>JABMCL010002784.1:382500-402500 GCA_018857735.1 Alviniconcha marisindica
GCACTGACAGGCAGACAGGCCAGCACACAGACATAAAGATTAAAGAGACAGAAATTGTGTTCAGCCTTTGACTACATGTTCCGGTTGTGACAAAGGTTCCAACACAAAATCTCTCCTTACAGCTCCTCGCTGCGTCTTAAATTATGAGTGAGTGAGTGAGTGTATGTGTGTGTGTGTGTGTGTGTGTGTGTGTGTGTGTGTGTGTGTGTGTGTGTGTGTGTGTGTGTGTGTGAAACAGACAGACAGACGAAAGGCTGACAAAATGGCTGAGCGGCAGACGAAAGAGTGCGCGTGTGACGGTGAATGTCCCGACAACAGCGACACAAAGGTATAGGCAAAAAGCCGCTGGGCCATCAAACGCTCCCCACTGTCGCTTCTGGGCTGAATGCCACTGCCTTCAAGGCTATCAAATCGACAAATATAAATAATCACGACAGTCATTCAACATCCAGCCACTCAAAGAAACCACCTAGGCAATTAAACATTACCAATGCCGATCCAAACCAAAAGACCTGGTTTCCTTTTCAAACACGTATATATATATACACACACACACGCCTAGTGGCTGAATGGCTAAACGTTCGTCCGTCGTTACCCTACGAATGTCTTGCAATAACCCCCCTATCCGCCTTCTCGGTTCTTTTGAACCGAAATAAGTTTTTGATTCCCTAAGGGGGACTACTGACGCAGAAATTATCGAGCTTTCATTAATTTCAATTATGTTAAATGGGAGCCCAAAGCTACCAAAGGTTCTTTTCAAAACCTGAGCAGGTCAGAATACAGCTATGCATGCTTTACCTACAGTCAGGAATTCTTCCTTTTCCAGTCTCTGCTTTCCAGGTTCATTCAATTTCATTTTCCGTCGGAACTCTTCAAACGTGAAGTGAATGGTTACGTGTACAGTGAGTTGGACTTTCTCTCGTGACATAGAAGCTCGTTGGGCTTTTTCTGGTGATTCGTTGACTGGTGCTTCTCTTAAAAAGATGTTCGCGGTCAAAATTCATTGTAGGCGTTAATCACCAATTAGAATCAACTAGTAAAAAACGCTTCTAGATCAAAAACTATTCTCAAATGCAACACCACGCCTCTACAACGTCTTCACTTTTACGATTGGTCAGACGTAACAGTTCAATGGTTGCACTAGGCAAACTCGTAGTAATTAAAGTGTCAAGATCTACAAAAGAGCTAGAGATTCTTTGCGCGTGGTTCTAGTCTGATACAAATCCGTCCGGAAGACACTTAATGTTACAGAACATAATCGACAACACGTCAACTCGTAACGTCAGTTTTCAGAAAGGCTATATAAGTCACTTCTACTGCTACCAGTCCTATTCTACTGAGGGGAGAAAGGCCCGCTAGCTGCAAGCAACCCATAGTACCGGTCCAAACCAGGTCGGCGTCATACCCACTTAAAAGGCGGGTGGGGGGTCTAGCCACACATGGTTCAGGAGCTGTGTGAGAGTCGAGGTGGACGTCCTGGACTGTCCGTCCTAACGAGCCTTCTGGTTTCCGTGGACGTAAAGATTTATTGCACCGTGCTTCGGCATTGGTCACAACTTGTCCCTAATATGGCAACTGACATCTGAGGACATAAAGCATCACTTCATCATCATCTAGCCACACCAGAGCTCAGGAGCTGTGTGAGAGTCGAGGCGGCCGTCCTGGGCTCCCCGTCCTAATGAGCCTTATGGTTTCTGTGGACGTAAAGCAACACTGAACCATGCACACGCACTGGTCACAGTTTGTCCCTAATATGTCAACCGACATCCGAGGACATTAAACTCTACATTATCATCATCTAGCCCATACTCAGAGTTCAGGAGCTGTGTGAAAGTCGAGGTGGACGTCCTGGGCTCCCGTCCCTAATAAATCTAGGGGTTCTGTGGACGTAAAGCAACACTTCAACCATCCAACCAACTAGCCCATAAAATAAGTCCCTTAAGCGAGTGAGGCCCGTAGGCTACAGACGATGGACGTAAAAGATTGCTCGACGGTTGAAATCCAAAACAACGAACACACAAAAAGATTGCTCGCCGGTTGAAATCCGAAAACAACAAACAAAAATACGCAGCCCCCCACCACCACCAAAAAAGAAGAAAAGAGTTTTATGCCGTGAGCATATCCGTTTGCATCGCGGTCCACCACACAAACTGAGCCATTTGCTGTCCGTTTCCAGCACCCACACGTAGAGCAGAACTGGGCGTGTAGTGGATAACGCCAGGATGTACAGTCTCCTCATTATTCCCAGTCAGAATTAATCCCGTGCGTCTCCTCCACATGTCTTCTGTCCGGAGACGAAAGAATTCTTTTCAAACTTCCCAAACTCCAATGTACACACAGCGCCAGTGGGGACGGTATACCGTGATTTGCAGCTCCTCTGTGACTGCATTGAAAACAGGACGGTTTTCATGGACAAACACACGGGCCCCACAAAAACCCGTTTGTCACTGCCCGTGTAGGGTTTTATAGGCCCTTGACAGGAATATTGCCCACTGAAAGATAAGGGTGGGAAAGGGGTGTCGTTGCCCCATTGTTACGTCGCCCAATCTCGTCCCCAGTGCAATCCATACTACCGTCGGCCCAACAGGGCGCCAAACACGCGCGGGCCGATAGGCAGGGCTGAAACGAGGCACTGCCATACCGCGTTGCTTTTCCTATTCTTTTTGGAAATCAAACACTCGCTTGTCCGAAAACTCGAAAACGCGACTACTAGAATGCTGAGAATGGATCACAATACACTCGTCGTACGCATGATAGGAGACACAACAACAGACGCCTATCAGGCTCACCTCATTCATTACCTCCTGGCTTAAATTGTCACTCCAACACGCGGGACTCAAGGTTTCCGGGTCAGCACTGCCACACATGAGACTTCCAAAGGTGTTCTCTGCAGACTCGCATTTCCTTTTACTGTAACTCATAGGGTTTGTAACACAAAGCAGATGAAATCCGCCAAGGATTCAGATTTATCCTGAATAAAAACTGTTCACCAGTGGTATATATACTCTTCCTTTTGAATCAATAATTATGATATCCGTGTCCCTCACTCTCTCAAGACACTCGTCTTTATGTGACCCTGTGCGGCTGACGGAACGCTAAAATCCAGTTACTAATTACCTCGAGACACAGTAACAGCGAACAGATAGCCTTATGTCATGTGGAGCAAAAATAACCATATGTAGCGAACGTAAGCAATTGATGAAAACACTGAAGGATAAAGGCAGTATAACAACGGTTTAAAGAAAAATGGGCAAACTTCAAATAAACAGACTGGAGTGTATATGGGTTTTCCCAAGCGCATGGATACGAGTTTTGAACTAACTGAACTTTTAAGGAAACAAAGAAATGGCAGATTCGCCGACAGCGTGTACTCGTTCCAGCCCCGGCTATGACGAACGGTACCTCTTTGGCTGAAAGAGGAAAGGGCGAGTGAAAGCGTGAAGAAGAGTAACAATGCAATAGTACACCGCCCTATCATCTGTCACAACAATTTCCACCCGAGTACAAACAGGGACGATCAGGCGGTAACGCTATACCCTATCTCAACCTTCGACCCGACAGCGACCAGTGAAAGGGTGTCGTCATGGAGAAGGCACTTGAGCTTTAAGATATGAAAATGAATTGATCCTCCCGCACAACGATTTAACACCCTTGGCTAACTCTTGGTCGATTTTTTGGTAATCGAGATCATTCGTGTTTCACGCACGCCAGTCAAAGAGGGTTTACATGAAAAACAAAAGTCAAGCTGTGTAGTTGAGATGCAGTTCTGGCACCTAACTGTGATAGGACTGAGCGGTGCGTTCCGCGGACGTGCTCGTGACTGTGGCCGATTCCTGGACAGCGTGTAAGTGATGCAAATGTATCGGCAAACACTGACTGGGCGATGTCGTTTTCTTCAACGGTCACCACCCGACATGTCTGGGCAGGAAGAGCTGTGACGACCGAGTCTCTGAAGAATGAAAAACTTGCGCTCCAAGTTCGATTGTTTGTTAAATGACACTGTGTTGACAGCCGCCACGACAAATGCTGCCTGTGTGATGTACTAACGACGAATGCCTTCGTGCAGGCTGAACAAGAGGACATGCGAACAAGCATGGATAGGACTCTGAGTTTGCCTCGCCTCAAATTAGTATGCCGACTTTAAAATATAAAATAATTAGATTAGACACAAAATACCTCCATTAACAAAACTCATTGTGTGAAGTATGAAATACGAAATGTGAAGAAATAAAATACGTAAAACCTGCTACAACGAGTAGAAGAAAAAATCAAAATTTTGTGAGGAGAATCAGGTAGTGAGAAGGAATTTGTTTAAATCTCTGCACGTAAGTACCGAATCGTCAACAAGTATCACAGAGAAATTAAAAGTCCCAATATGGCCCCTTCAAAGAAATCGTCCCGAAAAGAAAGGGAGACGAAGGCAGGGTCCAAGACGTCTAAGTCGAGCCAGGAGAGTCAGGAGGACGAGAATGGGGTGTTCATGACGGAGACACCCGAGGACTTGCAGGACAGCGGGCCTATGAGTGTCGTGAAGCAAGCCACGCTCATCAACTACCACCTGGCCATAGAGGACAGTGTGGACATCGACAAGATCTGGGACGTCATGCAGCCCATCTTTAACGATGACGAGCAGGAGGATATTCAGGTATGTGTACAGGGTGTTTGTGTGTATGTGTGTGTGTGGCGGGGGGGGGCTGTATATCTGTGTACCATTTCAGTGGACATAGACAAGATCTGCGATGTCAGGCAGTCCCATCTGTGACAATAACGAGGAGAATATACAGGTAAGTGTAAAAGGGGTGTTTATGTGAGTGTGTGTATGTGTGGGAGTGGGGGGGGGGGGGCGCTGTATGTCTGTTTACCATCTTGAGTGGACATCGACAAGAACTGGGACGTCATGCAGCCCATCTTTAACGATAATGAGCAGGAGGATATTCAGGTATGTGTACGAGGTGTTTACGCGTATGTGTGTGGAGGAGTGGGGGGGGGGGGGGGGGGAAATGTATGTGTACCATCTTGAGTGGACATGAACAAGATATGCGATGACATGCAGCCCATCTGTGACGATATCGAGCAGGGGGATATTCTGGTATGTGTACGGGGTGTTTATGTGGTGGGGGATGGGGGGGGGGGGGGGGGGGGCGTTGTATATCTGTGTACCATCTTGAGTGGACATAGACAAGATGTGAGGCGACATGCAGCCCATCTGTGACGATTATGAGCAGGAGGATATTCAAGTATGTGTACGGGTGTTTATGTGTATGTGTGTGTGGGGGGGGGGGGGTTACGGGGGGGGGGGGGGGGGGCTGTATGTCTGTGTACCATCTAGAGTGGACATGGACAAGATCTGCGACGTCATGGAACCCGTCTGTAGCGATGACGAGCAGGAGAATACTGACGAATGTGTACGGGTGTTTATGTGTATGTGGAGGGGGGGGAGGGAGGTCTGTCTGTGTACGATCTAGAGTGGACAGAGACAGGACTTGCGGCGTCATGCAGCCCATCTTTGACCATGACGAGGAGGAGGATATTCAGGTACGTGTAGGATGGATGTGCGTACGTGCGGAGGGGTGGCAGGGGGGCGTATGTCTGTTTGTCTGTGTACCAGCTGGTATGGACATCGACCAGATCTGGGGTGTCATGCAGCCCATCTTTGGCGATCACACGCAGGAAGATATTCAGGTTTGTGTAGGGAGGGTGTGGGTGAGTGTATCTATGTACCATCTGATGTGGACATTGACAAGATCTGGGAAGTTACACAGGTTATTCGGGTGTGTGGATTGAGTGTGCGACCCTGGGCGTACGGGTAGGGTGAGAGTGGGTGGGTGAGTGAGTGTGTGTCTGCCTACCTGTGTCGGTCTGTATGTGTGTGTGACGGCAATAGTGGACAGCGACAAGATCTGGGACGGACAGTCGGTGGCGCAGAGCGACAGCACTCCCCTCGAAAGCCAAAGGTTAAGCACGATGGATCGAGGTCACCACATGAATCGGTGACCGTTACGTGCCTGGCGCAGCGCCAGCCCCGAGATTTCTCCTCAGTCAAATTCTCTGCAGACCAAACAAACTGTCTTTCGGATGAGACTATAAACGGAGGTCCCCCACGCAACAAGATAGCATACGCACGTAAAGACACTACAGTCCATGTCAGGGTTTGGTGGATTATGGAAAAAACTAATTAATCTAGTAAAATAATTAAGTTGGAAACTGTATAGAAATAGAAGAATATGATTAACCCATCTTTGACGATGATGAATAAGAGAATACTCAGGTCACACTCCGAGCATCGCTTTCCGGCACCTTCCTCCAAACTCTGCCAGATTTAGTTACGCCACTGAAGGGGCACTCTTTATCTCCGCGCAGCTGTCCAGCGACGCGGTCAGCGCCCTCCGAAAGCTTCGGGTACTAATATGACTGTAGAAGCAACCTAGCGCCCAAGCACGCACGTAAACATGAGACGCATCCACCCCGGGTGAAAGAAAGAGTTCCGTCTCGGTTCAAACGATTGTGGTTTTATTTGTGTTGGTGTAAACTTTGTTGGTGGCTATAAATGACACGCCTTGTTTTATTTGAGCTGTTTGTAACAAACTTACTACTGTTTGAGCACCAAAAAAACAACTGCTCGTTAGCTGACAGTTTTCTGGACCCTATGGCGTAACTAAATACGGCAGTGGTTGAAGGAAGGATGTCGTAAACCAGTGCTTGGAGTTTGTACTCGGGTTTGTGTGTGTGTGTGTGTGTGTGTGTGTGTGTGTGTGTGTGTGTGTGTGTGTGTGTGTGTCGCGCGCGCGCTTGTGTGTTTATGTACGTGTGCGCGTGCTCGTGTGTATGTGTGCTTGCCTGTATGTGCGTGAGCTCGCGGGAGTGAGGGGGGGGGGGGGTCACACGCCAGTAGCTGCGTTATATGTGTGTCTGTCTGTTGTCTCTGTGCGGGTGGGGTGGTGGGGACCGTGCCTAGTCCCACAGGTTGGGTGTCGCGACTGCAGGCCTACTGCAACTGGCTTTCCTCCGTCCAGCAATGTCCGATGGCAGTATGCACTCACCCACCAACCTGCATCCCAACCTCTTCATGCCCTTCAGCCCAACGTCCATCCCATCCCGGCAGAGACAGACAAACAGACAGACAGAGACAGAGACAGAGAGATAGAGAGACAGAGACAGAGAGACAGAGACAGAGAGACAGAGACAGAGAGACAGAGACAGACAGAGCGACAGGGAGACAATAGATGTTCACTTCGTAAGACTAATAGCCAATAATAGTAATATTTCACAGCCCGGGACTACATGTTACGGGTTTCCACACACTGAAGGCTACAAGTAGTCAAAAATGAATCGGTTGCTACGCCTGCTGCCTAACACTACAATAAATTAATATATCAATGCCCAGCGCTGAGTTTTCCGACTGCCCAACACTACAACGCTTATCTCACTAGTGGTTATGGACTGTCCACAGACTCAAGGTCTCAAGAAGGCGGAAATGAAGCGACTGCTGGACCTGCTGCCCAACAAGAATGACCACGCCTTCGACAAGCTGGTCAACGCGCTGCGCCCCGAGTACAAGTGGCTGGCCCTTCGGCTTCAGCAAGGGGTTAAAGACGAGGAGCAAAGGGTTAACAAGCTGGGCAAAGGTGAGCAGCTCTAACCACTACAAGGTAAAGTACAGGGAACGTGTGCAGCTCTAATCATTACAAGGAAAGGTACAGGGAAGGTGAGCAGCCTAACCATTATAAGGAAGGGTACAGGGAAGATGAGCAGACCAACCATTACAAGGAAGGGTACAGAGAAGGTGAGCAGCCTAACCATTACAAGGAAAGGTACAGGGAAGGTGAGTAGCCTAACCATTACAAGGAAAGGTACAGGGAAGGTGAGCAGCCTAACCATTACAAGGAAAGGTACAGGGAAGGTGAGTAGCCTAACCATTACAAGGAAAGGTACAGGGAAGGTGAGCAGCCTAACCATTACAAGGAAAGGTACAGGGAAGGTGAGCAGCCTAACCATTACAAGGAAAGGTACAGGGAAGGTGAGCAGCCCAACCATTACAAGGAAAGGTACAGGGAAGGTGAGCAGCCCAACCATTACAAGGAAAGGTACAGGGAAGGTGAGCAGCCCAACCATTACAAGGAAAGGTACAGGGAAGGTGAGCAGCCCAACCATTACAAGGAAAGGTACAGGGAAGGTGAGCAGCCTAACCATTACAAGGAAAGGTACAGGGAAGGTGAGCAGCCCAACCATTACAAGGAAAGGTACAGGGAAGATGAGCAGCGCAACCATTACAAGGAAAGGTACAGGGAAGGTGAGCAGCCCAACCATTACGAGGAAAGGTACAGGGAAGGCGAGCAGCCCAACCATTGCAAGGGAAGGTACAGGGAAGGTGAGCAGCCCAACCATTGCAAGGGAAGATCCAAACACAAAAAGGTTCAAAAGAATGCTTATTTATTAGGGCACGGACACACAATATGCAAATTTTCGGGGGAAATCCCCTTCGTCAAGCCACAAAACGACGCTTAAACAACATAACATCACAAGGGAACGTACAAGGAAGGTGAGCAGATGTACCCATTACAACAACAAAACGTACAAGGAAGGTGAGCAGATGTAGCCATTACAACAACAAAACGTACAAGGAAGGTGAATGGCAGGCTGAAGATGTTAGAAAGTATCAGGAGAGTAAAATGAGGTAGCTGTCGCTGCCACAGTTGGGTTTCATTGTTGTGTTGGTTTTGTATACATGCTGTTGGCCCTGTTGTTTTTTACCGTGCGCCTCGGCTCGCTTTTGGTGTAGGCGCTTTACACTCTTTTACATACATCACATTACATTACTGAGTCTCGACTGCTGCCTATACCCACTTCTCTCAAAGCGATGTTAGGGAGTCAATCTACTGTTGTGGAATTCTGAAACTACACATTCCTGGTTATCACTGGTTGTTGGGGGTGATCTGTAACATTGTTTTCCACACCTTGCAGGTGTCAAAGGTAACATCTGTAACATTGCTTTCCACGCCTTGCAAGTATCAAATGTAACATTTGTAACGTTGCAGGCATCAAACGTAAGATCGCCTTGGCCTTGCTGACGGCTCGAATCTCTGACCGTCAGAAGGACGGAATCCTGGACCGGGTGACGTCTGTGGTGGAAGCGGAAATGACGAAGAAGGCCAATCGCGTCAACATCCCGGATCACCGTGCGGCAGCCCAGCTGGACACGGAGCACAGAACGCTGCAAGACCTCATCCGTAATGAGGCGAGTGGGGTTTAGTTCTGTGTCACACTTGATCCCTAATGAGATGGATGGCATTTAGCTCTGGGTATCATACTTGATCCGTAATGAGGCGAATGGAGTTTAGCTCTGTGTGTCATATTGTATCCGTAATAAGGCGAGTGGGGTTTAGTTCTGTGTCACACTTGATCTGCAATGAGACGGATGGCATTTAGCTCTGTGTATCACACTTGATTCGTAATGAGGTGAGTGGAGTTTAGCTCTGTGTCACACTTGATCTGCAATGAGGCAAGTGGGGTTTAGTTCTGTGTCACACTTGATCCGTTATGAGACGGATGGCATTTAGCTCTGTGCATCATACTTGATCCGTAATGAGGCGAGTGGAGTTTATCTCTGTGTATCACATTTTATCCGTAATAAGGCGAGAGGGGTTTAGCTCTGTGTATCACACTTGATCCGTAATAAGGCGGATGACATTTAGCTCTATGTATCACACTTGATCCGTAATGAGGCGAGTGGAGTTTAGCTCTGTGTATTACATTGGATCCGTAATGAGGCGGGTGGCGTTTAAGTCTAACATACTTGATCCGTAACGAGGCGAGTGGAGTTTAGCTCTGTGTATCACACCTGATCCGTAATGAGGCGAGTAGAGTTCAGTCCTGTGTATCACTTGATCCGTAATGAAGAGAGTGGAGTTTACCAGACCTGTAACGAGGTGAGTGGAGTTTAGCTCTGTGTATCACACCTGATATGTAACTGGGTGAGTGGAGTTTAGCTCTGTGTATCACACTTGGCGAGTGGAGTTTAGCTCTGTGTATCACACTTGGTCCGTAATGGGGCGAGTGGGGTTTAGCTCTGTGTATCACACCTGAGCCGTAATGAGGCGAGTAGAGTTTAGCTTTGTGTATCACAGTTGGTCCGTAATGAGGTGAGTGGCGTAGCTCTCATAATGAAGTGAGAGTTTCGTTGTGTCTCACATTTATTCTGTACTGGGGCGAGCTGACTTTGGCTCTGTGTATCGGACCTGAACTGTAATCGGGCGAGAGGTTAGCTATGTGTATCAGACTTGATACGTAATGAGGTTAGTGATGTTTAGGTCAGTGTATCACCTTTCTGTAACGAGGTTACAGGGATTTAGCTTTGTGTATCAGACTCCATCAGTAATATCAGTGGAGTTTAGCTCTCTGTGTCAGATTTTATCCGTAATGAAGTCAGTGGAATTTGGCTTTGTGTATCAGACTCCATCAGTAATACCAGTGGAGTTTAGCTATGTCAGATTTTATCCGTAATGAGGTCAGTGGAATTTAGCTTTGTGTATCAGACTCCATCAATAATACCAGGGAGTTTAGCAGTCAGATTTTATCCGTAATGGGGTCAGTGGAATTTAGCTTTGTGTATCCATCAGTTTAGCTTTCTCTGTCAGACTCTGTCCGTAATGAGGGCAGTGGGATTTAGCTCCCTGTATCAGACTTGACCAGTAATGAAGCGACTTTGTGTGGAGTATTGCTCTGTGTATCACACATGATCCGTAATGTGGTGACTGAGGATGAGCTTTATGTGTTAGACCTGATCCGCAATGAGGTGAGTAGAGTTTAGCTCTATGAAGCAGACATGATCCACAGTAAAGTGACTGCGTGTGGAGTGTATTTCCTAGAATGAATGTGGCAAAAGAGTCTACAGTCAGTCTGTTTGTGCAACAGTGTGCTGCACTGATGTGCACAAAACTGCGTCCATCTGTGGAATTACCCTCTATTGCTGTCTGATTCTGTACCTTGTCAGTGATCAGAGTGTTACTGTGTGTAACAGGCTCACTCACTTTCTCTTTCCTCCATAGATCAAGAATCAATCCATCCGTTTCTCCTCAACATGACCGTATCGTACTTGTTCATCTGACGTATCCATGTCCTGTGCGTGTAGTTCGCGAGATGAGCCTGTGTGGCTGACATGATGGTCACGGCCACTGATCTGCTATCCTACGTGTCGTGGGATACGAGCCTGTGTGGCTGACAGGACGGTCACGGCCACTGATTTGCTATCTTACGTGTCGTGGGCAGGTGGACCCTCTGCTGTACGGAGGGGAGCCCAAGTCAGCCAGAGACGAGGATGACTATGACGACGTCATCGAAGCACTCAGGGGTAAACTGGAGGAACTGCAGGTCTTCAAGGAAAGCTACGCAGTACTCAATGTAAGACTGAGAGTGAGAGAGAGAGAGAGATTGATTGTTTGAACTTTATTTCTCAAGAGAGAGAGAGAGAGAGAGACGGACGGACAGACAGACAAACGGACGGACGAAGAGACAGACAGAAAGCGAAGGGAAGGGAAGGGGTATAGGAGCAAATACTGAACTGACTGGCTCACAATTTTCGTCGATGAATTAAAAAGGTCGAAATCCTCCAGAAAGCTTATTTTCCATGCTCAAGTCTTGTAGATATTGGTCTCTTGCTTTTGATATGATCACCAGCGAGACTTCAACAAACGAACAAAATTCATTTACATGTCTTACTTCACTTTCTTTTGCCGAAACGGTCTACTGTTTCGGTGAGACTGACCGCAACGACATGTGTGTGTGTGTGTGCGTGCGTGCGTGCGTGCGTGTGTATGTGTGTGTGTGTATGTGCGGGGGTGAGTGTGTGCGGGGGTGAGTGCCGGCATACTCTCTCTCTCTCTCTCTCTCTCTCTCTCTCTCTCTCTCTCTCTCTCTCTCTCTCTCTCTCTCTCTCTCTCCCCTTTGTATCCTCTCTGCTATGCTGTCTGCAAGCTTGCTTCTTGAACTCTAAATCTCCATCACATACACTACATGCCACAAAACCGCTTCACGTCCGGCACCGCTGCCTTTTCCAGCTGGGCAAGCAAGCGTCCAGCAACCTGCCGTCGCTGCTGCTGCAGAAGATCGAGGAGGTGAAGACGCGGGTGAAGATCCTGCAGCAAGAGAAGCAGGAGGCGGTGGAGGAGGCGGATCGCCTGGCGCACGAGAAGGAGGAGCAGCAGCGCGCGCTGTCCCGCGTCCAGCAGCACAACCGCAACCTGGAGCTGGAGAACAGGTCGTTGGAGGAGGAGCGGCAGTGGCTGGAGCGGTCCGTGCGCAAGAACCAGGACGGCCTGACCACCTTGGAGCGGGACTTCCAGCGGGTGGACGAGGAGAACCGCAACCTCAAGTCGGAACTGCAGCAGGTCCTGGACCGGGTCGCCGACCTGACGCTGCGCAACCGTACTCTGGACAACCGCAACTCCAAGCTGACCCGGGACAACTTCAAGCTGTCCACAGCCAACAACAAGCTACGCATGGCCGCCCGCGCCAACAGCTACGTCAAAGTGACGGAGCTGAGGTCGGAGAACAAGCGGCTGACGTCAGACCGGACCCAGCTGAAGAAGGACATCCAGCGCATGGAGGTGGAGCGGCGCCAACTGGTCATCCGCTCGCACAAGCTGGAGGCGGAGAACAGGAACCTCCGCGAGCAGAAGCGGAAACTCCTGCTGGAGAAGAAGCGGACCCAGGACGAGAACAGGTCCTTGAAGAAAGAAGCCAAGCGCCTGGCGCTGGGTAAGTACAGCCCCTTGCCTCCGATCAGCGAGCGCAGAGAACGCGAGGAGCAGGAGGGCGACGACACCAGCCGCGACGACACCAGCCACGACGACGTCAGCCGCAGGTCACGCTCCGTGGAAAGGAGGTCGGAGAGGCGGAGACCTGTCCGTAAGGTGGCGCGATCCGCCGACTTCTCTCCCAGCAAGCCCCGCGACAAGCCGGAGACCCCTTGGAACAAGTACCAGGCGGAGAAGGCGAGCACGAGCACGAGCACAGAGAGGAACAAAGAGGAGGAAGAGGAGGCGGAAGAGGAAGAGGTAGACGAGGATGGGAATAAGGTACCTAGCTACATGAAGTCCACTACCAGCTCCAAGAAACGCCACTACCTGGAGGAGGAGGGACGGGGCAGGAGGTCCGCGGCCTGGAAGTGACACCTGACCTTTGTAGAGACCTGTGGTCACGAGAACGTTTCACTTCCGGTCAGGACTAAAACAGTGAAAGCATGGACAAGAGGGGAGGAGATGCGGCGGCTGAGACTCACATTTGACCCTTGTGTAGGCTAGAGAAGATGACAGCACTTGACTTTGAATCAGATACAAAACGGTCTTCCGTAGCCCCTTCGTGTTGTCTGTGACTTAGCAGTAGGACAAAAACACTGGTAGGTGTGAAAGCCGTGATTCGCTGGCAGGACAAAACCATTGGTACGTGTGGGGGCCGTGACTTGTTCAAGTTGTGCTCGTTCAAGTCTCGGACATTCCGAGGGTGAACACGTGCACACAAAACCTCAGTAACCAGGCAACGGGAATAACAGAGTAGGACAAGGCAGACCCGCCCCGTGTTCTAAACAAACTTCGCGCCAGCCATGCCAGAAACTAATCGAGGAGACTAGCAGCACGAAAATGAACTTTGACCTGTGCATAAGATCCAACCACACAAAAGGTTCAAAAGGACGCTTTTTTTCTCTCTCACTCTCTCTCGCTCTTTTCTCTCTCTCTTTTTTCTTCTCTTTTTCTCTCTCTCTCTCTCTCTTTTCTCTTTTTTTTTTCAATGGGACATATCAAAACATCTTGCTATTTTCGGAACAGATTCCTTCGACTAGACAAGGAACAAACAGCCCAGCCGAAGGGATATGTTGCAAATTGTGTGCGACACCCATGCAGAGGGTATACTACATGCATGCATCGTGGTTCTTGTCATTCTTGTTGATCATGTGTAAGCACTCCCTGGCGACAAGGGAGGTAACCACAAAAGTGACTACCGTCGTGCCAAATTCTGTTCGTGTAAAGCTATAAAATATAGCACCCTACTGTGATAGATCAGCTGTTACTTATTTATGTTTACCCGGTAACTCTAGACCATTAAACTTTTTAACGAAGCGCTCGGTTGTGCTTCCATCTGTTATGATCGGTGTGTGTGTGTGTGTGTGTGTGTGTGTGTGTGTGTGTGTGTGTGTGTGGTGTGTGTGTGTGTGTGTGTGTGTGTGTCGTGCGTGCGTGTCGTGTGCGTGCGTGCGTGCGTGCGTGCGTGCGTGCGTGCGTGCGTGCGTGCGTGCGTGTGTGTGTGTGTGTGTGTGTTTGCATGCTATAAACTTGTTGGTCTTCAGCAATAAGAGATAACCACCACGCAAACAAAATAAAGTCTAAAAACTCATGCATCAGTCCTAAATCAGTTTTCAGCAACAACAAAAGGGGAGAAAATAAAAGGGGGTGGGGGAGGAGGACAAAATATAAAACTCCAAACTCCACAGAAACGTCGACACTGATACAGATATCAAGTATACATCGTGCTAAATTCGGCTGGGGGTTTTGCAAGTCGAGAATACACGTAACCAGCCTTGGTCCCATTAGCAGATTATATTAATCCCTTTCCTATCGCCTTTTTAGCAGCAAATACCTCAATAACAAAAGAAAATTTCTCTACACAGAGACAATAAAGATTCATTGTATTGTATTGTCACTCCCAAATTGGCCACACTGAACATAATTATACCAAGTGTTCAGTAGAGGGACAGAGTACCCCATGACGAGTGACCTACTAAGCAGAGCATCTGTTGTCAGAGCAGCTACACAATCCTATGACTACAGACCAATAGGAAAGAGAACCTGTCAGTTCCCCATAATGATTGACCAACAGCACAGAGCACCAGTAGCGTCCCATGACGACTGACCAATAGGCCAGAGCACCAGCAGCGTCCTATGACGACTGACCAATAGCGCAGAACACCAACAGCGTCCCATGATGATTGACCAATAGGACAGAGCACCAGCAGCGTCCTATGACGATTGACCAACAGCACAGAGCACCAACAGCGTCCTATGACGACTGACCAATAGCACAGAACACCAACAGCATCCCATGACGATTGACCAATAGCACAGAGCACCAACAGCATCGCATGACGATTGACCAATAGCACAGAGCACCAACAGCATCCCATGACGATTGACCAATAGCACAGAGCACCAACAGCATCCCATGACGATTGACCAATAGCACAGAGGACCAACAGCATCCCATGACGATTGACCAATAGCACAAAGCACCAACAGCGAGCCATGACGACTGACCAATAGCACAGAGCACCAACAGTGTCCCATGAAGCGACACAGAGCATCAATCGGTTCTGCATGATGTGTGACCAATAGGTCAGAACACCTATCATCAGCATCAATCGGTTCCCCATGACAAGTGACCAGTGGGACAGAGCATCTATCATCAGATCGCCTACCAGCATCTCGTGACGAGTAACCAGTGGGACAGAGCACCTATCATCAAATCGTCCACCAGCATTCCATGGCGTGTGACCAATGGGACAGAGCATCTATTGTCAGAGCACCTACCAGCCGTCAGAGCACCTACCAGCCGTCAGAGCACCTACCAGCATCTCTTGACGAGTAAGCAATGGGACAACAGCTATCAACAGAGCACCTACCCCAGAGGTGACAATGTGGGACAGAGCACGTAAGAACGAAATAACGGGCCATGCAGTGGGACACCGCATCTGCCAACACATCCCTCGACGACAATTCCAGTGCAGAAAACGACAAGCAGACTCACAACAAAACCTCCAGTAACGTCAATATATCTTTAACGCGGTCAGAGTAATACGCGTAGGGTTCTTGCTGTTGGTCTTTTTGTATTCTATTAACATGATGTACAAACGCAGTTTGTCCAGCGGTCGCACCCAAAGCGACTGAGACTAGAACCATTCCAGGCTGGTCCTTGATCACATAGCTGGCAACGGTTATTTGAACTTGACCAGTCAATCTATGCAGTCCATCCAAAGGCCATGCTGGCGCGCACGCTTAGCTCCAGATCGCTTCCTGGGGTAGGTTTTCAATAAGCACATAAGCTGATCAAGAAACCACGCACGCCCTCTGGGAAGCACAGGCATACAACTAAGCCGCGTCTTAAATTTAGCAAGCTCCTAGCAATATGGCCTAAGTGGGTGAAACTGAGCTGAGGTCCCTGCCCTGTGGGTGCAGCGTCAGTGAATCTCAAGCTAACGCATCCGGCCTTACACTTTACAGGTGTACAGCTACCGTTCATTTCAAGGTCGTATCTATCCACTCGGGAGAGTCCATACACTGTTGTGCTTTACCACTAAGTGTCACACATCCTGTATCTGCAATCTGAAAATCACAAGCTGTGAAAACAACGACTTCGAAATTCGGACTGCCTTTTTTTCTGGGCAAGAGAGCGGCGTGGTCTAACGTTCACCGTTGAACTGTTTAATTTCTGTCTGTTGATGCAGGTATTCCCATCATAGCACCTTATACAGCAGACTCTTCAGTCATGAAGGCATTGTGAAAGTCAGTGACAATTTCAGCTGCCTGTGTTCGCGGTAGTTTTGATCTGCAGTGGCTCTGCGTTACCGGTCATGAAACGAAGGGCGGCAAGAGCTTTGTTCGTATGCATGCTGTTTTTTTGCTGTCCTCATCTCGGACATATGGAGCTGCCTTGCGAGGTGTCAATGAGTTTTGCCATCGATGAATATCAATGAATGTTCTTTTTGAAGATTTGGTTCATCGCAAAAGTTCTGCGCTTTGTTCCGTTTCAATGCAAACTAGATTGGTTCGCTTGTGCGCTTTTTCACAATCTCTTAACTAGATTGGTTCGCTTGTGCGCTTTTTCACAATCTCTTCGTGTGAGTTGAGAATTGTTGGCAAGAGAAACTGTACATGTGGGAGCCGAGACATTTTCGAGTGCTGTGCCCGTTCAAATCTCAGACACTCGAAGGGTGATCAAAGTCAATGCCCTGCACATGCAGAATGCCAGCAATCAGGCAAGAGGGACAATGCAAAACGTGATAAGACAAACCCGCTTTGGTCTTAAAGGCACAAAACTACGGGTCAGTGTGTGAAAGATAACTTCAGGAAATGCTCGTACACCTTCGGCACTGAGTCGTACAACATAACGTAAGTACCCCTTTTTTTTCTTTCTTTCTATTTTCAGTCTTTGTTGTTATTTTTGCCGTTGTTGTTGTTGCTGCTGCTGATGCTACTGCTTGTTGCTGCTGCTGCTGCTGCTTTTCCTTCTTCATTGGTTCCTTATTTAACAAGCTTTCGCCTTATAGCTTATTCTGTCTCACTACCGAAGTCGTGTGTTGTGTGTGTGTGTGTGTGTGTGTGTGTGTGTGTGTGTGTGTGTGTGTGTGCGTGCGTGCGTGCGTGCGTGCGTGCGTGTGTGCGTGCGTGCGTGCGTGCGTGCGTGCGTGCGTGCGTGCGTGCGTGCGTGCGTGTGTGTGTGTATTAGTAAAATAAGAAACGCAAATGTGTTAAACGTTTCCTCAATATTTCGACTGAAACTGTTTCCTGGAAGCTTTAAGAAAATATTATCATAATGGCTTCAATTACTTCAACATTTTGTCCATAAATAATAAGTGTATGTGATAAAATTGTCGGCGATAAATAATATGTGTATATGATTGTATACAGGAGTCTCTCTCTCTCTCTCTCTCTCTCTCTCTCTCTCTCTCTCTCTCTCTCTCTCTCTCTCTCTCTCTCTCTCTCTCTCTTTGTCGACAACAAATTCCGATGGCAAGCCCAGGCTGAACACATATGCAAAAGCATGTCAAAAAACTGTTTATTCTTTCCCAGCGGCAATACATCATCAACACCGATACCAGAAAACTCTTCTACAACGCTCAACTAAAACCTCACATCGATTATGCGTCAGTAGTGTGGGGTGGCTGTGGCGAAGTACACTTTTTAAAAATTGAACTCCCTACATCGAAAGGCAGGCAGATTAATCCTTCCTGATCCTTCCCTATCCACAGAGCAAAAGATGAGTGCACTTGGAATTTTAAACCTACCGCAACAGCTCGCTTACAATAAAGGAATATATACGCATAAAATTCTTAATAATAATTCCCCACAGCTCTTTATTAGTCACCAGCCCCACTACACCAACTCCAGGAATAACGTCCAGCATATCCTTCGCTGGAGCGTCCCTCTGGAACTCCCTGCCTCAAAACATGAAATCATGTATTTCTCTTCCTTGTTTCAAATGTAATCTGCACAAATAATTATATGTCTGAGAATAACCTCTCGTCAAATTTGGACGGATTTGTTTGAATCACACGTTTCCCTTAATATTTGAGTGTTGTATACATGTATGCCCATGAAAGAAATTTAATTCTGATGTTTCTGCAAATTTGTAGGAACTGTGAAACTGCATTATTCAATTGCTTAATCGTGCTTATAGTATTTGTTGGTGGTATTGTCGTGTTTATTTGTGTTTGTAGTATAGCAAGGACTGGCTGTTAGATAGGTCCAAATGGACCTAACGCTACTAGTACTATCCTTGAGTATTAAAATTTTCGAGTTCGAGTTCTCTCTCTCTCTCTCTCTCTCTCTCTCTCTCTCTCTCTCTCTCTCTCTCTCTCTCTCTCTCTCTCTCTGAGGCGCGCACACACACACACACACACACACACACACACACACACACACACACACACACACACACACACACACACACACACACACACACACACACACACACGCACACACACACATACTGTCAGACAAAGAAAGAAGTTAGGCCTTTTACACAAATTTGTGTCCGTGTGTGTGCGTGTGTGTGAAAGATAGAGAGGGAGAGAGAGAGAGAGAGAGAGAGAGAGAGAGAGAGAGAGAGAGAGAGAGAGAGAGAGAGAGAGAGAGATGCATTTAGTCGATTATCTTTAAAGTGTTGATGTATATAGCAGTTGTTAGCTGCATGTTACATTAATAACATGTTAAATTGTTAACAATTTTGATCTCGATAGACGTTTCTGTTTTGCTACGTTTATAGTGAGCTGCAGGGTGGGCGATTTTATTGATGATGTTGATTATATTTATAGTAATAACAATAATGATTATGATTACTGTTTCTGGGGTTGCTGCTTCCCCATCCCCACCCCCAACCCCCCAGCTCCCACCCCCCACCCCCCTCATACGACGGGCAAGATACTCTGCCCAGCTTACAAGCCAGAATAAACGAGAAAAATAATGGCGACGACAACCCTGATGATAACGAAAATAATGACGATTGTCATCCAACCGCCACCTCTCCCTTTCTGTGGTCAGAATGGGCAGCGCCCCCTCCCAGGTCGTAGGCCACGCCGAATACAATCACCAGCATGACTACTTCCAAAGCACGCGCTCCCTACGCACTCCCGTCACGCTCCACAGCGTCAAGCACCCGGCTGACACACGCAGCACCATCCTGAGAGTGGAGAAGACCCAGAAGGACATGGAGCACAAGAAGGAGAAGGAGTTCAACCAGCAGAACGGTTTAACGCCCTTCACGCCGAGGGGGGCCATAGGCTACTCCATCCAGCCTAGCCCCAAGCACGGAAGCAAGCTCCCGGTGGCCACCAGGCGCAAGAAAGCGGACAGGGGGCGGGGTCAAAGCTGTCGGTCGGGCGTGTCCTTCAACACCAAGAATGTGTACATCTCTGATGAGGACCTGTGGAATAGCGACGGTAATGGCTCCGTCCACTGTCTGTCCGTCTGTGTGTCGGTCCGTCTCTCTGTCTCAACTGGAGACGTGGGGTCGTCCGTCTGTGTGTCGGTCGGTCTCTCTGTCTCAACTGGAGACGTGGGGTCGTCCGTCTGTGTGTCGGTCGGTCTGTCTGAGCTGGAAAGGCGAGTTCGTCCGTCTGTCTCTCTGTCTGAACTGCAAAAGGTGGGTTCGTCCGTCTGTGTGTCGGTCTGTCTCTGTCTGAACTGCAAAAGGTGGGTTCGTCCGTCTGTGTGTCGGTCTGTCTCTGTCTGAACTGG
>JABMCL010002784.1:407500-410000 GCA_018857735.1 Alviniconcha marisindica
CTGGAGACGGAGTTGACGGACGCGAAGACGGCCAACCGGAAGCTGGAGCTGGAGAAGGGCGTGGTGAAGACGAGCCTGACGAAGCTGCAGGCTCAGTACGACAGCCTGCAGAGGGAGCGCGGCACGCTAGTCAAAATGCAGCACAAACTGCAGAAGGAGAACCAGAAGGTCAAGACCACCAACAAAAAACTCAAACTGTCTTCCTGAAGCCCGCCGACCGTCCTTCGTTTCAAAACTAGGTCCACAAGAAATACAACAAACTTCTC
The DNA here is from genome assembly GCA_018857735.1 of Alviniconcha marisindica. Classification (NCBI taxonomy): domain Eukaryota; kingdom Metazoa; phylum Mollusca; class Gastropoda; family Provannidae; genus Alviniconcha; species Alviniconcha marisindica. Next base: position 407,767 of record JABMCL010002784.1, read on the forward strand.
CGAGTTCATTCTAGAGCCGACTTGTGGTTCAGCGCCCCTTTGTCACTGTTGACTTTCCCTGACGAACACAATAAGAATTTCCCTGGGGGAAGTTCCCCAATGGGCGACTTAGCTGCGGATCGCCCCGCTTGGTGGCGCTGGGCATATTTGGGGCTTTGACAAAGCTCAAGTCAGCTGCAAATGATCTCCCCTACACTAGCCAGGCGGCGCTGGCCTATTTGGGCAGTACAATGCTCAAGCCAACAAAGTCGCTCATTGGGAAAATAATGTATCCAAACAAAGATTTTTTTTAAATTAAGCAAAAGGCCTCAAAACGGAGAAGACGAGGAAAATGGAAGAGGGGCGCTTTCTGTCCACCTTCCATCCTCACCCGCATTTAGTATTGCAGATGTACAAATCGCAGGAGAAAGAGAAAAGTTATAACTTGCAGGTGAGTCGTCGAATGAGTGCAAAGAATCAGTAAGAAAAAAGGTTGTAATTATGATGACCCCTATCACATACACCAACAACCTAAACGTTTCGTTTGGAAACCGGTTAAAATGTCCAGCGAAATTAACCTTGGGACACCTTACATTTTGGAACGGGTGAAGCTTTGAGTAGTCGTTTATAGAGGTGATTGCAGTCCCATTCTCTATGCGAAGCAATTCCGTGTATCACAAACAAAGCATTAAAAAATATGAACCAGTTCATTCCATTTAACACTCACACTAAACACATTGATTTTATGTAAAAACTCCCTTAAATGCATTTTTGTTTGTTTGCTTGTCTGTCTGTCTGTTGTTGTTTTTGTGGTGGTGGTGGTGGTTTTGTTTGTTTGTTGTAGCTACTCAATCCCGGTAATCAACAATGTTCCTTGTTACAAAATCCACAGAAATGGTATGGTCCCTTCGACGTTAATCGCGTGCCAACATCAACTGGGCCTGTTTGAAAACAGTATGCATTCGCCGGAATGTCATTACATGATGTCTTTGTGAAATGTGAAGGAAAAAAGGCTTTTCATGACATCAACTGCGACAATTTTCTTGTTTATATCATTTAGATATCATGTACATTTAGGCTCAGTCACATGACGTCTACAGTCATAGGGTTTCGTCGGGAACGACATAAAAATGTGTGGTTCAGAATAAAAGATAATGTATATATAAATGTTGAACATTTCTGTTTGGCAGTGTGTGTGTCTGTTCATAGGCTGCTAAACTACGTGCTGTGTGTCGAGTAACATCCAGTAAAGTTAAGTAAAATCTCATCCAACTGAAGGACACGAGCGCTGTGTATATAGGTCCATGGTGTTAGGGGCGAGTGCGGGTTGCAAGACGTCGGTGCCTGCAGCCAGTTCCGCCCAAGCCGACGGAAATTAAAGTGACCAACGGGGGTCAACCCACGCCGAGGTTCCCACAGGGCGGGAAGTCCTTAACCAGCGCTTTACACTCAGACATGCACTCTCCCACGTTGCTGCACTGCCGTCAGCCCGTCCCCACACTTCAAGTGCGTGCGTGTGTGCCTGTGGCTGGGTGGGTGGGTGCGTGCGTGTGCGTGCGTGCGTGCGTGCGTGTGTGTGTGTGTGTGTGTGTGTGTCGTGTGTGTGTGTGAACGGGGTTAAAATGTGCTCTGACACTATCAACACTCAAGGAGTTAACTAGCGCTCGAAATACGTAACACAAGTACAACAACAAAGACCTGAGTCGCCTACGGTAACTCTCACCCGGCATGCGTGTAAATACAAGGTACGTAAACTCCGCCAGAGGTACATCAATGAGGATGTACCTTGTATTTACACGGGTGCCAGGTGAGAGTTGCCGGGATGTACCTCTGGTGGAGTTCATGTACCTTGTATTTACACGCACTCCAGGTAAAAGTTACTATAGGCGACTCAGGTCTTTGTTGTTGTACTTATGTTAGTATTTCGAACGCTAATTATCTCCCTTGTGTGTTGATTCTGCACGAGCGCTCTGGGCCTCGTTCCGTTTCAGACTGGTGCTCTGACACGTTAACACGACCAGCTGTTTCATTGCTATAATTGTCTGCGGGCGTCAAATTCATTACCGATGCATACTCAGAGCGTAGATACTGAAAATGCACTCTTCCCCCCCCCCCCCCCCCCCCACCCACCCCAACTCTTCTCTCTCTCTCTCTCTCTCTCTCTCTCTCTCTCTCTCTCTCTCTCTCTCTCTCTCTCTCTCTCTCTCTCTCTCTCTCACTTCTCCTTCTTGTGTTTTGTTTGTTAATCCATATGC
>JABMCL010002784.1:415000-460000 GCA_018857735.1 Alviniconcha marisindica
GTGCGAGAGAGAGTGAGAGACAAAGAGAGAGACTAGTCTCGTGTGGGGAGGGGGAGGCCGGGTCGCCGGGGGAGGGAGGGGGGGTGGCGCTGAGACAGCCTTAGCGAGAGGTGGGTGGGAGAGTTCAACTAAACTGAACCGAGGAACACAACTAGGCCTACCGAGTTAAATAGCCCGGACTAGACTGAGCCGGACCGACTGACCCTTGACTGACAGACAGAAAAAGGGGAAAAAGGGGAAACTTGTGAGAAAAAAGAAAGAAAAGCGTTTGAGCCGAGAGGAGGAGGGGGAGTTTTGTATAGATATATAACCTGTCTAAGCTTAAGATCCTCGACAATTTCCACGATAGAACTTCGCAAGCGGAAAATGTCGCTGTGGTTGACCTCCGACTCCTCAGTGGCAGTGGTGTCGTTCCGCTCGGTGGGCGAGCCACGGCCGCCGCAGTGCCGAGGTGTTGTTTGTTGCCCTTCTTGCAGTTCCATTCGTGTTCTTCTTAAGTCTCTCTGGCTTACAATGGCCACATGCTTTAGATAAAACTCAAAAGATAAGATTCAGAATGGCAGGTTCAAGTTCACTCTTCCGAGAGTCTGCTCGACACGCCGTCGAAACCCGCCGGTCTCGCATCCACCGCTGATCCAGTTTCACTATTGACTACCCGTTAAAATTACGTTGTTTTGTCAATGGCATTTTTCAGTAAACAACTTTCTTCCATGGAAAGAAAAACTGAAAAATAACCTTTCCTTGGGAAAATGGAACAAAAGAATGAAAAAACAGAAATAAAGTTTGACGATGAGTGCCACTTTCAACGAGATGAAATTTTGTCGTCTGCTACATACCTACCTTTTGGCTTTCTTGCACAAAAGATCGCTGTGTTGCAACGAGGCTTCCGCCGGAAGTTTCACCACCAGATTGGATTGCAAAAGCACCCTTCTAAAAACAAAGATAGAAACTGTTTCTAAAAATAACGGGTTCTGTTGCATACTTCCGTTGAAAGAACGCGTGGAACACTTATACACAAATATAAGAACTTTTTTAGTTTTATTATTATCATTCGCCAGTGCCTGCCTTCTGATAACTCGACGTTAGAAAAGTCGCATCTGGTACTAGGTCAGCGTAGTGCGAGTTGCCCAGAATCTGGATTCAGTGACGGTGCTCATCCACCCATTCCCAGACAAATCTGAACTGACAGTCATGGCAGCTTCGCGTGTCAGTCCTTGGGGAAAAGCACAAGTGGTTCCATGTTCTCTTGAAGATGTCATGAGTGAACAGCTTGCCTCACAGCTACAGAGTCAAGAAGACTGCACAGTTCCAAAGAGCCCAGTATCGCATGATTCACAGTATGTATCTTAACATTAAGTAGTCACTAGTTAAATAAATCTACAAATGAACTTACTGATCTGTCTATTGTATGTTTGTAAAATGAACTCTAAAGTCTAGCAGTAACACTAACAGTTAGTATCCCTGACATTGTATATAATATAATGCAACAGTGTAGGTCATCTGGGTTTGCCCAGGGGACAGAGCTCTACCAAAGCCAGACTGGTCTCTTGAGTCGATACCAGAAAATTAGTTACCAGGTTACAGAGTTACTGTTGTTGTTTTGTTTTTGTTTTTATTTGTGCCCCATACCAGATGCATGACACGCATACGCAGTTAAATATGTACCATTGCTACACATGCTAGTGCACAGTAGTGACAAATTTACTTCAAGTTCAACATTTGACGATTTGAAGATCTAAATTTTGCTTTGAACTACAGTTCTTGTAGCTCTAGTTCTATCGATCTTCTTGTCATGAAAGTACTGTGCTGTACTAGACATATATATGTATAAATTTAGATCAGAACTTTTTTTTCTTACCTCAAGTTGCTTATAAACCTAAAGTTTGTAGCATACTTATTACTTAATCATAGTCATACCACCAGCACTGTATTAACTATTATACTGTGTATATGATATTTTTGAAAATAGACATAATAGGTAGTATACCCTGTGTTAGCTTGGCAGAACCTGAGGCAGCAGCAGCAGCGGCAGCAGCAACAGAACCTGATGATGATGACATGGCAGCCATACTTGCTGCGGCTGGAGTGGAGGAAGGTGCAACGCACAGTGATGAGATGATCGCACGCATGCTGCAGCTGCAGTTTGACCGAGAGCACAACTCCATGCTGGACAGGGAGGCCAGCAAGTACAATGGCACCAGCAAAGGTGAGCACTGCCATGGTCACTGTGTTACTGTGACACTGACAGACGGAGCATTATACTTAAATTATAGTCGGTCCACATTCATAGAATACTAATGGGAGCATTATGATTTTATGTGGAGGCGTATGGAAGAGAATTACTGAGAATAAGATGGAAGGGCAGTTTTTTCCCTTCTAATTTGGCATTTCTCATTTGTAATGTGTGTGTCTGTCTGTGTGTGTACTGGATGAGTCACAGTTGTGTGTGTCTCTGTCATTCAGTGACTCATTGTGTGTGTGTGTGTGTGTGTGTGTGTGTGTGTGTGTGTGTGTGTGTGTGTGTGACACTGTGTATCCAAACTGGACTCTTTCACAAGTTGTAGCCACAAAGGGCAGCTCCTTGCTTCCCCCTGCACACGACACTCGTACAGTGTCAGTGGGTAGTTGAGGTTTGCCCATTACCTGTCTTTTGCAAAGTGGGGTGTGTGGGGGGGGGGGGGGGGGGGGGGGGGGGGAGGCACGCAGTGTGGAGAGAGACTGGCCAGCAGCTCAATGTCTAATCTACATTGAACTTCCTTTTGGAATTCCCACATCACCAGGTGCAACAAAGAAAGACATGGCCAGGGTACTACATGATGGAGGAAGCTGCCAGAATTTGTGATTATGCTTCTCAAGGCAAAAGACATTCTCTTTTTAACATTGCCATTGGCCCAAACCCTGTTTTCAGCTCTTACTTATGGTCATATGTTTTATTTCTTTTTCATGTTCATGCCAAGCACTATGACTGTGACTGTGTAAGAGCAATGGTTGGTCTTTTTGTTTTCCTCATGTATGGATTTCACTGGTCTGTGTACCTGTAGACATTAATAGTAGAATACTGATATTCTGTATTATCTGTGAGTACAGACAAAGACACATGTCGTTTACTGATCAAGGTCTACATTAACACATATGCATGCACACACATGTGTACTTACACACACACACACACACACACACACGCAGAGTAAAATTCAGTGAGTGAATCACTTTCTGCAATCTGTCATAATCAAATATTACAAACAAATTAAACTGATAAAAAGTGATATTCTATTTCTAGTAAGAGTTTTTGTTTGTCTACAAAGTTACAAATGTGTGTTGCTAAGGCCTGTCGAGTGTCATCTGGCACAGTTACTGTACTGTCTGTACACTAAGTTACAGTATCAGCTGGTGGAGAATCTCAGAGCAGGTTGTCACCCACTCAGCAAGCCTTCATTATAGTTCATATCATGGACCTGTCTCAGCCATTCCTTTGCTTTACCTTGGGATCTCAAGACAAACGTTTACCCAGCAACCTCCTTATACCTTTATACACATAGATTATGTATGTTAACCATTTTGCTTCTGTTTATGTTTACAGTTACAATTTCTTTTGAGAACTACAAGACAAAACACCCGCTGTATGAAGAGGAAGAGGAAGAAGACGACGATGAAGATGATTTTGAACCACAGAAAACAAAATGGGGTCAGTAATATATAATAATAATATTACTTATAATACTAGTGGTTTCAGTTTTTTCATTTAATGATATTAATGCCAGTATTAAAAATGGAAGATTGTCTTCAGCCACACGTCACAGTGTCATTGTCAGCAATAAAAGCTATAAACAGACACACCACATAATACTGGAGTACATGTCTAGACTATTATAATAATTATAGTTAACTTTCTAAGCTCATTAGCTTGGGATGGTCCTACAACAGAAGCATCAGTATCAAAGGCTGTTGACAGCTGAGAATTAACAGTGGTAATTGGTATACTGGTACATTTGTAAGGTTTACTTGATCAAATGCAGATGTTTTCCATTCTGCGCTGCTGTCTTCCACCACCTCAAGTCTCTGATTGTTGTCTGTTTAAGTGGCGTGTAAATTAAGTTTTATATTTATAATCAGTATACCCGTGTATGCGGGTGCCTCTGTGTGTGCACTTAGAATAGTCTTCAGACAACATTTTCAGTTTTTTTAATTTATACTTTATTATTACTATTAGATCAAAGTGACAAAGAAAAGAAAACCATTGCCACAGCTGTTCTTCAGAGCAGTGGAAAATGTATAGCATTGTTCTGTGTATATAAATATAATACATACAGTGCACCACAGGCAGTTAAGACACTTACATTTTCTTTCGGATAATCAAAATGACTAAAAAATCTGTTTACAACTTATTGAATTATTACAACAATGCACCAGGTTAATCAGAGCAATTTGTATGATTTATGTATTTTAGTTTTGTATTTCTTAGAAAATAAATATTTATTACTTGCTACATTTCTGCTTTCTGTTGATTGTCACTGACTGAATTAGTTTTCTCACATACAGTTCTTAGAGTAACAATGGTGCCCAAACAGACAAGACTGACTGTAGTGGGTTTTTTTTTGTGTGTTATGTTTTTTTATAGTTGTGTTGATGAAAGCATGCTGTAACCTGTTTGGATGCTGTGAGATGCTGTGAGATGACTGTTTTGCTTTGTTTTCACACAGTGTTTTTGTCGTGCCCTACAGACGAAAGAGCGCCAAAAATTGGACCCAAAGGCTATACCGGGTCAGGAAAAAGCATCACTACCAAACATGACAAGGTTATTTGTGGCAGGAAGAATGCCGAGCGTCTCATGGAGGTAGGACCTGTGCATCTGCTACCTCTTAGTGTTTGTTAATTGCCACTGTGACAGCTGTGACAGCCAAAGATCACAATTTCCCACCACAGTGCATTTTTATCCTTCACTCAGATGTCTAACGAATGTTTGGAGTTTTGCTTTGGCCTCTTCCAGCTGCGGACAACAGATGAAAATTGTGGTCCAATAAAGTGTTGAAAATATATGGGAATTTTGCAAGCATTGTCCTTAATGATTATTTCACAGTGGGGAAAAACCCGCTGTCTCACAATTGATGAATTATATAAGGGAGACAAAATGGAGACCTGTACACACATGTAATCAAACCCTTTTATGGCTGACTCTTGATGCAGTTCTGCTCAAGTCAAAATGATTCAGATATCCCTGCTGATCACTATGGAATGTGTGTTGTTGGCATTTTCTTGTTTTTCTTTGTTTTGTTTGTTTTCAGGTTTGCTTGTTTTGTTTTGGGGGGTTGTTTGTGTTTTGGGAGGTCACTTCATGGGTGTCTAGCATTGCTGACTACTAGTACTAAGTCTTCAATAAGATTTAAAGTCATTTTTCTGTTGACGCGATTTTCACTTTGACGTGGCCTTTAAAAAAAATATTTATCTTGAAGCATGCCGAAACATTTTCTAATTTTGATATGTGAAGAAACAGTGATTTCATTTAGTTTACTGAATGTTGCCATTTGTTTTTAATTTCCACCTGAGTTTTGTGAAACATTTCATTGTGAGTAGTTTCAACCAGTTTTGTTAAACAGTTTTGTTTGTGTGCAGTTTCTACCAGATTTGTTTGTGTGCAGTTTCTATTAGAGTTTTGTTAAACAGTTTTGTTTGTGTTCAGTTCAATTCAATTCAAAAACTTCAATCATCCCACAAGGGGCAATTTTGTTGTGGTCATGGCGGGCTCATAAAAACAACAACAACAAAAAACAAAAACACACATAAAGTTAAGAGAACAATACAACAAACACAACACCACCAACAAAGAGTCTTACTTTAACCATAGTAGAGTTATAAATATGAACAGTTGTGACTTCATCATAAAAAAGTAATGAAGTTAAGACCACATACTTGTAAAACAATTAATTGTGCAGTTTCTGTCAAAGCTTTGTTAAACAGTTTTGTTTGTGTGCAGTTTCCACCGGAGTTTGAGAGCGGTGACGGGGAGGGGATGGACATGCAGCTGCCCAACAAAGTGTACAACAAGCTGAAGGCGCACTCTCTGTCCGAAAGCAAGCGCAGCACCAGGCACTCAGAGAAGAAGGAACACTCCACTGCTGTATGTAGTCTATTGCTTTAGTGGCATGTAGAAGGGACTCCACTGCTGTGCATAGTCCGTGGCTTTAGTGGCATGTAGAAGGAACACTCCACTGCTGTATGTAGTCTATTGCTTTAGTGGCATGTAGAAGGGACTCCACTGCTGTATGTAGTCTATTGCTTTAGTGGCATGTAGAAGGGACTCCACTGCTGTACGTAGTCTGTGGCTTTAGTCAATTAGTCGCATGTAGAAGGGACTCCACAGCTGTACGTAGTCCATGGCTTTAGTGGCATGTAGAAGGAACACTCCACAGCTGTACGTAGTCCGTGGCTTTAGTGGGATGTAGAAGGAACACTCCACTGCTGTACATAGTCCATGGCTTTAGTGGCATGCAGAAGGAACACTCCACAGCTGTACGTATTCCATCGCTTTAGTGAGATGTACACAGCACTCTTAACATGGAGAAGTTTGGAAGAAGTGCATCTCATAAGAGGGGGATGTCTGTATGCCATTTTCTTGAATTTAAATGTTTGCAGATCTTTAAAACTCTGTCAGATTCAGAATTGTGCTTTTCTTGCTCACACTGATGAGATCGCGTCACTCAGGGCCATTAGGCGGTTACTGTCATTCAGACTGGCGGTGGACAGTGGTAAAGGGGATTTGTGTCACTGCTCTATTCTGCACAAGGTGGGAGCCCAGAGTGTGTTACAATAACGCTAACAACAACCCTGCACACGTGCACTCACACTCCACACACATGCATGCCCAGAGTGTGTTACAATAACACTAACAACAACCGCACACATGCACCCACATCCATGCATGCCCAGAGTGTGTTACAATAACACTAACAACAACCGCACACATGCACCCACACCCACATCCCCACACACATGCATGCACACATGCACGCAAATATGGACGGAGGTAATAGACACAGCTTGGAAAAAAAGACAGTCTGATGAGAGTGAGGTCCACCCAGGATCAAGTTGTCTCATTCAACCTGGTGATACTTTGTGTTTAATGAGCATGTGGCCAACCCCAACATCAAATCCCATCCCCACCCCCACCCCCTGGCCCCCCACCTCTAACCCCTATCCCCATTCCTCTACAACAACGTTGGGGGGGGGGGGGGGGGGGGGGGTATTGTGACTAGTGATGACCAATGTCTGTTGAGCCTGTGGTAGACTGCAGCATCAAATTGCCAAGTTCAGGCAGGTGACATTATTGTCATGAATAAGAGTACCATCAACTACGACATCAGCTTGTCTTGCTCAAACTGGTGTCTTGTATTTCAGGAACATGTGGTCGACCCCAACACGCGAGTGATCCTGTTCAAACTGGTGAACAACGGCATCCTGGAGTCCATCGGTGGTGTCATCGCTGGTGGCAAGGAGTCCCTGGTGTTCCAGGCAAGAGGGGGGAGGTAAGCATGTGATGTTGTTGCATGACCTCCCCTTGTTGTTGACTGTGTGCCTGCATTTCTCCACCACAGGCAGTAGCCATCACCAGGGCTGAGGCTGGCTGGACAGCATAGCAACAGAGCAAAGGATGCTGTGGTGGATTCTGGACAGAACCTTCACAATTAGTAATGGGCATGGTCACTGATGACCAGAGAGTCCATTATCAGCTGTAGTCAAATGAAGTAAACTACATCCATTTCAATGCTGGATTCATACTCATAATCATATCCTAATGCATTCCATCAGTCAGCACAGTTCACAGCCAACATAGCTGGAAGCGTTTATCATGTTTGCAGTGTGGAGAAGAGTTCACAGAATGTGGAAATGTTTGCTGGATGGAGAAAGAGAGTTCACAGAATGAGGAAATGTTTGCAATGTGTGAAGTATGCGAGTCACAGAATGTGAAAATGTTTGTCATGTTTGCTGTGTGGAGTAAGAGAGTTCACAGAATGTTGAAATGTTTGTCATGTCGACAGTGTGGAGGGAGAGGAGATCCCAGCGAATGTGGCTGTGAAGATCTACAAGACGACCTTGATGGACTTTCGCACTCGAGAGAAGTACATCCACGGAGACCACCGCTTCTCCAACGATGACTACAAGAAACAGAACCCCCGCAAAATCATCAAAATCTGGGCCATGAAGGAGGTGGCCAACCTTAACAGGTAGGTGTGAGGGTGGGGGTGGGTGGATGTGAGGGTGAGTGTGGGTGGATGTGAGGGTGGGTGGATGTGAGTGGGTGGGTGTGAGGGTGGATGTGGATGTGAGGGTGGGTGTGGATGTGAGGGTGGGTGTGGATGTGAGAGTAGGTGTGGATGTAAGGGTGGTTGTAAATGTGGATGTGAGAGTGAATGTGGATATGAGGGTGGGTGTGAATGTGAGGGTGGATGTGGATGTGAGGGTGGGTGTGAAGGTGGGTGTGGGTGTAAGTATGAGTGTGGATGTGGGAATTAGCATGGGTGTGACACTGTGAGTATAAATATGAGTGTGGGTATGAAGTGGGTGTGGGTGTCAACAGTTATCAAGACCTAGGCTCAAATGGAAGTGGCTGTTTTCAAACCAATATTCTGAGCTCTGCACTCAAATGTGCGTTGGTTTAATGCAGACAAACTGTCAACGTGAACAAGAAATGAAAAGAAAAAGGAAACATCTTTTTTTTAAACGTCAGGCAGTGTATAGGTTTTCAGAGCAGAGTTATTCACTCAATAAACGGGGGTAAGGAGTGTTGTTTTTTACTGTCAACGTGTTTTTTGCAATGATTCCCTGGCTCACACCGCTGACTGACTTCACTTGTCCCAAACTTTCAGAGCTGGAGGAGGCTGAACACAAGTCTGTTTCTGGTGGTCACAGTGTATCGTTAGGTATAGTTCCCCTTTCCTCCACCCCCTGATGGTCACAGTGTATCGTTAGGTATACCCCCCCCCCCCCCCTTCCAGTACTAGACTTCCCCACTGATGGTCACAGTGTATCGTTAGGTATACTCCCCCCTTCCCCACCCCTGATGGTCACAGTGTATCGTTAGGTATACTCCCCCCTTCCCCCACCCCCTGATGGTCACAGTGTATCGTTAGTATACTCCCCCCCCTTCCCCACCCCCTGGTGGTCACAGTGTATCGTTAGGTATACTTCCCCCTTCCCCCACCCCCTGGTGGTCACAATGTATCGTTAGGTATACTTCCCCCCTTACCCTACCCCCTGATGGTCACAATGTATCGTTAGGTATACTCCCCCCTTAACCCTCCTGGTATTTCAGTCCCCACAACCAGCACCTCGCTGGAGACAATTCAGCATCAAAGTGACCGAAACAAGTCTAGCTACAACATGATTATGATGGGAGCACAGGTGTCTGTAGACAGCTCACTCCTGCCGGATTTGTCTGTCTGTGTTTTAACCATTTTGTGAGAACAGTTTTGGTCCACTGCCCCTGTCACGCAGTGCTTGTGTTGCCGCAGGATGCAGAAGTTTGGCGTGCCCTGCCCCTCCGTGGTCACGCTCAAGAAGCACATCCTGGTCATGTCGCTCATCGGGAACGAAAGCCCAGCTCCAAAACTCCGTGATGCCAATCTGTCTGTGCCCGATTTGCAGGATGCCTATGAACAGACAGTGGAGTAGGAGATGCTTTTCCCTTTTTCTCTTCCCCATTATCTCTCTCTCTCTCTCTCTCTCTCTCTCTCTCTCTCTCTCTCTCTCTCTCTCTATCTGTCGCCCCCTCTTTTATTCTATGATGTGCATTGCAGAACCAATAAAGTGCTTCATTTCTGACGAAGCCAATCAAAATCCTTTATGTTTGTTGTGGAAAATGAAGTCTCTAGGTAAATGAGAGACGTGCTTCATTTTCTATTGCAACGAGTATGAAGCTAAGCCTCTGTCACAGCCAGTGCTTGATAGCTATTTGAGCTGGTAAAAACACAGTCGTTATTAGAAACTAAAATATTCCCTGTTTATTACGGATAATGCCAATAGTCCTTGTTCATGACAGATAATGAAAACACTCCTTGTTTATCGCCATTAGAGAAAATGAAAACGCTCCTTGTTTTTTTGCCATTACAGATAATGAAAACACTTCAGCACAAGTGTGCCCTGGTACATGCAGACCTGAGTGACTACAACTTGCTGTGGCATGATGGGAAGGTGTATGTGATTGATGTATCGCAGGCAGTGGACCTCACCCACCCACAGGCCTACAACTTCCTGTTTCGTGACTGCACCAACATCTCCACCGTGAGTGGGCTCTGAAGACTCTCTCTTCCTGCAGTGTCACGGCACCAGTCTGTGTTGTGGTGCACATGTGTGAAGTTGACTGGATTTTTGTTAAAAATTAAATAAGCAATAATAAATGTTTTAGGTCACAGTGTAGAAAAGCACCAAAAAAAGCAAAGTAGTAAATTGTTTTTTTCTACACTTCGACCTAAAAACGATAAATGTTTCAGATTAAAAAAAAAAAAAAATGTAAAACAAAGACAGGGTTTTCTGTTTATGTGTGGTTAAAGAATGATTGGAGAACAAAAGTTTCATAGGTGTGGGTTTATCAGCTATGCAGCACATGCAAGGTAAAGTCAGCTGTACATGCCAGGGATGTTAACATTATTGGATTGGTTTTCATTTGTTTTAGATTTTGAAGGTTTCAGTTTTCTTCTTTTTCTTCTTTTTTTCTTTTTTAAATTGGTTTTTTTCTCTTTTTTTCATTTTTTTTTCATACTCAGTCGGTTTTGTTTATTTGGGAATTTCTTTTTTTCTTTTTCTTTTTAGGTTTTTGTGTTGTTGGGGGGGGGGGGGCAGAGGAGTGTTGTTGTTTGACTTCTTATTTGTCACTAGTTGATACAAGACACTAGTTGACGCTTTCCACGACAGGCGGTGTTAAATACCTGTAGTCTAGAAATCATTAACATCTGTTTTTTCTTTAAAGACTAACTGGGTCTCTTGTGGTGTTGCAGTATTTCAGCAAACAAGGTGTGCATGGAGTGATGAGTCCTGAGCAGCTGTTCAATGAAATTACAGGACTGGCCATCCAGGGAGAGGGAGCAGATTTCCATGCACAGGTATGAAGCACACACCTGTTTCTTCCTCTTGCAAACTGTACATTCAAGAAGAGGCAGCCGATTTGTAGTGCACAGGTGTGAGGCATACACCTGTTTCGGCATCTCACAAACTGTACATTCAGGGAGAGGCAGCAGATTGTAGTGCACAGGTATGAATAAACACCTGTTTCTGCATCTCACCAACATTCAGGGAGAGGGAGCAGATTTCCATGCACAGGTATAGAGCACACGCGTTTCTGCCTTTCAGAGAGAGGCAGCAGATTGTAGCACTCAGGTATGAGGCACGCACCTGTTTCTTCATATCACAAACTGTACATTCAGGAAGAGGAAGCAGATTTTAGTGCACAGGTGTGAAGCGTAAGATGTTTATTCTACAAAATAAAACCTGAAGGGTATGCCAGGTGAGAGTTACCTTAGGCAAATCAGGTCTTTGTTGTGTGTTCATGCGATGGCTTTTGAGCATGAATTAACTCCCTTGTTTGTTGATCTTTCATTTGAAGGCTGGCATCTGACTCAAATCATTGTGCGTTCCACAGTCAGCACAGTACCACAGGACTTGAGATGCTGAACTAAACACATATTGCTTTTGTGTTTCCTCTACTTATTTGCTGAGCTTATGATTACGATGAATGAATAAAACTTTGTTTAAACCAGGTGCTGAACAGAGCAAATGCACATTATGTACACTGAAGCTGGGGTTGTGATGCAGCAATGACAGAGAAATGTTATAAGGATGTAAATCATAACTACAGTATCTAACCATAATAAAGTTATAAGTTATATAGAGGAAGCTGGAGTCCCAGATGAGAAACTGCCTTGTTCAGTGATGGGAGACCACCCCGCTTTGACAACTGTTCTGCCCAAACTCTTACCCTTCTTCGTGCTGTGTCAACAAACCACTGAGCAAGCATGCCCCTCTTTTCAGATTACTTCTTCTGAAACCTCTCCCTTCCTGTTTTTGTTGAAGCTAACCCCTGACCCTTTTCAAACCACTTCTTCTGAAACCTCTCCCTTCCTGTTTTTGTTCAAGCTAACCCCTGACCCTTTTCAAACCACTTCTTCTGAAACCTCTCCCTTCCTGTTTTTGTTGAAGCTAACCCCTGACCCTTTTCAAACCACTTCTGAAACCTCTCCCTTCCTGTTTCCGTGGAAACGTTAACCCATGACGACTTTTTTCACACCACTTTTGCATAATTTCTCGGATGGTTTTAAAAGAGAGGCTTCACTGAGGGTGAAGAAGGCAAGTTTCTGTATGCCAACTGACAATAAAGCTGTGTTGTGTTGCCAACAGACAATAAAGCTGTGTTGTGTTGCTGACATGACAAATTTGTGTTGCCAGCAGATGAAGTTGTGTTGCGTTGCCAACAGACAACAAAGTAGAGCAAGTGGGCTGGTTAATGTAAAAGGTTGTTGAAAGTGGATGACGTTTAACCTGAACACCTGTGGCTCCTTGCAGGTGCAGAGGTACGACAAGGAGAGGAGGGAGGTGGACATGGCGCTGGAACACAACTATTCCCAGTTTGGTTTCGACTACTTCTTCGACAGAGCGCAACAGGAGAGAGCTGCTGCTGCCTTGGAAGCAGACTCGTCACCGGCAGAAACCTCCAGGAAATCCCTGCTGGCGATGGCTCAGAAATATGTTGATGATTCAGAGGACAGTGACAGTGATCTGGAGCAGTTTGAGTGGAAACAGTGAATGCCTGGAGAGAGTGTGGAGAGTGGGGGCAACTGTGATTGTGTGCATGTTGTGTATGGTGTGAAATGTGATTGTGTGTGTAATGTGGTGGGGGGGGATATGATTTGTTTCGTGGGTGGGTGGGGTGCAACTGAGTGTGTAATGTGGTGGGGAGGTGTATGATTCTGTGCTGGGTGGTGGGGTAGGATTGTGTGTAGTGGTGGATGGGTGGGGTGTGTAGTGTGGTTGGGAGCTGTATGGGTGGGTGGATGGTGT
Organism: Alviniconcha marisindica; assembly: GCA_018857735.1. Taxonomy (NCBI): domain Eukaryota; kingdom Metazoa; phylum Mollusca; class Gastropoda; family Provannidae; genus Alviniconcha; species Alviniconcha marisindica. Next base: position 428,045 of record JABMCL010002784.1, read on the forward strand.
ATGATTGTGTGTATAGTGTAGTAAGGATCTGTATGATTGTGTGGTGGTTGGTCGGGTGGGGTGGGTTTTTTTGTGCAGTGGTGTATGTTTGAGAGAGAGCGTCAGTGGTGTGGCGTGGGGATGAACGTTGTGTAAAGCCTTGAGGTGAAGTGAACAGCAGTGACTTTGAAAAAGACTGCCCCTGTGTAGGACAGGGACTGCACAGTGTTTGGACATACTTTGAGAGATCCTGCCCCAGCGTGGGACAGGGACTGCACAGCATTGGGACATGCTTCCAGAGATCCTGCCCCAACGTGGGACAGGGACTGCACAGCATTGGGACATGCTTCCAGAGATCCTGCCTGCGTGGGACAGGGACTGCACAGCATTGGGACATGCTTCCAGAGATCCTGCCTGCGTGGGACAGGGACTGCACAGCGTTGGGACATGCTTCCAGAGATCCTGCCTGCGTGGGACAGGGACTGCACAGCGTTGGGACATGCTTCCAGAGATCCTGTCTGCGTGGGACAGGGACTGCGCAGTGTTCGGACACAATCAACTGAAAACAGGGTGAAAGGAAGCCTGTACATACGTGTGAGCATGGCGCATGATGGGAGGTGAAGCTGTATGGTAATTGGTATGCTGGGTGGCCGCATTTATTCATAAAAGTTACAAAAATGCCTGTGTGGATTGCACTTGAGTTACCCTTGCAGCTTGCAGGGTGTTTGAAGCTAGTGACATCCTGTTCAGGTGACAGGAGGGAGGGAATGTGCTGCTGCCCAGGCTTATCTTTTGGTTGGAAACCTTCCACAAGCTTTGTAAACACAGACAGTGGGCTACACAGTGAAAAAGCTCAGTGTTGAAACGAAAAGAGGAAAAAGAAAAGGATGATTTTTGTTCATACGTATTTTGCCTGCTTTATAGTTGTTGCAGTAGTTTGCTGGGTAGTTTCCCTTGGAAAATTCTGAGTGTTCCCTTCCACCCCGAGTGTTTTGCTTTTGCTTTTTGCCCCAGAAAAATCTGGTTATGTCAGAGTTGCACTCCCCTGCTTAATTATTAACCCTATTTCTACCCATAGCCAAAAAATTAACTCATCCAAGTTTTCCTAGAAGTAGAACTTTCCTCAGACTTGAGCTTTAACGGACTTGTTGCTGGACTCTGGCTTATTTCATTCCCTTGACTTTTTGCTTGTTTGTTTGCTGTCTGTCTTGATGATTATGTGTGTTTGTGGAGGGGTTTGCTGTATTGCCTCAAGTTACTTGATCGGTGGTCTGCAGTGACCTGCTCACTGCTAGTTGATGGAATCCAGTTGGCTCTCCGCTTTTTTGTGCTGGGCCTATGGGCGGGGCTTGCCTGAGGATATCTGTAATGCTGGGCCTATGGACAGGGCTTGCATGAGGAGATCTGTATTGCTGGGCCTAGGGGCAGGGCCTGCCTGAGGATATCTGTAATGCTGGGCCTATCTTGCATGAGGAGATCTGTAATGCTGGGCCTATGGGCGGGGCTTGCAATCGGCCGGTTGCATGAGGAAATCTGTAATGCTTGTAGTCTGCCCATAACCCCGCAGTGGTCATCATGGAAAACAAGACTCACTGGGTGCTGGGAGTTTTCTGTTTCATATTGAAACAAGTCTGGCCATTTGTATAAAAAGCATTTTTCTCCAAGCTGGTCCACTCAAAGAAGATGGATAAGTTTTTGTTTTGAGCCATGCATGTACTTACAACTTATACATTGTTTCAGTGTACTGGAGGTGACATTAGACTGAAGTTTCAAACAAACAGAGCAAAGTCAGTACAGCTACTGATAGGGGTTTGAAGGACTTGCTCTTCTTCTTTATTCAACCAAAATATCAAAGACAAATTGGCTCACAATGATTGTACCTGGTGTTGGCAGGTTGCACTTGTGTATTATTTTCTTCTTGTTTTGTTAGGAGTTGTGTGTGTGCATGTGTGTATGTGCATGCATGCATGCATGTGTGTGTTTGCTTGTGTGTGTGCGTGTGTGTGTGTGTGTGTGTGTGCTGAGCTCAGTGATGGTAATCTAATTGAATATTTTGGGGGTGACATTTTACAAGATTCTGGAAATTAGATCATGGGTCCAGAGAATATATATGTTTTACACATGTACACATCTTTTAAACAACATTACTTTTTAAACAACACATAATACAGAGGGCCTAGTAATTATCAGATTGAAACTTCTTCTTTTTTGACCTCTCAAATAGAAATTGATTTAAAACAAACAACAGATACTGCCATTGTTACATGAAAATAAAATGTTTCACAAACCTGCCATGTGATTCTGTGTTAAGATTATAATCTGAACACTATACTGTTCTCTGTGACTTTGCTGCCCCCACTCCCCACACCTCGCTTCTTTCCTTTCTCTCCACCTCTCTCTCTCTCTCTCTCTCTCTCTCTCTCTCTCTCTCTCTCTCTCTCTCTCTCTCTCTCTCTCTCTCTCTCCTCCCCCCCCTCTCCTCTCTCTCTCTCTCTCTCTCTCTCTCTCTCTCTCTAGTCCCTTCTCTCCATGTAAAGAGACATACTTCTTCAGTGTGGATGAAGTTGTTCAGAGATCTGCATGTTGGCATGGCTTGGTTGATGGAGGGGTGAGGGGGCAATGTGCATGTTGGCATGGCTTGGTGGGGGTGACTGCAATTGCATGTTGGCATGACTTGGTTGATGGAGGGGTGAGGGGGCAATGTGCATGTGGGCATGGCTTGGTTGATGGAGGGGTGAGCAAGATGGGCATTTAGGGTGAGGTTGCATGTGGGCATGACTTGGTTGATGGAGGGGTGAGGGGGCAATGTGCATGTGGGCATGACTTGGTTGATGGAGGGGTGAGGGGGCAATGTGCATGTGGGCATGACTTGGTTGATGGAGGGGTGAGGGGGCAATGTGCATGTGGGCATGACTTGGTTGATGGAGGGGTGAGGGGGCAATGTGCATGTTGGCATGACTTGGCTTGTGGGGGTGAGGGGGCAATGTGCATGTGGGCATGACTTGGTTGATGGAGGGGTGAGGGGGCAATGTGCATGTGGCAGACCTGTTTAGTCTACGCATTTGGCGTAGAAATATACACAATTGAAGCCCAAACTACGCATCTACGCTTGCATTACACAAACTACGCAAATGACTTCGTTTCGGCTACGCGATAGCGACGAGCGTAATTCGGTCCTCTTTTTTGATGCGATCCTATTTTTGACACGGCCGCCGTGTTCAAAAGGTACGTGCGCCCGCTTATGATACGCGCGCATCAAGTCTTGCAATAGCAGCGCTGGTTTTGGCGCAAACATAGGTTTTGAACGCATCCGAAACTCCCTTCAGTTGGGAGAAAATGTCCGAGTCGAAGAAGCGAGCGTATGAAACTTCTTCAGAAGAAGACTCAGTGTTAGCCTCCAAAGGCTCTGCTGCTGCGATTAAAAGGAAGAAAGTTCCATCCCAGAAGTTTCTCCCAGCTGACCACTAAGCTTATCCGTGTTTGGTTCCTTCAAGGAAAGGCAGCGAACTTGTTCTTTGCACCACCTGCAAATCGGACTTCTATCATGCAAGCATGGTGGTCGATTTGACTGTAAGCATGCTACCTGTTGAGAGTAAGTCCTACAAGGAGTTCAAGGCGACTGGAAAGTTTTTTCCAGCTTCAAGTCTGTCTCTTGCTCTTTCTCCGTTCCCCCCCCCCCTCATTTTAATGCAACAAACTGATATAGTTTTCCCGCACTTGTAAACATCGATAGCACTAGTCCGTAGAGTTATCTCCCTTGAGCAATTTTTTATAACCATTACAAAGAACGTGCGTTGTGATTGGCTACTTTGTTGGGGATCAGCCAATGAGAAATCGTTGCTCACACTGTTGTGAGGTGGGGGAAAAATTGTACTAGGCTGTTGAGTAGGGTGCTTGCGGCCGGGGTTGTTTGTCGGGGGGGGGGCTGACTGGCAGACTGATCTGTACAACTGCACTCTCATTCTGAGTCAGGATGTTGGCTTTACAATTTTCCCACATTCACATGTGCACGGCCCAGCAAGAGACCTGAACGGATCTACACCACTTGTGTGTGGCTGAGACCTTGGTGGCAGTGCCATGCTGTCGCCTTACGTTTATATTTTCAGGCACTGTGGTCTTCTGATTCTGAAAATTATATCAATTCAGTCAAGGTCATAGAAAGGATGAGAGAAAGTGTGTGCTTGGTGTGTGTGTGTGTGTGTTGGACAAACTGATTATCTTGTCTAAATTTGTAACTGAGATAGAAAGAACATACTACACTTACAGTGTTACACTACAGCAAAATAATTGTATTTGTTGTTTTATTAAGTTTGTATAGACAAAGTTTCTTGTGTGTTATTTTGACTGGTTGAATGAGAATCTGAATGTGTGAATGATAAATCAGTCCAGTTTCAACTGATGCACTATGACTACACATTGTACCTCCTGACTACACATTTAGACTACCCAAACTACACTTGTGCATTTAGGGGGTGAACAGGTCTGATGTGGGCATGGCTTGGTTGATGGAGGGGTGAGGGGGCAATGTGCATGTTGGCATGACTTGGTGGGGGTGGGGTGAGGGGGCAATGTGCATGGTGGCATGGCTTGGTTGATGGAGGGGTGAGGGGGCAATGTGCATGTGGGCATGACTTGGTGGGGTGGGGGGGGCGGGGGGGTAAATCGTGGCAAGCCTTCGTGGGGGGGGGGGGGGTAAATCTTGGCATGGTTGGTTGGGGGTGGGGGGTAAATCTGGCATGGCTTCGTTGGTGGGGGGGGGGGGTAAATCTTGGCATGGTTGGGTTGGGGGTGGGGGGGGTAAATCTTGGCTGGTTCATTGGTTGGGGGGGGGGGGTAAATCTTGGCATGGATTCGTTGGTGGCGGGGTGCATGAGTGCTCAAGGAAATGTTCTTTGTCCTTACAACCCATGTCTGAGTGGTTATGTAAATGTTCTTTGTCCTTACAACCCATGTCTGAGTAGTTATGTAAACATTCTTTGTCCTTACAACCCATGTCTGAGTAGTTATGTAAACATTCTTTGTCCTTGCAACCCGTGTTTGGTTATGTAAACATTCTCTGTCCTTACAACCCATGTCTGAATGATTATGTAAACGTTCTTTGTCCTTACAACCTGTGTCTGAGTGGTTATGTAAATGTTCTTTGTCCTTACAACATGTGTCTGGGTGGTTATGTAAACGTTCTTTGTCCTTACAACCTGTGTCTGAGTGGTTACGTAAACGTTCTTTGTCCTTACAACCCAGGCCTTGGTGGTTATGCAAATGTTCTTTGTCCTTATAACCTCTGAGTGGTTATGTAAATGTTCTTTGTCCTTATAACCTTTGTCTGAGTGGTTATGTAAACGTTCTTTGTCCTTACAACCCAGATCTGGGTGGTTATGTAAATGCTCTTTGTCCTTATAACCTCTGAGTGGTTATGTAAATGTTCTTTGTCCTTATAACCTCTGAGTGGTCAAGTAATAATGTTCTTTGTCATCATCTTATGTTAATGTTTGTGAAGCTGCAACTGTTGTTTCTTTCTGTAACTTTACATGTATATAAAAAAAAAAGCAAAAAAAAAAGCAAAACTGTTTAATTTGAACTCCTTGCCAATGATTGCCTTGTCTATCAAAACAACTTTGAAGATCGTGTAACCTTTCAAAGCAACCTGAAGCAACTGGAGGCCTTGGCCCAACAATGGGGAATGAAACTCGATGTTCAGAAGTGCCACATCCTCAGCATTAGAAACAAGTCCTAGTTCTTTTGCAGACAGTACAGCGTAATCCTAAAGCATGTACTTAGCAGCCCATACCTCTGTGTTCTGTTTTCTGCAGGCATCAAGTGACACACATAAGGGAACCTCAGTACACCTCCCCATCACACTACACACACACCTCAAAAGGGAACCTCAGTACACCTCTCCATCTAGCTACACACACACACCTCAAAAAGAAACCTCAGTGCACCTCTCCATCTCACTACACGCACCTCAAAAGGGAACCTCAGTACACCTCTCCATCTCACTACACACACACCTCTAAAAGTAACCTCAGAAACTGCCTCCAGGACTGTAGACACCTAACCTATCCCTAGTCAGATCTACCCTCGAGTATGGATCCATCATACGGGACCCCCACAACCAAGCAGACATCAAACGGATCCAGCACCAGGCTGTACGCTGCATTGTGGGTAACTACTGCTCCAGAGAATCAGGTCGTGTTACCAATATGCTTCACGGACTAGACCTCCCCACCCTATAGGACCAGTGCAAACAATGCCTCTCTTTCTTCAACAAGGTGGTACCAACCATGCTGATCTACCAGTTCTTAAAACCCCACCTAGCAAACAAAAGGCAGATTAGGCCAACAAAATATTTTCACAACTTTACAATAAACAACATCAAAAACAAACACTGAAGCAGCCCTGACCTCCAGTCCTTTCCTAGTACCCCACTCAGACACTGAGCAGTAAAAGAACTCTTTTTTTGGTCCGCACCACCACCGACTGGAAGCACCTCAGTGACGACCCAGTGAAGGTCCCAACACTGGAGGACTTCAAACAACTGATTACCACTCTAAACACCATCTCATATGCGTGTACTCCTCTCCCGTCGCATCTATACCTAAAGTTGGGTCCTGCGACGTATGAAATCAAGATCAAATTTTAACGTCGAAAAACTGTGACTGACGACTCGGACAGTGATAACAAAGGCAAAAACGCTGATCATGACCCAAACTCCAAGCACTGGTTTACGACATTCTTCTTTCAACCACTGCCGTATTTAATTACGTCATAGGGTCCAGAAAACTGTTAGCTAATGAGCAGTTTCTTGTTGCTGCTCAGACAGTAAGTAGTAAGTTTGTTACAAACAACTCAGATAATATTAAACTCTTTTTTTTTATAACTGACCACGTTGCTTACGTCAGCTCAAATAAAACCAAAATCGTTTGAATCCAGACGGATCTCTTCTCTTTTTTTTACCCAGGGTGGATGCACCACATGTTTACGTGTGTGCTTGGGTGCTAGGTTGCTTGTACAGTCTTAGTAGTACCCAATACTTTCGGAGGGCGCTGACCTCTGCGCGGAGATAAAGAGTGCACCTTCAGTGGCGTAACTAAATCTGGCAGAGTTTGGAGGAAGGTGCCGGAAAGCGATACTCGGAGTGTGATCACGACCCTCACTTTTACTTTCGGTATCTCGTAACAGTCACGTGACTTGAGATCACATGACAGTCATATGACACGAGAACTTCCTCGTGACTTTTTAGCGTGTGACAATCAAGCTGACAAGGCGGGTGGATATTATAAAATCAAAAACCACCCACTCACCCTGTCTCACTCATCGGCTGGTTGTTAGCAGAAGTGAAGCAGGTAACAGGTAAGCAAGTAAACTACCACGGGTGGCGAGCGTGTTTGCAAGGGGATATTTGAAAATGTTTCGGTGTCTGAATTCCCCGGAGTGCGAAACCCATTTCTTATCGGAATTATCTGTGCTTTGTTTAGCCACGATGTTCTACCTTCAATCTCCACCTTTACCATATAATATTCTAACCTTCTGTTTGATTATTGTAACATCAAAGTTAAAATCGTATGCTTTTCGGGAATTATGACTAGAGACGGGGGTGGGTAGGGGTCAGTCCCACTCACGTGCAGTTTCAGTTTCGCTAGGCTACTGCCCGCCAGTCGAAAGCAACACCACTGGTTTTGACCACGTCGATATCCTTGACATCTGGTTTGTGACTCTTCAGTTTGTTGTGTGGCTTAACGGCAGTTTATATGCTGATCGACAAGGGGGGGGGGGGGGTTAATATATTTTACGCGCTATAACTGCTGTTGCAACATGGATATGATCCTTTTAGTTTTACTTTCTTTCAGTGCTTAATTTTTTCATTATTAATTTCTTCTTCTTTTCTTTAAGTTAACCTTTCTTTAAGTTGCATCAGCCTGATGAAACTATTCTGACAGTAAAAGTAATATAAACACAACTGCATTTGTTTGAATGTTTGCTTGCATTGACACAAGCATTGTCACTGGCAGGTGCAGCTAGTGTGTCTGTGTTAAGTTCGCAGGGCTTGACAGATGTGTCTCTGTGTTAAGGTCACAGGGCTTGACAGATGTGTCTCTGTGTTAAGGTCACAGGGCTTGACAGAGACTTAGCTCTTAACAATGGCTGAGGACTGATAATGTGAGATTCGATTTCCTGTAGATCAAATACATCCACCTTAGCCAAGTTGTAAAGGGGTCACCATTTTTACATGTAGTGATGTACTGTCACTGTGTAGTACTATAGTATTTGGCTGTCTGGACAGTTTGGCAGCTGTGTACATTTAAAATAAATCTGAAACAGGTGTGACCGCTAGCATTCTAAAACAAGGTCCAAACACATAAGAAATAAAAACTATATATATATATATATATATGTTGAAAAGAACACTATTTATTATGACAAAACACTACAGGGGGCCTACCCTGAAAATTTGGATGTTGTCTTTTGTCATAATAAATAGCGTTCTTTTTAACCTTTTTGTGTTTGGAGCTGTGTATATATCATATGTAACGTCTCTGGTGCATGAAGTGATCAAATGTCGTCGAGCGATTCTGTGGCCACCGCAACTGAGAACGCTAGCAGGTTAGGTTATAAACATGTCTGCATTAATTACTTGCATGTGGCGTCTCATGACTATCAGTATCAGGAAGTGATCCAACACACACACACACACACACACACACACACACATCCACACGCTCACTCACTCACAGAATCGTTTATTTTTTCTCGCTCAACTCCCACCTCTCTTTCAACATGAATTCAAGTGGAGAGTGAAAGTTCAAAATATTATTGAATCAAAAACATAAGACACAAGCATGTCATAAGCAAACAAAAGAAGGGGTTAGAAGGCACAAAGGTTCAAAAAGCCAATATAGCTAGGTAAACTTTATCTGGTTGTCTCATTCCCTGAGAATTTAACATAACAGTTAAGTCAACACAAAATCATCCGTGCGGGTTACGAAAGTCTGAGCTACAAACCTGTGAAAAGACAGTTCACAACCGGTGTATCATCAAAAACATTGCCTCACTTTATAATTTCTCAGTAGGGTCTTACACTGAATTTATGGAAGAAAACTTTAAGGTATCTTCCAAGTCTGTGGATGGTGGAAGATGAAATACACAAGCAGAGAATTATTTATGGAAAAGTCAAACCAAAGCTAATCGCGGAGCTGGCCTTTTCACATAATGTTAAATAGAAAAGTCAAACCTGTTAATCGCGGATATGCAGAACAGGCCTTTTCTAACCAGTAAAATAAAGGAGCTCTATTAGGAGGTTTAGATCAGAATGGAAAAATGAAGCCAGGCTCGGATAACGAACCTGACCTCTCCGTCAGAACATCTGTAGTGAAACGCAGTTTAAGATTCAACACATCAATCATGAAATGAGAAAAATTGTTATAACCCATATATCTGAAACAACTCATGAAGTTAGCCCCTGTACCTAATCATTTAAGCGAACGTGAAGAATAATCAAACATCAGCGACGCCAGATCTTACGGCAAAATCAAACCATAAAAACTACAACAATCAAACAACAATAAAACATCAGTCAGGAACTAGGAAGATAAAAGATAGTCAAACCAACCTGTTGAATGTTGCAGATTAAACTGAGCCAAAACACTAGTTGTACGAATGAAAAACTTTGACTTGGAGACTTAGAGACTGACTTGGAGACTGACCTAGAGACTTGGCAAAGTGACTACAAAAGAGGGCACACGTTCCTTAAATTTCGGTGAGGGCCAGTGCTCTGGGATTAAAATGGAGGGTCTTTTATACCTTCAAAAATATGGCATCGGTGGCCCAGAATTTGGAATAAAAGAAGAATTTGTAACAATAGGGAAGGAAGCTCTTCCATGCCCGTGCATAAACAGGGAGGCTTGTTGTCTACAGCTCAGCCAACTGACCGGCACTAATTGGAACCAATCCTTCACACGGAAAAGGAGACTACTGCACCCCACAACCGCACTAAGACCCAGCACCAATGAACCATTGACTGAACTAAAAACATTCTCATTTTTTCAACTTTAAAACTTACAAAGACCATTTCACCAACAGTCTGACTAAAGTTGAACGTAGATTTAAAAAAAGAAGGGGATCGGTAACCCGATGTACTTTAATAGAAGGGCTTTTCTCCACTCTTAGGTCTGACAAAACACCTTGAGGCAGTAACACTAACAGCATACATGGCTGAGTGGTTGGGCACTGCACTCTGGACCAAGCAGCTGTGGGTTCAAACACACCTGGAGTTTTGGTCCAACTGCTGAATGTCATATTCTTAATATCATTCTAGTGATGACAGTGCAATGTTGGGTATATATATGCCCCCACCCCCACCACATACCCCTGATAAATGACTGTCATGTTTAATTAAATGAAACATTTTAGCATAACTCACACCATTGAATGTTTTATTATTAATACAGTCATTCTGGTGGTGACAGTGCAGCATTAGGTGTAGTCACCCCCACCCCCAGAGCTGTGTCCTGACCCCCCACCCCACCCCACCCACCTCTGCCCCCCAGACTCCACCAACTCCAGGGATCGTTGTCCTGCAGTACTGGTCTTGGGATAACTCACCATTAAGCAAGTCTAACAACAGGAACTTTCATTATTAGATTATACAGCAAGTCTAACAACAGGAACTTTCATTATTAGATTACACGGCAAGTCTAGCAACAGGAACTTTCATTATTAGATTATACGGCAAGTCTAACAACAGGAACTTTCATTATTAGATTACACAGCAAGTCTAACAACAGGAACTTTCATTATTAGATTACACAGCAAGTCTAACAACAGGAACTTTCATTATTAGATTACACAGCAAGTCTAACAACAGGAACTTTCATTATTAGATTACACAGCAAGTCTAACAACAGGAACTTTCATTATTAGAGTATACAGCAAGTCTAACAACAGGAACTTTCATTATTAGATTATACAGCAAGTCTAACAACAGGAACTTTCATTATTACTGTATTAGATTATACAGCAAGTCTAACAACAGGATCTTTCATTATTAGATTATACAGCAAGTCTAACAACAGGAACTTTCATTATTAGAGTATACAGCAAGTCTAACAACAGGAACTTTCATTATTAGATTACACAGCAAGTCTAGCAACAGGAACTTTCATTATTAGAGTATACAGCAAGTCAAACAACTGGAACTTTCATTATTAGAGTATACACTTAAAGCTGACAAGGACATCAGTTGCTAGAGTTACGACTTTGTGACTTGCTTGAAGAGGTCAGTCACATTGCAGTGTGACAGTGATACACTCGTACTGTTCATCAAGCCCACTTACCTATCTTTTCTAATCTTCCTTTATCTCCCATTGTTCTCAGGTGGTTTCTGTCACGTGGTGACTTGGCCACATTATCTTGTTAGTTGCCATGTAGTACAAGTTATATAATGCAGTTTTGAGTTAGTATCTCAACTGGCCCACTGAGCAACTGGAATCATCAGGGTAATTTTATATTACAAGCAGAACCATGTATAAACTGTTCATCTCACTTGTCATGGGGATTTGTTTTGCTGTTGCCACGGCATGATGTTGCTGGTTACTGTTCATCTCACTAGTCAGGGACTTATTGTTTTGCTGTTGCCACGGAATGAAGTTGCTGGTTACTGTTCATCTTACTAGTCAGGGACTTAATGTTTTGCTGTTGCCACGGAATGAAGTTGCTGGTTACTGTTCATCTCTCTAGTCAGGGACTTAATGTTTTGCTGTTGCCACATAATGAAGTTGCTGGTTACTGTTCATCTCATTAGTCAGGGACTTAATGTTTTGCTGTTGCCACAGCATGATGTTGCTGGTTACTGTTCATCTCGCTAGTCAGGGACTTATTGTTTTGCTGTTGCCACGGAATGAAGTTGCTGGTTACTGTTCATTTCACTAGTCAGGGACTTAATGTTTTGCTGTTGCCATGGAGTGAAGTTTCTGGTTACTGTTCATTTCACTAGTCAGGGACTTCATGTTTTGCTGTTGCCAAAAAATGAAGTTGCTGGTTACTGTTCATCTCTCTAATCAGGGACTTGTTTCGCTGTTGCCACAGAATAAAGTTGCTGGTGCTGGTTACTGTTCATCTCTCTAATCAGGGACTTAATGTTTTGCTGTTGCCACAGGATGAAGTTGCTGGTGCTGGTTACTGTTCATCTCTCTAATCAGGGACTTAATGTTTTGCTGTTGACACAGGATGAAGTTGCTGGTGCTGGTTACTGTTCATCTCTCTAATCAGGGAATTAATGTTTTGCTGTTGCCACAGGATGAAGTTGCTGGTGCTGGTTACTGTTCATCTCTCTAATCAGGGAATTCATGTTTTGCTGTTGCCACAGGATGAAGTTGCTGGTGCTGGTTGCTGTCCTGGGGGCAGTGTATGCTGCTCCTCAGTCCGCATTTCCTGACTTTGGTCTGCTGACCGATGAGGAAATCGTCTTCATCAACAAGGTCCAGTCTTCATGGAAGGTGTGTGTATATTCATGGTCAGTAGCAAGTCACAACCACATGGAAAGTGTGTGTATAATCATTGTCAGTAGCAAGTCACAAGGTGTGTGTATAATCATTGTCAGTAGCAAGTCACAACCACATGGAAGGTGTGTGTATAATCATTGTCAGTAGCAAGTCACAAGGTGTGTGTATAATCATTGTCAGTAGCAAGTCACAAGGTGTGTGTATAATCATTTTCAGTAGCAAGTCACAAGGTGTGTGTATAATCATTGTCAGCAGCAAGTCCCCCAAAGGTGTGTGTATAATCATTGTCAGTAGCAAGTCACAAGGTGTGTGTATAATCATTTGTCAGTAGCAAGTCACAAGGTGTGTGTATAATCATTGTCAGTAGCAAGTCACAACCACATGGAAGGTGTGTGTATATTCATGGTCAGTAGCAAGTCACAACCACATGGAAAGTGTGTGTATAATCATTGTCAGTAGCAAGTCACAAGGTGTGTGTATAATCATTGTCAGTAGCAAGTCACAAGGTGTGTGTATAATCATTGTCAGTAGCAAGTCACAACCACATGGAAGGTGTGTGTATAATCATTGTCAGTAGCAAGTCACAAGGTGTGTGTATAATCATTGTCAGTAGCAAGTCACAAGGTGTGTGTATAATCATTGTCAGTAGCAAGTCACAAGGTGTGTGTATAATCATTGTCAGTAGCAAGTCACAAGGTGTGTGTATAATCATTGTCAGTAGCTAGTCACAAGGTGTGTGTATAATCATTGTCAGTAGCTAGTCACAAGGTGTGTGTATAATCATTGTCAGTAGCAAGTCACAAGGTGTGTTTATAATCATTGTCAGTAGCAAGTCGCAAGGTGTGTTTATAATCATTGTCAGTAGCAAGGCACAACCACATGGAAGGTGTGTGTATAATCATATAATCATTGTCAGTAGTAAGTCACTCCCAAGTCTCTTGGTCCCAAGTAAGCAGAACCAATGAACAGATAACTCTGGGTTTTCTCTAAGTGTTCCACTTTCCTCCCTTACTTGCTTTTTCAGAGTTAAATCTCTTGACTATTTGAATTCTGTGTAAATACAAAAAGATAACAGTACTTTTGTCCATAAGTATTTTTGTTACATGTATATTGTAAGTGAAGGATTCAAATATTGTAACACAAAATTTCAGGTTTTGAGCAAAAGGAAATGTTTTACAAATTCCACGTGTTTTAGCACATTCATACTTTTGACATGAGATGTTCTGGTTTACAAATTTAGCAAATGTAATTCTGTATGTGAAAAAGTTATCATTCATTGTACAGGCATTTTGTGTAAAAATATTTTTTTAAAGATTTTTTTAAAAAAGGGAAAAACTTTGGAGGGAGGGAGGGGTGCTGACCCATTTTTTTCTGAAATGGTATAAACTAGATTGCTTTTGGGTGTTCAGAGATGTAGAGATAGGTCTTCAAATATGTACAGTTGTCAGTATCCTTAAACTCAGTTACTAGGTTTTATTTATATTTGGCCACAGACCATATTACTTTATTAGTAATAATAGTAATTACTATATCAAAATATTTCAGGTATATTAAAAATTGTTAAGAATAGAAGCCTGCTGTTAATATGCTGTTTAGTGTGCAGCTGCTAACCGGCTGCTTACATTAACAGACAGATGTATACATGTTCTTTATCAGTCTCTAATGCATAGACAGACTTTTTTTATTTATTTTTTATTTTTATTGATTTGTTTAAATTAGTACAGGTGACAGGACCTTTAACTGATCAGCAGCACCCATTGCCTGCAGGCTTGACTTTAGCCCTGGGGCACTTTGAACTTGTTCAGATGAATTGGGATAACCAGAATAAATACAGCAGTTAAACATCCACCAATGATTGCTTCTGTCACATTGCACTAGATTTTGTAATACAATCACATTTTGTGTTTGTGTGAGAACTGTTTCAAAGGCAACATTGGGCAAAACCCAGAGAGATGGGGAGGAGCTTTTATGGGCCTTCCCATACACTTAAATGTTAAACAGTACCTTACACTAAGGTCAAATGAACCGTGACTGCGTTTTTGCAGGCAGGACGCAACTTCCAGCCTGAGTTTGCCAAGACAGTGAAGAATCTGATGGGGGTGGACTACGCGGCATCGCTCAAATACGCCCAGGAGACCCTACCAGTCAAAGAGTCCTTCGGTCTGACAGCTCTGCCAGACTCCTTCGACCCCAGGACCAAGTGGACCAACTGCCCCACCCTGAAGGAAGTGCGCGACCAGGGCAACTGTGGATCCTGCTGGGTGCGTTGGCTGCCTCACTTGCCATTCTTTGTTGTCATGGAACTGTGGCAGCTTTCAGTGTGTGTAGTGGGATCACTGTTGTTGTTTTTGTTGTTTAATTTGTAGCATCCTGTCTTTAGTTGGGAAGATAGAGCTTGGGAGAGAGGGTGTGTGTTTATGTAGTGGGATCACAGTTGTTGTTTTTGTTGTTGTTTAATTTGTAGCATCCTGTCTTTAGTTGGGAAGATAGAGCTTGGGTGGGATGGTGGGTGTTTGTGTAGTGGGGTCACAGTTGTGGGTTTTGTGTGGGGTTTTCTTGTTGTTGTTGGATTTTTTTCATTTGTAGCCTCCTGTGTTTATTTGGGAGGATAGAGCTTGGATGTGGGGGGGGGGGGGGGGGGGGCAGTTGTCTTCTTTCTGCAAACTTTCCTTCTTCTTTTTTTCTTCTATCTTTTGTTCATTTTAAACTGACTGATTTTCAATAGAAAAAAAATTCTGAGGGGTTAGGGGTGAGGGGAGCAAAGGTACATCTCTTTAGTTGTCTGGGAAGTAATCAGAGGTGTGTAACATTTAATCCAGGTGCCAACTTGAGAATATATGGACTTTTGTGTTTGCAGGCCTTTGGAGCTGTTGAGGCCATGTCGGACAGAATCTGCATCGCATCCAATGGAGCCAAGAATGCCCACCTGTCTGCCGAGGATGTGATGGCTTGCTGCCGCACCTGTGGGGATGGGTCAGTGTCAGTCTGTGTCAGTGTCTGTGTCAGGGTGTATATGTCACAGTGTCTGTGTCAGTGTCCATGTCAGAGGGTCTGTGTCAGAGGGTCAGTGTTTGTGTCAGAGGGTGTGTCACAGTGTCTGTGTCACTGAATCTGTGTCAGAGGGTCTGTGTCAGAATCTGTGTTGTAGTGTCATGGTGCACCTTTACCATTGTGTGTGTGTGTCACAGCTTGACTATGTCCTGGTGTGTGCCTGTGTCAAAGTGATGATGTGTCTGTGTCATGTGTGTCACTGTGTGTTTGTCAGTGTTACCATAATAATTCTGTATGCGTGTGTGGGTGGGTGGAGGGGGGGGGGGGTGACGTTTCACTATTATAATTGTGAAAATGGATCACTGCAAGGAAGGCTGTGGACTGGTAGACATGTTTCTGTGCAGGAGAAGTTGATGTTACAGTGATGCTTTTGTGCCAGCTGAAAAGAGTCGTTGAGATTTGAATGTCCTGTCTTGTCCATTAGTTGTTGTTTTTTGTTTGTTTCTTTCTTTGTTTTTGTTTTTTAGTACTTCATTGTCCTTCATGGGAAAGTTGGGTCCCCACCTTACCTGGTCAGGCACAGCATCCACTAGAGCGGCGATATCACTTATTGCTGTCAGTGTGTACAGTATTTCCATGTGTCCAAACAACAGTATGATATCACTTATTGCTGTCAGTGTGGACAGTATTTCCATGTGTCCAAACAACAGTATGATAGCTGCTAGTGCTTGGGATTTTTACATGCACACGGATGTTGATGCATGCGATTGCACACAGGGGCTGTATGGGCATCGTAAGACAGTCAGCATGGGAACAAAATCCTTTGCCACACTTGGGGCTTGAGCCCACGTCAGTATTGCACCTGGTTTTTCAGTCGGATGCTGTACCAACCGAGCTATCCCCACCCCTTGGTAGCTATAGTGTGTGCGTGTGTGTGTGTGTGTGTGCGTACATACATGTATGTGTGTGTGTGTGGGGGGGGGGGGGGTCATGTGTCTGTGCTACAAAGTCTGTTTGGTGGTTTCTTTGTCTCAGGTGCAACAGGGTGTGTGTGGGGAAGGTGGGGGGGAGGGGAGGTATGTGTCTGTGTTACAGTCTGCGTGGTGATTTCTTTGTCTCAGGTGCAACAAGGTGTGTGGGGGGAAGGTGGGGGGGAAGGGGAGGTATGTGTCTGTGTTACAGTCTGCGTGGTGATTTCTTTGTCTCAGGTGCAACAAGGTGTGTGTGGGGAAGGTGGGGGGGAGGGAGGCATGTATCTGTGCTACAGAGTCTGCACGGTGATTTCTTTGTCTCAGGTGTGACGGGGGCTACCCAGCAGGTGCCTGGTCCTACTTTGACAGAGACGGCGTGGTGACTGGAGGCCAGTACAACAGCAAACAGGTCAGTTTGGGTCAGTGCTGGTTTAGGCCAGTGTCCGTTTGCATGAGTGCCAGTTTGGGTCAGTGAAAACTTCAGTGTCCGCTGTGAATACCAGCTTTCCAAAAATATCTCCACGATGCATGTTTGGTTCACTGATGAGAGACCACCCAAACCAGGCTGAAATAATAATGATGTACTCTTTCATGTGCTATTTCTCCAAATTGGAGCACATAGCCCATTACAAAGCAAAAATAAAACATTGTCAAAACAAACTTCTGTGAGCACACACACACACAGACACACACACACACACACACACACACACACACACACACACACACACACACACACACACACACACACACAGTCTATAGGATAGCTTGAAGAGGTGAGATTTCAAAGATGATTTTAAAAATGTGAGCGTGTTTGATGATCCAGTTTGGCAAGGGAGACTTTTCCAGATACCCGGTGCAGCATAAAAAAAGACTTCTGACCAAGCGAGTGGGTGCGCACAGAGGAAAGACAGAGAATGAAAGTATCAGAAGAAGAGCATATAGCTGTCAGGGTGTTGGTTTGTAAATTGTCAGGAGTTCAGTCAAGCAGACAGGTGTTCAGTTAAGTAGACAGGAGTTCAGTCAAGTAGACAGGAGTTCAGTCAAGCAGACGGTTCAGTCAAGTAGACAAGAGTTCAGTCAAGTAGACAGGAGTTCGGTCAAGTAGACAGGAGTTCAGTCAGACAAACAGTTCAGTCAAGTAGACACGAGTTCAGTCAAGCAGACAGATGTTCAGTCAAGTAGGCAGGTACAGTCAAGTAGACAGGAGTTCCGTCAAGTAGACAGGAGTGCAGTCAAGCAGACAGGAGTTTGGTCAAGTAGACAGGAGTTCAGTCAAGTAGACAGGGGTCCAGTCAAGTAGACAGGAGTTTGGTCAAGTAGACAGGAGTTCAGTCAAATAGACAGTAGTTTGGTCAAGTAAACAGGAGTTCAGTCAAGTAGACAGGAGTTTGGGCAAGTAGAAAGCAGTGCAGTCAAATAGACAGGAGTTCAGTCAAGTAGACAGGCGTTCAGTCAAGCAGACAGGCGTTCAGTCAAGTAGACAGGAGTTCAGTCAAGTAGACAGGAGCTGAGTCAAATAGACAGGAGTTTGGTCAAGTAGACAGCAGTGCAGTCAAGTAGAGAGGAGTTTGGTCAAGTAGACAGGAGTTCAGTCAAGTTGAGGCAGTTGTAGGCTTGCCATTGCACCTTTCAGGGACAGATGTGACTGTGGTGTTTTCAGGGCTGCCAGCCATACCTGATCCCGGCCTGTGACCACCACGTGGTGGGCAAGCTGAAGCCCTGCAAGGGAGACTCCAAAACACCACGCTGTGAAAAGAAGTGTGAGGCTGGCTACAACGTCTCCTTTTCAACCGATAAACACTACGGTAAGCTAATAAACACCACGCTCATCTGATAGACATTGTGAGCCAATAAATGCCATGCCCATCAGATAAACATTGTGAGTCAGTAAACACCATGCTCATCTGATAAACATTGTGAGCCAGTAAACACCATGCTTTACACTTTGTCAATCATAACAACATGATTTCACATTCTGACACTTTGTGACTACATGATTTCACACTCTGACACTTTGTCAATCATAACATGATTTCACACACTGACGCTTTGTGACAACATGATTTCACATTCTGACACTTTGTCAATCACAACAACAGGATCTCTCATTTTGACACTTTCTCAATCATAACAACATGATTTCACACACTGACACTTTGTGACAACATGATTTCACATTCTGACACTTTATCAATCACAACAGGATCTCTCATTTTGACACCTTCTCAATCATAACAACAGGATTTCACACACTGACACTTTGTGACAGCATGATTTCACATTCTGACACATTGTGACAACATGATTTCACATTCTGACGCTTTGTCAATCACAACAACAGGATTTCACACACTGACACTTTGTGACAACATGATTTCACATTCTGACACTTTGTTAATCAAAACAACATGATTTCACACTCTGACACTTTGTCAATCCTACCAACACTGTGACACTTTGAGATGGAAGTCGCTGTGAAAGTCACAAGAAGCAGCTGACCAGTACTTGTGCATTGTTTGAGACAAGCAGCTTTGTGGAGTACCTGGATAATGTTGTGAATCACTGAATGTCTCCAATTTTGTATAACAACAAAGTGTTTACACATGGCGCAAGATGAACAGAATATCACGGGGGATGTAAAAGTGAATGTGAACAGCGTTCTGTGACAGGTGAGAATCTACACAGGGGGTGGGACAGCACATCATAGAGGATGTGAATGCCATTTTGTGTGACAGGTAAACACTCCTACATGGTGCGGGGAGAAGAGAAAATCATGGAGGATGTGAACGCCGTTTTGTTTGACAGGTAAACACTCCTACATGGTGCGGGGAGAAGAGAAAATCATGGAGGATGTGAACGTCATTTTGTGTGACAGGTAAACACTCCTACATGGTGCGGGGAGAAGAGAAAATCATGGAGGATGTGAATGCCATTTTGTTTGACAGGTAAACACTCCTACATGGTGCGAGGAGAAGAGAAAATCATGGAGGATGTGAACGTCATTTTGTTTGACAGGTAAACGCTCCTACATGGTGCGGGGAGAAGAAAAAATCATGGAAGAATTGTACACCAAAGGACCAGTTGAGGCAGCATTCACTGTCTACAATGACTTCCTCCAGTACAAATCAGGTCAGTCTTTTCCTCTCTCTCTCTCTCTCTCTCTCTCTCTCTCTCTCTCTCTCTCTCTCTCTCTCTCTCTCGCTTATTCATACTTATAATATCTGTTTGTGGTATTATCATGTTTCTTTGTGTTTGTAGTATAGCAAGGACTGGCTGTTATGTCCAAATGGACCTAATGCGACTATTCTTGAGTATTAAAGTTTTTGAGTTTGAGTTCTCTCTGTCTCTCTCTGTCTGTCTGTCTGTCTGTCTGTCTGTCTCTCTCTCTCTCTCTCTCTCTCTCTCTCTCTCTCTCTCTCTCTCTCTCTCTCTCTCTCTCTCTCTCTCTCTCTCTTAAATGCATATTTTCTCCCCATTTGCACCCCCCCCCCCCCTGCACCCTGCCTTGTCTTTATGGTCTTAAACAAAAAGGAATGTGTCCATAATGTGTGTGTGTATGTGTGTGTGTGTGTGTATGGGTGTGTGAGTGTGTGTGTGTGTGTGCCAAACATGTTGAACACACACACACACACACACACACACACACACACACACACACACACACACACACACACACACACACTCGCAAATAATAAAGGGAGATCACCCCCTAGCTCATCTTGCTTTCACTCGCACATATAGACATATAGGCCTGCATGAGCAGCTCAGTTTTTGACATGAAGAAGTAAACAATGTTAACAATGTGTGTGTGTGTATTTGTACATGTTCATGCGTGTGTGTGTAGGTGTGTACCGACACACAAGCGGATCAGCGCTGGGTGGCCATGCGGTGAAGATTCTGGGCTACGGTGTGGAGAACGGTGACAAGTACTGGCTGGTGGCCAACTCTTGGAACCCTGACTGGGGTGATGCTGGTCTGTACTGTAGTCGCTTTTGTAACCAAACTTGATAGTGCAGACTTTCTCCCTCTCTCTGTCTGGCTCTGTCTGTTGGTGTGCAAATCTGGCTCTGTCTGTTGGTGTGCAAATCTGGCTCTGTCTGTTGGTGTGCAAATCTGGCTCTGTCTGTTGGTGTGCAAATCTGGCTCTGTCTGTTGGTGTGCAAATCTGGCTCTGTCTGTTGATGTGCAAGTCTGGCTCTGTCTGTTGGTGTGCAAATCTGGCTCTGTCTGTTGGTGTGCAAGTCTGGCTCTGTCTGTTGATGTGCAAGTCTGGCTCTGTCTGTTGGTGTGCAAGTCTGGCTCTGGTCTGGCTCTGTCTGTTTGTGTACAAGTCTGGCTCTGTTGGTGTGCAAGTCTGGCTCTGTTGGTGTGCAAGCCTGGCTCTGTCTGTTGGTGTGCAAGTCTGGCTCTGTTGGTGTGCAAATCTGGCTCTGTCTGTTGGTGTGCAAGTCTGGCTCTGTCTGTTGATGTGCAAGTCTGGCTCTGTCTGTTGGTGTGCAAATCTGGCTCTGTCTGTTGGTGTGCAAGTCTGGCTCTGGTCTGGCTCTGTCTGTTTGTGTACAAGTCTGGCTCTGTTGGTGTGCAAATCTGGCTCTCTCTGTTGGTGTGCAAGTCTGGCTCTGTCTGTTGATGTGCAAGTCTGGCCTTTTGTTGGTGTGCAAATCTGGCTCTGTCTGTTGGTGTGCAAGTCTGGCTCTGTCTGTTGATGTGCAAGTCTGGCTCTGTTGGTGTGCAAGTCTGGCTCTGTCTGTTTGTGTACAAGTCTGGCTCTGTTGGTGTGCAAGTCTGGCTCTGTTGGTGTGCAAGCCTGGCTCTGTCTGTTGGTGTGCAAGTCTGGCTCTGTTGGTGTGCAAGTCTGGCTCTGTTGGTGTGCAAGCCTGGCTCTGTCTGTTGGTGTGCAAGTCTGGCTCTGTCTGTTGGTGTGCAAGTCTGGCTCTGTCTGTTGGTGTGCAAATCTGGCTCTGTCTGTTGTTGTGCAAGTCTGGTTCTGTCTGTTGGTGTGCAAGCCTGGCTCTGTCGTTGTGCAAGTCTGGTTCTGTCTGTTGTTGTGCAAGTCTGGCTCTGTCTGTTGGTGTGCAAGCCTGGCTCTGTCTGTTGGTGTGCAAGTCTGGCTCTGGTTTGGCTCTGTCTTTTGGTGTGCAAGTTTGGCTCTGTCTGTTGGTGTGCAAGTCTGGTTCTGGTCTGGCTCTGTCTGTTGGTGTGCAAGCCTGGCTCTTGTTTGGCTCTGTCTGTTGGTGTGCAAGTCTGGCTCTGGTCTGGCTCTGTCTGTTGGTGTACAAGTCTGGTTCTGGTCTGGTTTGGCTCTGTCTGTTGGTGTGCAAGTCTGGCTCTGTCTTCTGTCTGTTTGCTTGTGTGCGTGTCTCTCTCCCTGTGGTCCATTTGTGTGTGTTTGTTGTGTGTGTGTGTGTGTGTGTCTCTCTCTCTCTCTCTCTCTCTCTCTCTCTCTCTCTCTCTCTCTCTCTCTCTCTCTCTCTCTCTCTCTCTCTCTTCTACGTGTTTGTGTGCATGTGTGTGTTTGTGTCTGTCTCTCTGTCTGTAAGGTTGGTTGACAGGATTTAAAATCAAAATCCAGTGTAGTTTTCTCTATCTCTCTCTGGCTTTGTCTTCCATTAAAAATTGAACACACACAAGCATATGCAAATATATATATGGGGGTGGGGGGTGGGGGGGGGGGCATGTGTGTGACTGACTGCGGGAGGGGTTCTGGAGCTGACATGCAGTGTGCACCACTTGCTTTGCTGCTGTACATGTTTTTTTATTGATAGTGTTGTTACAAGGCAGATTTTCTTTGATGGACCAGTTCAGCCTTGTGGTGCCGTTGTTTCAGGGTCATCTTTTTGTTTGTTTACCGTGCAGGATTCTTCAAGATCCTGCGTGGTGAGGATGAGTGTGGTATCGAGGGACAGATTGTGGCTGGAGAACCCAAGGTCTAAAAGAGAAACCCCCTCAGCTCAGAATTGTGTAGTGTTCATGTCACTTAAGGATGGGAGGGTTAGCTGGGTGAGTTAGACGGGTGGGCCAGTTGCTTAGTTGGTGTGGGGGGAGGTGGTTGCTGTGTCTGAATTTTTAACGAAGTTTTTATATGTATGAAAGTTATCCTAAAATACTTGAAAGTGCAAACCGATTTTGAGAAGCTTTTGTGGTGCTGCTGTTATCCGCTTCTTGTGTATTGTGAAACAAAGATTATTATTTCAGTATGAAGCTTCTTCTTTTCTTTTCTTTTTTCTTTTTCTTTTTTCTTCTTTTTTTGGGAGGTGGCGGGGGCTTCTTCTTCTTTACACTTTATTTTCATTACATTTTACTCACATTTGATTGTGAAGAGAGCTGCATTTCAATAAAAATGGAGTACATTTTTCCTTTCCTGTTGTTTTCTTTAGTGTGTGTTGACACATATTTTGCCTGTGTGGTTGATAGAGATAGAGACCATGACGGACATGTGACAATGACAGCATATTTTTCTGTCAGGGTTTAGCTTTACTATGTTATTTTTTTTAACTAAAAAATGCAATGATTTCTGCTGATCAAAAATGTGTTGATTTTTATGATATTCACAGATTTTGTTCCATTTTGTCTCTGAATAAATTTTTATTTATGTAAAATTTGTCTCGTTGGTCCTCAGTGAATATGTGTCACTCAGAGTGTGTGTGTGTGTGTGTGTGTGTGTGGTGTGTGTGTGTGTGTGTGTGTGTACATTGATACAATGTGGGTGCAAAAGGTTTCCAGCCTACACATACATGTGTGTGTGTGTATGTGTGTGTGTGTACATTGATACAAAGTGAGTGCCAAAACGTTTTCAGCATACACATACACGTGTGTGTGTGTGTGTACATTGATACAATGTGGGTGCAAAGGTTTGTATACACGTGTGTGTGTGGGTTGTGTGTAAGTGTGCCATGTTCAGTACACATCACGGGGGTGTGTGTGTGTGTGTGTGTGTTGTGTGTGTGTGGGTAAGTTCAGTACTAACGTGTGTGTGTGTGTGTGTGTGTGTGTGTGTGTGTGTGTGTGTGTACATTGATACAAAGTGAGTGCCAAAACGTTTTCAGCATACACATACACGTGTGTGTATGTGTGCCACACATGTTGAACACACACACACGAGTTCAATGCTTTTTCAGTGTTTCATTCTTTCTTTCTCATTGGCCCAAACCAGTTGAAGAATCTCCACAGTTCGGCCCATTGCCACTTGTCATCCCCAATGGACGGATTGCAGCTCAATTCTTCCATTCTTTCCTCCTGTCTTCCTTCCTTTCTAGTTTGTTTGTTTTCACCCTCATTTCATTATCTCCTCCCTGCTTCCTTCTTTTCTTTCTTTCATCCCATCCTTGTTCCTTTCTTTCCTCCTTTCTTTCTCACCAGTTATTCTTTATCTCTTTCTCACGCTCTTGGTTTCGTTTTCCCAAAGTTCTGCGTACCAGCGTAAAGCTGCGTGCTGCAGTTCCTCCCCGTGTCTTTGCCCTCTGTATCACTCTGCCGTGTCTTTGCCCTCAGTATCACTCTGCCGTGTCATCGCCCTCAGTATCACTCTGCCGTGTCATCGCCCTCAGTATCACTCTGCCGTGTCTTCGCCCTCAGTATCACTCTGCCGTGTCATCGCCCTCAGTATCACTCTGCCGTGTCATTTGCCCTCAGTATCACTCTGCCGTGTCATCGCCCTCAGTATCACTCTGCCGTGTCTTCGCCCTCAGTATCACTCTGCCGTGTCTTCGCCCTCAGTATCACTCTGCCGTGTCTTCGTCCTCAAAATCGCTCTGCCGTGTCTTCGCACTCAGTATCACTGTGCCGTGTTTTCGCCCTCAGCATCACTCTGCCGTGTTTTCGCCCTCAGTATCACTGTGCCGTGTCTTCGCCATCAGCATCAGTCTGCCGTGTCTTCGCCATCAGCATCATTCTGCCGTGTCTTCGCCATCAGCATCACTCTGCCGTGTCTTCGCCCTCAGTATCACTCTGCCGTGTTCGTCCTCAACATCACACGGCTGTGTCTTCGCCCTCAACATCATATTGCCGTGTCTTCGTCCTCAACATTATACTGCCGAGTCTTCGCCCTCAACATCACTCTGCCGTGTCTTTGCCCTCAACATCACACGGCAGTGTCCTCGTGTCTTCAACATCACTCTGCCGTGTCTTCGCCCTCAGTATCACTCTGCCGTGTAATCGCCCTCATCATCACTCTGCCGTGTCTTCGCCCTCATCATCACTCTGCCGTGTCTTCGCCCTCAGCATCACATTGCCGTGTCTTCGCCATCAGTATCACTGTGCCGTGTCTTCGTTCTCAACATCGCTCTGCCGTGTTTCGCCCTCAATATCACACAGCCGTATCTTCGTCCTCAACATTATACTGCCGTGTCTTCACCCTCAGTATCACTCTGCCATGTCTTCGCCCTCTGTATCACTCAGCCGTGTCTTGCCCTCAGCATCACATTGCCGTGTCTTCGCCATCAGTATCACTGTGCCGTGTCTTCGTCCTCAACATGCTCTGCCGTGTCTTCGCCCTCAGTATCACACAGCCGTATCTTCGTCCTCAACATTATACTGCCGTGTCTTCGCCCTCAGTATCACACAGCTATCTTCGTCCTCAACATTATCTGCCGTGTCTTCACCCTCAGTGTCACTCTGCTATGTCTTCGCCCTCTGTATCACTCAGCCGTGTCTTGGCCCTCAGCATCACATTGCCGTGTCTTCACCCTCAGTGTCACTCTGCTATGTCTTCGCCCTCAGTATCACTCTGCCGTTCTTCGCCCTCAACATCACTCTGCCGTGTCTTTGCTCTCAACACACAGCCGTGTTTTCGCCCTCACCATCATTCTGCCGTGTCTTCGCCCTCAACATCACTCTGCCGTGTCTTTGCCTCAGTATCACACAGCCGTGTTTTCGCCCTCACCATCATTCTGCCGTGTCTTCGCCCTCAGTATCACTCTGCCGTGTCTTCGTCCTCAACATCACTCTGCTGTGTCTTCGCCCTCAACATCACTCTGCTGTGTCTTCGCCCTCAACATCATATTGCCGTGTCTTCGTCCTCGGTATCAATCTGTCGTGTCTTCGTCCTCAACATCACACTGCCGTGTCTTTGCCATCACCATCACCACTCTGCCGTGTCTTCGCCATCAGTATCGCTCTGCCGTGTCTTCGCCCTCAACATCACTCTGCCGTGTCTTCGCCCTCAGTATCACTTGCCGTGTCTGCGCTCAACATCATCTGCCGTGTCTTGGCCCTCAACATCACTCTGCCGTGTCTTCGCCTCAGTATCACTCTGCCGTGTCTTCGCCTCAAAGTCCTCTGCCGTGTCATCGCCCTCAGTATCACTTGCCGTGTCTTCGCCCTCAGTATCACTCTGCCGTGTCTTCGCCCTCAGTATCACTCTGCCGTGTCTTCGCCCTCAGTATCACTCTGCCGTGTCATCGCCCTCAGTATCACTCTGCCGTGTCTTCGCCCTCAGTATCACTCTGCCGTGTCTTCGCCCTCAGTATCACTCTGCCGTGTCTTCGCCCTCAAATCACTCTGCCGTGTCTTCGCCTCAGTATCACTCTGCCGTGTCTTATCGCCCTCAGCATCACTCTGCCGTGTCTTCGCCCTCAGTATCACTCTGCCGTGTCTTCGCCCTCAGCATCACTCTGCCGTGTCTTCGCCATCAGCATCACTCTGCCGTGTCTTCGCCATCAGCATCACTCTGCCGTGTCTTCGCCCTCAGCATCACTCTGCCGTGTTTCGCCCTCAGCATCACACGCGTGTCTTCGCCCTCAACATCAATGCCGTGTCTTCGCCTCAACATCATACTGCCGTGTCTTCGCCCTCAGCATCACTCTGCCGTGTCTTCGCCATCAGCATCACTCTGCCGTGTCTTCGCCCTCAGTATCACTCTGCCGTGTATCGCCTCAACATCACACTGCCGTGTCTTCGCCCTCATCATCACTCTGCCGTGTCTTCGCCCTCAGCATCACTCTGCCGTGTCTTCGCCCTCATCATCACTCTGCCGTGTCTTCGCCCTCAACATCACTCTGCCGTGTCTTGCCCTCAGCATCACATCTGCCGTGTCTTCGCCCTCAGTATCACTCTGCCGTGTCTTCGCCCTCATCATCACTCTGCCGTGTCTTCGCCCTCATATCACTCAGCCGTGTCTTCGCCCTCAGCATCACATTGCCGTGTCTTCGCCATCAGTATCACTGTGCCGTGTCTTCGTCCTCAACATCGCTCTGCCGTGTCTTCGCCCTCAGTATCACACAGCCGTATCTTCGTCCTCAACATTATACTGCCGTGTCTTCACCCTCAGTATCACTCTGCCATGTCTTCGCCCTCAGTATCACTCAGCCGTATCTTCGCCCTCAACATCACTTGCCGTGTCTTCGCCATCAGTATCACAGCCGTGTCTTCGTCCTCAACATCGACTCTGCCGTGTCTTCGCCCTCAGTATCACTCAGCCGTGTCTTCGTCCTCAACATCACTCTGCCGTGTCTTCACCCTCAGTGTCACTCTGCTATGTCTTCGCCCTCAGTATCACTCTGCCGTATCTTCGCCCTCAACATCACTCTGCCGTGTCTTTGCTCTCAGTATCACACAGCCGTGTTTTCGCCCTCACCATCATTCTGCCGTGTCTTCGCCCTCAACATCACTCTGCCGTGTCTTCGCTCCTCAGTATCACTCTGCCGTGTCTTCGCCCTCAACATCATCTGCCGTGTCTTCGGGCCCCCAACATCACTCTGCCGTGTCTTCGTCCTCAGTATCACTCTGCTCGTGTCTTCGCCCTCAACATCACTCTGCCGTGTCTTCGCCCTCACATCACACTTGCCGTGTCTTCGCCCATCAACGTATCACTCTGCCGTGTCTTCGCCCTCAACATCACTCTGCCGTGTCTTCGCCATCAGTATCGCTCTGCCGTGTCTTCGCCCTCAACATCACTCTGCCGTGTCTTCGCCCTCACATCACTCTGCCGTGTCTTCGCCCTCAACATCACTCTGCCGTGTCTTCGCCCTCAACATCATATCGCCGTGTCTTCGTCCTCAACATTACTCTACTGTGTCTTAGCGTCTTCAACATCACACTGCTCTGTCTTCGTCCTCAGCATCACACTGCCGTGTCTTCGCCATCAGTCATCACACTGCCGTGTCTTCGCCCTCAACATCACCTGCCGTGTCTTCGCCCTCACATCACACTGCCGTGTCTTCGCCCTCAACATCACTCTGCCGTGTCTTCGCCCTCAACATCACTCTCGCCGTGTCTTCGCCTCAACATCACTCTGCCGTGTCTTGCTCAACATCACACTGCCGTGTCTTCGTCCTCAGCATCACACTGCCGTGTCTTCGCCCTCAGCATCACACTGCCGTGTCTTCGCCATCAGCATCACACTGCCGTGTCTTCGCCCTCGGTATCACTCTGCCGTGTCTTCGCCCTCAGCATCACACTGCCGCCATCGCTCATGCAGCAGCAGCAGCTAGCAGCTGCACCCACCGGTTACTACCTTTTGTCACAGCACGTGGTGTCTGGAACCAACTCCTTGTTTCTGTCCGTCATTCTACCTTTGTCAGATTTTTAAAATATTTTTTGAAAACCTTTCTCTTTCCAAAGACATAATTATAACCGTACTGGTTGACTTGGCGTAAAACACCAAGTTACTTACGAAAAACCTTTTCTCCTGTCCCATTGCCCTGAGATCTTAAACAACAACAACAACAACAACAACAACAACAACAACAACAACAAAAAGGTCGGTTAGGGCCTGTGGGGGTTAGGCTAAGCACCCATTACTATTTTTATTAATATTAATGAAGCAACTGGCCATCGATCCACGCGCTGCTCCGCTATACGGCATCCCCGGATTTCCACTGTCACCCGCCATCTGCCACAACTGCAGCTGCAGATACTCCTCCTGCTGCTGCTGCTGCTGCTGCTGCAAGGTGTCGTTTCCAGTCCGTATTGCTGTTGCTGCAAAACTGACGTCGTTCCCAGTCTGTTGCTGCAAGACGTTGTTCCCAGTCCGTATCGTTCCAAGTCCATGTCGTTCCTAGTCCGTGTTGTTGCAAGACGTTGTTACCAGTCCGTATCGTTCCCAGTCCATGTCGTTCCCAGTCCATGTCGTTCCCAGTCCGTGTCGTTCCCAGTCCTTGTCGTTCCCAGTCCTTATCGTTCCCAGTGCGTGTCGTTCCCAGTCCTTATCGCTCCCTGTCCGTGTCGTTCCCAGTCCTTATCGTTCCCAGTGCGTGTCGTTCCCAGTCCTTATAGTTCCCAGTCCGTGTCGTTCCCAGTCCTTATTGTTCCCAGTCCGTGTCGTTCCCAGTCATTATAGTTCCCAGTCCTTATCGTTCCCAGTCCGTGTCGTTTCCAGTCCATGTCGTTCCCAGTCCGTGTCGTTTCCAGTCATAGTTCGCAGTCCATGTCGTTCCCAGTCCGTGTCGTTCCCAGTCCTTATCGTTCTCAATCCGGGTTGCTCCCAGTCCTTACAGTTCCTAGTCCTTACTGTTCTCAGTCCGTGTCGTTCCCAGTCCTTATCGTTCCCAGTCCTTATCGTTCCCAGTCCGTGTCGTTTCCAGTCATTATAGTTCCCAGTCCAAGTCGTTCCCAGTCCGTGTCGTTCCCAGTCCTTATCGTTCTCAATACGGGTTGTTCCCAGTCCTTACAGTTCCCAGTCCGTGTCGTTCCCAGTCCGTTTCGTTCCCAGTCCTTATCGTTCCCAGTCCGTGTCGTTCCCAGTCCGTGTCATTCCCAGTCCTTATAGTTCCCAGTCCGTGTCGTTCCCAGTTCTTATAGTTCCCAGTCCTTATCGTTCCCAGTCCGTGATCGTTCCCAGTCCGTGTCGTTCCCAGTCCTTATCAGTTCCCAGTCCTTATAGTTTCCCAGTCCGTGTCGTTCCCAGTCCTTATAGTTCCCAGTCCGTGTCGTTCCCAGTCCTTATAGTTCCCAGTCCAAGTCGTTCCCAGTCCGTGTCGTTCCCAGTCCGTTTCGTTCCCAGTCCTTATCGTTCCCAGTCCTTATAGTTCCCAGTCTGTGTCGTTCCCAGTCCGTGTCGTTCCCAGTCCTTATAGTTCCCAGTCCGTGTCGTTCCCAGTCCTTACTGTTCCCAGTCCGTGTTGTTGCAAGGTGTCGTTCCCAGTCCGTGTTGCTGCGAGGTTTCGTTCCCAGTCCGTGTCGTTCCCAGTCCGTGTCATTCCCAGTCCTTATAGTTCCCAGTCCGTGTCGTTCCCAGTCCTTATAGTTCCCAGTCCGTGTCGTTCCCAGTCCTTATAGTTCCCAGTCCTTATCGTTCCCAGTCCTTATAGTTCCCAGTCTGTGTCGTTCCCAGTCCGTGTCGTTCCCAGTCCTTATTTTCCCAGTCCGTGTTGTAGCAAGGTGTCGTTCCCAGTCCGTGTTGCTGAAAGACGTCAATCGCATCATCAAACTGTGCTTGCAGTTGCAAAGGCGCTCTTTAATGCGCCAAGTGTGGGAGCAGTTTTGCACCGTTTCTACAGTTGCAAAAATAAAATTGTCGTTGCAAAGTACACCTTTGCAAAGTACACCTTTGCAACTGCAAACCTTGCACTTTTAATTGCAACACTTGCTGCAGTTGCTGAACAGTGGTACCCCTGCCAGCCATACTGCAGTCTGACTAAGCGGCTTCACTCTAGCCTGCCCCATACTGCAGTCTGACTAAGCGGCTTCACTCTAGCCTGCTCCATACTGCTGACCGGTCGGCATTGATCGCTGGCCCAGGTTGGAGATCATTATTTGGTTAATAGGACTACTTGGCCTGATGGGCTGCCGTCCCGACCGTCCTGTTGGGGTCTTAGAATGGCCATGCACTGATTGCCCGTGCTGTGGTTATTCTGCCGTTAATGAGTAGTGTTGGTGGCATTTCTACCGTGAGTGGTGACTGAAAGTGATGGCGGTTAGTCTACCGTGACTGGTGAGTAGTGATGGTGGTTATTCTACCGTGACTGGTGAGTAGTGTTGGTGGCTATTCTACCGTGACTGGTGAGTGGTGTTGGTGGCTATTCTACCGTGTCTGGTGAGTAATGTTGGTAGTTATTCTACCGTGACCGGTAAGTGGTTATGGTAGTTATTCCACCGTGACTAGTGAGTAGTGTTGGTGGCTTTTCTACCGCGACTGGTGAGTGGTGTTGGTGGCTATTCTACCGCGACTGGTGAGTAGTGCTGGTGGCTTTTCTACCGCGACTGGTGAGTAGTGTTGGTGGCTATTCTACCGTGACTGGTGAGTGGTGTTGGTGGCTATTCTACCGCGACTGGTCAGTGGTGTTGGTGGCTATTCTACCGCGACTGGTGAGTGGTGTTGGGCTATTCTACCGCGACTGGTGAGTGGTGTTGGTGGCTATTCTACCGCGACTGGTGAGTGGTGTTGGTGGCTATTCTACCGCGACTGGTGAGTGGTGTTGGTGGCTATTCTACCGCGACTGGTGAGTGGTGTTGGTGGCTATTCTACCGCGACTGGTGAGTGGTGTTGGTGGCTATTCTACCGTGACTGGTGAGTGGTGTTGGTGGCTATTCTACCGCGACTGGTGAGTGGTGTTGGTGGCTATTCTACCGCGACTGGTGAGTGGTGTTGGTGGCTATTCTACCGCGACTGGTGAGTGGTGTTGGTGGCTATTCTACCGCGACTGGTGAGTGGTGTTGGTGGCTATTCTACCGTCGACTGGTGAGTGAGTGTTGGTGGCTATTCTACCGCGACTGGTCAGTGGTGTTGGTGGCTATTCTACCGCGACTGGTCAGTGGTGTTGGTGGCTATTCTACCGCGACTGGTGAGTGGTGTTGGTGGCTATTCTACCGGACTGGTGAGTGTGTTGGTGGCTATTCTACCGCGACTGGTGAGTGGTGTTGGTGGCTATTCTACTGCGACTGGTGAGTGGTGTTGGTGGCTATTCTACTGCGACTGGTGAGTGGTGTTGGTGGCTATTCTACTGCGACTGGTGAGTGGTGTTGGTGGCTATTCTATCGCGACTGGTGAGTAGTGTTGGTGGCTATTCTACCGCGACTGGTGAGTGGTGTTGGTGGCTATTCTATCGCGACTGGTGAGTGGTGTTGGTGGCTATTCTACTGCGACTGGTGAGTGGTGTTAGTGGCTATTCTATCGCGACTGGTGAGTGGTGTTGGTGGCTATTGTACCGCGACTGGTGAGTGGTGTTGGTGGCTATTCTATCGCGACTGGTGAGTGGTGTTGGTGGCTATGCGGACATGCATTCCGAGCGCGGAGCAGACGCGGACCGACTGTGCAGACCCCAAACTCCAAGCACAGGTTTACGACATCCTTCCTTCAACCACTGCAGGATTTAGTTACGCCATAGGGTCCAGAAAACTGTCAGCTAACGAGCAGTTTTTTGTTGGTGCTCAGACTGTAGCAACTTTGTTACAAACAACTCAAAATATATGAGACATTTGTTTTATAACCGACCTTGTTGCTTACGCCAGCTCAAATAAAACCGAAATCATTTGAATCGAGACAGAATATCTTTTTTACCCAGGGTGAATGCATCTCATTTTTACGGCGTGCTTGGGCGCTAGGTTGCTTCTACAGTCATATTAGTACCCGAACC
>JABMCL010002784.1:465000-525000 GCA_018857735.1 Alviniconcha marisindica
TATTATTATTATTATTATTATTATTATTATTACTGTTTCTATCTCAATGAAGAAGTCAGACTGCTTACTGACAACAATGTAAAGCAGAAACTGGAAACTTCACGTCCAGTACTTCTTTATTCTGCTTAAAGGAAAACTGGGCTTCCAAGCACCAAGTTACTTACTTACTCCGGAAAGCTTAGCGACAGTAATAATCTGATTATGGCCGGCCCTCCGAGCGACTCCGTTTTGTGAGTTGAGATGGCGAGAGGTGGCCGGCCCTCAGAGCGACTCCGTTTTGTGAGTTGAGATGGCGAGAGGTGGCCGGCGATTCCGAGCGACTCCGTTTTGTGTGTTGATATGGCGAGAGGTGGCCGGCGACAAGGGCGACAAGGGCGGAAGAGAGGTCGGCGGAAAACAAGTAGTGTGCTGGAGCGATGTGAAAACAGGAATCGATGCTGCCGTCAGGAGGCCGGCCGGAAATAGCTCAACCAAGAGAAAACTAGACATCATCCCGAAATACACACAAAAGCTCATCAAGCGAACTATACTCAACACAAAAAGTAACTTTCCAGTCTAATTATCTTTCTTATTTCTAGTTTTCCTTTGACGTTGGTGCATTTCTGACAGCTGCGGCAAGCCGTAGGTTTTGCCATAGCCTGATTTGCCTGAGTGTGTGATCACAGTTTGCCATAGCCTGAGTGTGTGATTACAGTTTGCCATAGCCTGAGTTTGAGATCACCGTTTGCCATAGACTGAGTAAGTGATCACAGATTACCATAGCCTGAGTGTGTGATCACATTTTGTCATAGCCTGAATGTGTCATCACACTTTGCCATAGCCTGAGTGTGTCATCACACTTTGCCATAGCCTGAGTATAGTATGTGATCACAGTTTGTCATTGCCTGACTTGCACGAGTGTGTCATCAGTTTGCCATAGCCTGAATGTGTGATCACAGTTTGCCATAGCCTGAGTGTAATCACAGTTTGCCATAGCCTTTGTGTGCGATCACAGTTTGCCAGAGCCTGAGTGTGCGCTCAAAGTTTGCCATAGCTTGAATGTGTGATCACAGTTTACCACATCCTGAGTGTGTCATCACACTTTGCCATAGCCTGAGTGTGTGCTCACAGTTTGCCATAGCCTGAGTTTGAGATCCCACTTTGCCATAGCCTGAATGTGTGATCACAGGTTGCCGTAGCCTGAGTGTCATCACAGTTTGTCATATACTGGGTGTGATCACACTTTGCCATAGCCTGAGTGTGTGATCACACTTCACCATAGCCTGAGTGTGTTCACACTTCGCCATAGCCTGAGTGTGTGATCACATTTTGCCATGGCCTGAGTGTGTGATCACAGTTTGCCATATCCTGAGTGTGATCACAGTTTGCCATAGCCTGAGTGTGTGATCACAGTTTGCCATAGCCTGAATGTGTGATCATAGTTTGCCATATCCTGAGTGTGATCACAGTTTGCCATAGCCTGAGTGTGTGATCACAGTTTGCCATAGCCTGAGTGTGTGATCACAGTTTGCCATTGCCTGAATGTGTGATCATAGTTTGCCATTGCCTGAGTGTGTGATCACAGTTTGCCATTGCCTGAGTGTGTGATCGCAATGCACTGATCTTCAAAGTCCGCTGGGCATGGACGCTCAGCTTCTTCAGAGCTCTGTGGCACTAGTTGCACCCATCATCTTCTGTCCACAGATGCCGCAAACATTCTTGTCTCTGCCCTTGTTCTTCCGCGACTTGACTGCTGCTATTCTCTCCCGTCTAGCTGTCCGCGGTATCTCTTAACCAAGCTTCAAAAAGTTCAGAACATCCTACAGGAGTCAATGGAGTGCCTTTCTGATCGTCCTTTCTGATCTGATCGTCCCGTCCAGCAGTCACCTAGAACATCCTACAGGAGTCAGTGAGGCGCCTTTCTGATCGTCCAGCAGTCACCTAGAACATCCTACAGGAGTCAGTGAGACGCCTTTCTGGTCGTCCAGCAGTCACCCGTAACATCCCACAGGAGTCAGTGAGTCGCCTTTCTGATCGTCCAGCAGTCACCCATAACATCCTACAGGAGACAGTGAGGCGCCTTTCTGATCGTCCAACAGTCACCCGTAACATCCTACAGGAGACAGTGAGTCGCCTTTCTGATCGTCCAGCAGTCACCCATAACATCCCACAGGAGTCAGTGAGGCGCCTTTCTGATCCGCCACGAGACGTCAAGCCGTGGTGGGCGCAGTGGCCACACACAGTACTAAACTTGTTCACTTTCAAAATGGCCGCATGTTGACAGAAGCGGTGGAGGAATTATCATCTGTAAAAATGATACTACTTTTGGCTCGTTTCAGTTTTCCAGTAACTGAATTGAATTTCTTCTGTTAAAATTCCGTCAGATACGAAGCAAAACAAAATTTGTTAGAATGAAACTGTACCTGGTAAGTTACTTTTTGTGTTGAGCATGTCTGGTTTCCATGTCGACACTGGAGAACACGTGCAACCTGCATGATAGCTGATTAACAAGTCAAGATCTTACTTAGTGGATTAAGTTACATTAGACGCTGGGCAAAATTAATGAACGAGCTCATGGAAATGTGTCCAGAAAAATGCTGGCTAATGACAAGATGACGTATGTTGTTTGTCATTTACCTTCCTCTTTCACTAACCTCACCCCAACACTCACACACGCACTTCTCTCTCTCTCTCTCTCTCTCTCTCTCTCTCTCTCTCTCTGGAAAACTCTATATACCAATCCCTAGGATTAATCTTTTCAAGTCTAGCCTAGTATATTCCGGTAGTGTTCTATGGAACTCACTCCCTGACTCTCTTAGATTGCCATCCAGCACTGAAACGTTTAAATCACGTTACATGTCATACATTATGCGCTGATTGGTTGGCATTGCATGTTAAATTTGGTGATTGTAACCCGCCTGACACGTTCTACCATATTGTGTCTCCCATTCATCATGCACTTACCCACCAAATAATTTTGCTACTGACGATTTCATAGCCCCATGGTACTCACCTCCATTCCTGCCTCTCTCATATCATGTTTGATATCTAAACTTCATTTATTCCATGTGTGTACCGGTGTGTCGTAGCTTAGAAAGTATGTACATATATAATTAGATCTAGAGTAATCCCTTGTTTGGGCGAAGGCTGGATGTAAAAAAGCATATATGCTAATCTATTACCCTCGTAAATAAAGAACTCTCTCTCTCTCTCTCTCTCTCTCTCTCTCTCTCTCTCTCTCTCTCTCTCTCTCTCTCTCTCTCTCTCTCTCTCTTGTTTGAACCTACCGGATCACAGTATTGTAATTCTTACTAGCTGCTTGGTAGACTCTTAAGTTTTGCAATGCTACGAGTCGGTGATTCGAATGTTTACCACCTACATTATAACAAAGTACCCGATGTGTGTAATTTTCTGCAGA
Organism: Alviniconcha marisindica; assembly: GCA_018857735.1. NCBI lineage: Eukaryota > Metazoa > Mollusca > Gastropoda > Provannidae > Alviniconcha > Alviniconcha marisindica. Next base: position 468,398 of record JABMCL010002784.1, read on the forward strand.
GTCAGTTATCCTCTGAATATCAACTTTTTGGAATTACTGAGTCGCGGTTAGACTTTAGAATTACTGACCATAGTATCAGCATTCCAGACTATTACATAATAAGGCGAGACCCGCAACTGCCGGGGCAGACTGGAATTGCTGTGTATGTGCACCAGTCTGTCCAGGCCATTACACACAGACGCAAAGACTTGGAAAATGACAAAATTGAATGTATCTGGCTAGAATTGAAGCTGCATGCACGTGGGCCATCGCTGTTTGTGTGTTATCTCTACAGAAACCCAGCGGTTACCTTTGAGTGGCACGGCTCCTTTGTACAGATGTTAGATGATGTTTATAATGTTAAAAACCGCGCTGACGTTCTCATCCATGGCGACTTCAATATAGACATGCTAAAACCACACTCATGCTTGATCTCTTTGGACTTGCTCAGCTCATTACTTCACCCACTCGAACAACGCCCGAGTGGGTGAAGTCGACGTCATTAATAGATCACATTTATAAGAACAACCCTAGTGCAGTCGTTACTACCGATGTCTCAGGCTTACGTATAAGTGACCATAACCCTATCAGCTGCACCAGATCTATCAAATTGCCAAAACTAGAACCCAAAGGACATACACAAATGCCCTTTAGATCTTTTAAACATTTTAACAATGCATTCTTTGCTGATCTTATCCTTGAGTATTAAAGTTTTCGAGTTCGAGTTCGAGTTGAGTTCTCTCTCTCATACTTATAATATCTGTTTGTGGTATAGTCGTGCTTATTTGTGTTTGTAGTATAACAAGGACTGGCTGTTAGATAGGTCCAAATGGACCTAACGCTACTATCCTTGAGGATTGAAGTTTTCGAGTTCTCTCTCTCTCTCTCTCTCTCTCTCTCTCTCTCTCTCTCTCTCTCTCTCTCTCTCTCTCTCTCTCTCTCTCTTTCTCTCGCTCGATCGCTCGCTCTCGCTCTCGCTCTCAAAGTTCGAGGAATTCATCAAGGAAGCTAAATGTGCCAATACCAAGGATAGATTTATTCAAGTCCATCCTGTTTTATTCTGGTCCTGCTCTCTGGAACTCATTGCCCAGCGAACTGAGGCTTCCAGTCAGTCCTTCAGTGTTTAAAAAGCGTCTTACGCTTCATATGTTATCTCTCTTAGGTGTTACGTGAAACCATAATCATATATATATATATATATATATATATATATATATATATATATATATATATATATATATATATATATATTATATATTATTTGTGCTGCTCCAACCTGTGTTGTGCTGCTTCAGGCAGCCCATACATTTGTGTGTCTGTGCTCTGTGTGCATGTAGTTTTCGATGACAAACATGTTCTTAATCTTATGTGCGAGCGCGCGTGTATGTGTTTACCCCAGATCAAGCAAATTTTTATATGTATATATATATTAATTATTTTTTTTAATGATCATTATCGACTTGTTCCTCGGTTTACTGATGTCCATTTCAACATGGTTTGTATTAATGTACATGTACTCAACATACTGTAGCTCATTGTATACTTAGTTAATAGTAGTTTCCCTCATGGGCGAGGGCTGGATGTAAAAAGACCTCGAGTCTTCTCCACTACCCTCGTAAAATAAAGTTCATTCATTCATTCATTCTGTACTCCCGCGGCATCTGTTGCCTTTTTAACCGGGAAATATGAACAGCTTCGTCCGGCCTTCCCCCCCTTCTCCCTGTCCCCAATAAGCCTTGCGGTTTCTGTGGACGTTAAGCACCATGTTTACTTACTTACTTACTTCCCCCACCTCCATACCCCCCCCCCCTTCTCCCCTGTCCCCAATAAGCCTTACGGTTTCTGTGGACGTTAAGCACCATGTTTACTTACTTACTTACTTCCCCCACCTCCATACCCCTTCCCCCCCCCCTTCTCCCTCGTCCCCAATAAGCCTTCGGTTTCTGTGGACGTTAAGCACCATGTTTACTTACTTACTTACTTCCCCCACCTCCATACCCCTTCCCCCCTTCTCCCTGTCCCCAATAAGCCTTACGTTTCTGTGACGTTAAGCACCATGTTTACTACTTACTTACCCCCCACCTCCATACCCCTCCCCCCCCCCCCCCCCCCCTTTCCCGTCCCAATAAGCCTTACGGTTTCTGTGGACGTTAAGCACCATGTGAGCGAGCCGTGTCACGATAAGCCGGTAAAGGGAGTGGCGCAAGGGGCGGGTGGTTGGCGGACAGGCGCTCCACTCTTCCGGTCAGCGCCTAGCCGGTTCGGTTCGGTTGTGTTGCTTAATGTCCTCGGATGTCGGTTGACATATTAGGGACAAGCTGAGACCGATGCCGAAGCATGGTTCAGTATAGCTTTACGTCCACGGAAACCAGAAGGCTCGTTAGGACGGACAGCCCAGGACGGCCACCTCGAATCTCCCACAGCTCCTGAACTATGAGCGCGTAACCGTAGCTTTCTGTAGCTGATGTCGGTGGGGAGGGCTGAGACTGTTTCGATTTTCAAGTGCATTCTACACTTAGGAAATACCTACTACAATGCGCGTTCAGTTTTGAAGGTCTCTGCTATAATTATATCTTCAAATTATTCGGAGCTTTTTAGGTTGTTGTTTTGGTGTATTTTAATAGTAGTTTTCGCAGCATTGACTCCTTTTCAGTTCTTGTTCGGTAAATGAACCAGATTTGTCTCATGGTTTGAAAAATAAGTGAGAGGAAGACAGGATATGTTGTCTTTAGGGTTCTCTTTTTCATTCCAGCATTGTTTTTTATATATGTATGTATTTATTTATTTATTTATTTTTACTGCGGACAAATCAACGATAAAAAGTGAGTGACATCAGTTACCGATCTCCCTTCAGAAACTCTTTCTGGTTTCTTTCTTTCTTTCTTTTTCGCGCATCAGCGTCCACCCATTATAATAATGATTACGTAGTTATCATGACCAAATGTAGAAGTTTTTTTGTTTAAAAAAAATGTTTGTCTGTCTGTATGCGGTTTAACTCATTATGCCAGCGTGTATTCGTATTGCTGAATTTTTTTAAAAGCTATTCGGAAAAACGTTCCATGAGTGTTTAGGCCCGCAGCGAGTTGGCAGTCCCTGTAGTGTAGTGTCTGCCTTGATGAACTGCAGGTACTCAGGTGGAGTAATCTCCCTGCCATCCGCTGCGCTCGGGGCGGGTGGCGGCCGATCGATACGTCCCTGGCCGCACAGTGCACGTGCACAACGCCCGCCCAGTGCCCCCCCCCCCCCCCCCCCCCCCCCCATTCCTGTCCCAGCCACCTGCACAGGACTTCAGGCTTCCGCAAGACGCCGTCACAGGTGAGGCTGTGGCACAGTGGCACGCACGTGAGGTTCACCCGGAAAAAAAACTACCCTGCACTCTGCTGTTCATCATCATCATGGCACACTTAGACATCAAAAGAACATAATTATAGGCTACGTATACATCGTTCAAAACGCATGCACGAATATAGGTCCTACAGAGAGACAGAGAGAGTAAGTAAGTAATTTGGTGTTTTACGCCCAGTCAACCATTACGGTTATCTCAGGGCGTAAACAGACAGACAGACAGCACACTGAAAACTCACCGTCATAGTTCAGTGCACATCGAAAACTCACCACCATAATTCAATGCACACTGAAAACTCACCGCCATAGTTCAGTGCACATTAAAAATTCACCACCATAATTCAATGCACACTGAAAACTCACCGTCATAGTTCAGTGCACATCGAAAACTCACCGTCATAGTTCAATGCACATTGAAAACTCACCGTCATCCGTCACAGTGAATCCTCTGAGGCCATCATAACTTCGTTAAAAACTCACATAATGGGACTGTGGCGCATAATGGGACTGGGACACGATGGTACTGGGGCACCATGGGACTGGGACATGATGCGACTTGGACACAATGGGACTGGGACATAATGGGACTGTGGGGCACAACTGGACTGGGACATGATCATAATGGGACAGGATGGTACTGGGACAAATGGTACTGGAATACGATGGTACTGGGACACGATGTGACTGGGACTCGATGGGATGGGACATAATGCGACTGGGACACGATGGGACTGGAACAAGGTGGAACAGGGATTGGGACATATGGGCCGGGACACATTAGGACAGAGGTCAGCCATGTGTGTCAAACTGGAAAGTGAAATGTGACCCACGAGGACTGGTACACAGTGGGACCGCGCATGGCCAAAGGCGAAGGCAGTGTCCCGACCGCAGCATGTTCCAAAGGCGAAGGCAGTGTCCCGACCGCGCATGTTCCAAAGGCGAAGGACAGTGTCCCGACCGCAGCATGGACCAAAGGCGAAGGACAGTGTCCCGACCGCTGCATGTTCCAAAGGCGAAGGACAGTGTCCCGACCGCAGCATGTTCCAAAGGCGAAGGACAGTGTCCCGACCGCTGCATGTTCCAAAGGCGAAGGCAGTGTCCGACCGCGCATGCCAAAGGCGAAGGACAGTGTCCCGACCGCAGCATGTTCCAAAGGCGAAGGACAGTGTCCCGACCGCTGCATGTTCCAAAGGCGAAGGACAGTGTCCCGACCGCAGCATGGCCAAAGGCGAAGGACAGTGTCCCGACCGCGCATGTCCAAAAGGCGAAGGACAGTGTCCCGACCGCGCTGACCAAAGCGAAGACATGTCCCGACCGCGCATACCAAAGGCGAAGGACAGTGTCCCGACCGCAGCATGGACCAAAGGCGAAGGACAGTGTCCCGACCGCAGCATGGACCAAAGGCGAAGGACTGTTCGGACTGCTGCACGCTGTCACTGACGGAAACAGCGAGCTCGGCACTGCCCTCTTCAGGCACAGGTCCTGGCGGCCTCAGATCGCTGGCTGTCACACGACGTGGTCCGCCCGTCCTCCGCCAGCAGCACACAGCCACCCCGCGAGCAGACCAGGCAGATGCCACTCTCCCTAAGGCAGTGGTCCGAGCTTTACCTGCACACTGTGTGCCGCTTTGGCCCAGCGGTAAGGCGTTAGGATGGTAAGCAGAAGGACCTCGGTTCGAAGCCGCTTCGGCTCTCCTTTCTCTTCAAAAATTGTGGTCTGTGGACACTGTCTTGCGACTTTGTCCCTCACAGTTAATGAAACATTAAAATGGTTCTCATCGCTGCCCACCTTAATGCAGGAGCCATTCTGGTGGTGACAGTGTAGCGATAGGTATATAATCTCCCTCTCCCCCCACCTCCGTACCCCCTTCCCCGTCCTTCTCCCCGTCCCTAATAAGCCTTGCGGTTTCTGTGGACGTTAAGCACCATGTTTACTTACTTACCTGCACGTGACAGAGACCGCCATTCTCCGCCAGCGGCCGGCCATTGACTCTGCTCGACGCGGGCCCTGGAGAATGCGTCAGTGGGACATGCGCATGCGCAGTGACTAGGGCTGTGGCAGAGGCGGACTGGCCCACGGTGCTGGTGGCGGCAGCTTCATTAGCGTGCTGCTGGTGGGAGCTGCAAGGTGATTCCTCGTCTTACCGTCCTGTCGCTGGCCTCACACGCTCCCTCCGTTTTGGATTGTCTTCTTCCACACGATCCAGTCGTCCTGGTTGTCTTCTTCCACACGATCCAGTCGTCCTGGTTGTCTTCTTCCACACGATCCAGTCGTCCTGGTTGTCTTCTTCCACACGTTCCAGTCGTCCTGAGCTGTCTTCTTCCACACGATCCAGTCGTCCTGAGCTGTCTTCTTCCACACGTTCCAGTCGTCCTGGTTGTCTTCTTCCACACGTTCCAGTCGTCCTGGTTGTCTTCTTCCACACATTCCAGTCGTCTTGAGCTGTCTTCTTCCACACATTCCAGTCGTCCTGGTTGTCTTCTTCCACACATTCCAATCGTCCTTTACTGTCTTCTTCCACACTTCCAGCGTCCTGGTTGTCTTCTTCCACACGTTCCAGTCGTCCTGGTTGTCTTCTTCCACACGTTCCAGTCGTCCTGGTTGTCTTCTTCCACACGTTCCAGTCGTACTGAGCCGTTTTGTTGCACACACTCGCTTCGTCCTGGCATTGTCTTGAGCTGTCCTGACAACCACATTCTCACCAGCCTGTGCCGTTTTGTGGACACTCTCACTTCCGCTTAGGCTGACTTTGTTGGACACTCTCACTTCCTCTTAGGCTGGTTTGTTTGGACACTCTGACTTCCTCTTAGGTTGGTTTGTTGGACACTCTCACTTCCTCTTAGGCTGAGTTTGTTGGACATTCTCGCTTCACGCTGTGCAGTTTTGTTGGACTCTCGCTTCACGCTGTGTAGTTTTGTTGGACTCTCGCTTCACCCTCGGCTGTCCTGCTGACCACACTGACATCGTGCGCTGTCTGGCTGCAGCGTCGCTTGATCCACTTGATCCACCAGCAGGCCGGTCACCTCGATCCTGCTGCAGCACTCCGGACAGGTCAGTGTTCCAGCTTGACCTTTGCACTTGTCGTCACGCGCGACAGGTATCGTAGTCGTCACTGTCATGTCAGCGTTCTTCTAGACAAGATCCAAACACGAAAAGGTTCAAACGAACGCTTATTTATTTTGACACGGACTCATTAGAACGTTAGCAGTCATTCTGTTTCAGGTTTTTGTTCTTCTAGACACTCCAGACATTCAACACACCGCAACCGGAGAAGCACAATATTTTCATTTATCCCAAGGTTTCAAGGTCTTATTGAGCTTTTTGCCGCTGATGTTGTGTAGCTCTCAAAAAGGGGCTTAGCCCAAAAATTCGCACAGGTTTATATTGTCCACTTAAATTAGCCTTCTTTTTAACCGTTTGCGTGTTTGGATCTTGTTTTAAAACACTATCAGTCATCCTTGTTTCCGGTTGATTTACATAAAATAAAATAAATGTTTACACTTGTCGGTTCAAGTGTGGTGCACTTTGTAGTGTGTAGGGTGTGGACCTGTTCAACAGAGCACAGAGAATCAATGGCCGTGTCACATGTGTAACATGTTGCGTGCCACGCACTACTGCATATATATGTATACAGGTGTTTACATTAATATACTATAGTAGTTACCGGTAATCAAGACATCAGCGGTTACTGTTAAACAAGGCAATAGTGTCAGCGGTAACTGTTAACCAAGACAATGAGTGTCAATATTTACTTTAACCATGACCTGGGTGTAGGCGGTTTCTGTTAAACAAGACAGTGGGTGTCATCAGTTACTTTGAACCAAGACACCGATGTCAGCTGTTTCTGTTAACCAAGACACTGACGTCATCAGTTACTGTTAGCCAAGATATTGATGTCATCAGTTACTGTTAACCAAGACTGCTGTGAGTTGTTTCTGTTAACCAAGACATTGATGTCCTCAGCTACTTTTAACCAAAACATTGATGTCATCAGTTACTGTTAACCAAGACGTTGGTGTCGTCAGTTACTGTTAACAAAGGCAATAATGTCATCAGTTACTGTTATACAAGGCACTGCCGTGAGTAGTTTCTGTTAACAAGACATTAATGTCAGCAGTTACTGCTGACAAAGACAGTGGGCGTCAGTAGTAAACCCAATCTCCAAGCACTGGTTTACGACATCCTTCCTTCAACCACTGCCGTATTTAGTTACGCCATAGGGTTCAGAAAACTGTCAGCTAACGAGCAGTTTTTTGTTGGTGCTCAAACAGTAGTAAGTTTGTTACAAACAACTCAAATAAAAAAAACGCGTGTCATTTATAGCCGCCAACAAAGTTTACACCAGCACAAATAAAACGGCAATCGTTTGAATCGAGACGGAACTCTTTTTCTTTACCCGGGGTGGATGCGTCTCATGTTTACGTGGGTGCTTGGCCGCTAGGCTGCTTCCACAGTCTTATCAGTACCGGAACCTTTCGGAGGGCGCTGACCGCGTCATTGGACAGCTGCGCGGAGATAAAGAGTGCCCCTTCAGTGGCGTAACTAAATCTGGCAGAGTTTGGAGGAAGGTGCCGGAAAGCGGTGCTGGGAGTGTGTAGTTAAGCCAGACCTGGGTGTGTGTTTCTGTTCCACAGGCTGTCACCAGGGAACTCTCCCCGAGGCACACACCCGTCAGCTCAGCGTCATGAGCAGCACAGCGTCACCAGGGAGACGGAAGATAGAGATGAAGCAGGAAGCTGGCCCTGACTTCACTATCTCCAGCTCTACTGACTTCACTATCCCCAGCTCTACTGACTTCACTATCCCCAGCTCTACTGACTTCACTATCCCCAGGTCTACTGACTTAACTATCCCCAGGTCTACTGACTTCACTATCCCCAGGTCTACTGACTTCTCTATCCCCAGGTCTACTGACTTCACTGTCCCCAGCTCTACTGACTTCACTATCCCCAGCTCTACTGACTTCACTATCCCCAGCTCTCACGGTGAGTGACCGAGTACACTGACTTCACTATCCCCAACTCACACGGTGTGTGACCTCACTAGTACACTGACTTCACTATCTCCAACTCACACGGTGAGTGACCTAGTACACTGACTTCACCCTCCCCAACTCACACGGTGAGTGACCTAGTACACAGACTTCACCATCCCCAACTCACACGGTGAGTGACCTCACTAGTACACTGACTTCACTATCTCCAACTCACACGGTGAGTGACCTCACTAGTACACAGACTTCACCCTCCCCAACTCACACGGTGAGTGACCTCACTAGTACACTGACTTCACCCTCCCCAACTCACACGGTGAGTGACCTCACTAGTACACTGACTTCACCCTCCCCAACTCACACGGTGAGTGACCTCACTAGTACACAGACATTTACCCTCCCCAACTCACACGGTGAGTGACCTCACTAGTACACTGACTTCACCCTCCCCAACTCACACGGTGAGTGACCTAGTACACTGACTTCACCCTCCCCAACTCACACGGTGAGTGACCTCACTAGTACACAGACTTCACCATCCCCAACTCACACGGTGAGTGACCTCACTAGTACACTGACTTCACTATCTCCAACTCACACGGTGAGTGACCTCACTAGTACACAGACTTCACCCTCCCCAACTCACACGGTGAGTGACCTCACTAGTACACTGACTTCACCCTCCCCAACTCACACGGTGAGTGACCTCACTAGTACACTGACTTCACCCTCCCCAACTCACACGGTGAGTGACCTCACTAGTACACTGACTTCACCCTCCCCAACTCACACGGTGAGTGACCTCACTAGTACACTGACTTCACCCTCCCCAACTCACACGGTGAGTGACCTCACTAGTACACAGACTTCACCATCCCCAACTCACACGGTGAGTGACCTCACTAGTACACTGACTTCACCATCCCCAACTCACACGGTGAGTGACCTCACTAGTACACTGACTTCACTATCTCCAACTCACACGGTGAGTGACCTAGTACACAGACTTCACCCTCCCCAACTCACATGGTGAGTGACCTCACTAGTACACTGACTTCACCCTCCCCAACTCACACGGTGAGTGACCTCACTAGTACACTGACTTCACCCTCCCCAACTCACACGGTGAGTGACCTCACTAGTACACTGACTTCACCCTTTCTCAACTCACACGGTGAGTGACCTAGTACACTAACTTCACCCTCCCTAACTCACACGGTGAGTGACCTCACTAGTACACTCCAGGACAAACAGCTCATGTGGAGAAGATGAATATGTTGGGGAATGAGTTTGTGGAAAATAAACAAAGATGGTCTTCCAAAATCTTCGTTAAAATAATACTAATAATGTTCTTCCACAGACTTCATGAATGTAATACTAGTAATGTTATGTTCTTCCAGAGACTTCATGATCATAATACTAATAATATTCCTCCTGAGACCTCATGTACATAATACTATTAATGTTCTTCCTTAGACTTCATTAACATAATACTAATAACGTTCTTCCGGAGACTTCATTAACATAATACTAATAATGTTCTTCCTGAGACCTCATGAACATAATACTAATAACGTTCTTCCGGAGTCTTCATTATCATAATACTAAAATTGTTCTTCCAAAGACTTCATTAACATAATACTAATAACGTTCAACTGAGCGAAGTCCGGGTGACCTTTAAACTATGGCGATGGAGTGAACAAATAAAAACCAAACTGAGATAATGTCACGATGGAATCAATAATTAAAAACAAAAACAAACTGAGATAATGTGGCATGCTTTGTTTCACCCGTCTCAGGACAATTAAGCCAGCGTACGTGCAGAGTGCTGACCCAGAAAGTGAATGATTTTTGCATCATTTTGTTTTTGTCTCACGCTTTAAATAGCCCTATACTGCTATAGCGAGAACTCGGTGGCGGCCAAATAACGTCGGTGTGTAGCAGCCTCACAAAAAGCGCTGCTCTGTCTTAACGTTGTATGCCATGTCTATAGAAGCTTCACAAGCGGCGCTGCTCTGTCTTAACGTTGTATGCCATGTCTATAGAAGCTTCACAAGCGGCGCTGCTCTGTCTTAACGTTGTATGCCATGTCTATAGAAGCTTCACAAGCGGCGCTGCTCTGTCTTAACGTTGTATGCCATGTCTATAGAAGCTTCACAAGCGGCGCTGCTCTGTCTTAAACGTTGTATGCCATGTCTATAGAAGCTTCACAAGCGGCGCTGCTCTGTCTTAAACGTTGTATGCCATGTCTATAGAAGCTTCACAAGCGGCGCTGCTCTGTCTTAAACGTTGTATGCCATGTCTATAGAAGCTTCACAAGCGGCGCTGCTCTGTCTTAAACGTTGTATGCCATGTCTATAGAAGCTTCACAAGCGGCGCTGCTCTGTCTTAAACGTTGTATGCCATGTCTATAGAAGCTTCACAAGCGGCGCTGCTCTGTCTTAAACGTTGTATGCCATGTCTATAGAAGCTTCACAAGCGGCGCTGCTCTGTCTTAAAAGTTGTATGCCATGTCTATAGAAGCTTCACAAGCGGCGCTGCTCTGTCTTAACGTTGTATGCCATGTCTATAGAAGCTTCACAAGCGGCGCTGCTCTGTCTTAACGTTGTATGCCATGTCTATAGAAGCTTCACAAGCGGCGCTGCTCTGTCTTAACGTTGTATGCCATGTCTATAGAAGCTTCACAAGCGGCGCTGCTCTGTCTTAAAAGTTGTATGCCATGTCTATAGAAGCTTCACAAGCGGCGCTGCTCTGTCTTAACGTTGTATGCCATGTCTATAGAAGCTTCACAAGCGGCGCTGCTCTGTCTTAACGTTGTATGCCATGTCTATAGAAGCTTCACAAGCGGCGCTGCTCTGTCTTAACGTTGTATGCCATGTCTATAGAAGCTTCACAAGCGGCGCTGCTCTGTCTTAACGTTGTATGCCATGTCTATAGAAGCTTCACAAGCGGCGCTGCTCTGTCTTAAACGTTGTATGCCATGTCTATAGAAGCTTCACAAGCGGCGCTGCTCTGTCTTAAACGTTGTATGCCATGTCTATAGAAGCTTCACAAGCGGCGCTGCTCTGTCTTAAAAGTTGTATGCCATGTCTATAGAAGCTTCACAAGCGGCGCTGCTCTGTCTTAAACGTTGTATGCCATGTCTATAGAAGCTTCACAAGCGGCGCTGCTCTGTCTTAAACGTTGTATGCCATGTCTATAGAAGCTTCACAAGCGGCGCTGCTCTGTCTTAAACGTTGTATGCCATGTCTATAGAAGCTTCACAAGCGGCGCTGCTCTGTCTTAAACGTTGTATGCCATGTCTATAGAAGCTTCACAAGCGGCGCTGCTCTGTCTTAACGTTGTATGCCATGTCTATAGAAGCTTCACAAGCGGCGCTGCTCTGTCTTAACGTTGTATGCCATGTCTATAGAAGCTTCACAAGCGGCGCTGCTCTGTCTTAACGTTGTATGCCATGTCTATAGAAGCTTCACAAGCGGCGCTGCTCTGTCTTAACGTTGTATGCCATGTCTATAGAAGCTTCACAAGCGGCGCTGCTCTGTCTTAACGTTGTATGCCATGTCTATAGAAGCTTCACAAGCGGCGCTGCTCTGTCTTAAACGTTGTATGCCATGTCTATAGAAGCTTCACAAGCGGCGCTGCTCTGTCTTAAACGTTGTATGCCATGTCTATAGAAGCTTCACAAGCGGCGCTGCTCTGTCTTAAACGTTGTATGCCATGTCTATAGAAGCTTCACAAGCGGCGCTGCTCTGTGTTAACATTGTATGCCATGTCTATAGAAGCTTCACAAGCGGCGCTGCTCTGTCTTAACGTTGTATGCCATGTCTATAGAAGCTTCACAAGCGGCGCTGCTCTGTCTTAACGTTGTATGCCATGTCTATAGAAGCTTCACAAGCGGCGCTGCTCTGTCTTAACGTTGTATGCCATGTCTAGTAGTAGTTACCTTGGTGCGGCTCTCTTAACGTTGTATGCCCTGTCTGACAGTTATCGTGGTGCTGCTGTCTCTTCATGTTGTATGCCATGTCTGACAGTTATCGTGGTGCTGCTGTCTCTTCACGTTGCATGCCATGTCTGACAGTTATCGTGGTGCTGCTGTCTCTTCATGTTGTATGCTATGCCTGACAGTTATCGTGATGCTGCTGTCTCTTCATGTTGTATGCCATGCCTGACAGTTATCGTGGTGCTGCTGTCTCTTAATGTTTTATGCCGTGTCTGACAGTTATCGTGATGCTGCTGTCTCTTAACGTAGTATGCCATGTCTGACAGTTATCGTGGTGCTGCTGTCTCTTAACGTTTTATGCCATGTCTGATAGTTATCGTGGTGCTGCTGTCTCTTAACGTTTTATGCCATGTCTGACAGTTATCGTGGTGCTGCTGTCTCTTCACTTTGTATGCCATATCTAATAGTAGTTGTCATGGTGCTGCTGTGTTTTAACGTTGTCTGATGTTTATCGGGGTGCAAATTTTGTCTTAACGTTGTAATAATAATAATAATAATAATAGCGCGGTATCTCCCTGACAAGGGTGAAGACACCACGCATGCACAAAACCTCACAATAATCTAGAAACGTGTTATATTCCTCGCATACCACACCCACACACCATCACACACACGCGCGTGGGAGCATACAAGGAATGTAACGGGAATAAAACGAGATCATAGTTCAGGAGCTGCGTGAGAGTCGAGGTGGCCGTCCTGGGCTGTCCGTCCTAACGAGCCTTCTGGCTTCCGTGGACGTAAAGCTATATGGAACCATGCTTCGGCATTGGTCTCAGCTTGTCCCTAATATGTCAGCTGACATCTGAGGACATTAAGCAACACTAACTACCTATAAAACGAGAGGAGAGAGAGAGAGAGAGAGAGAGAGAGAGAGAGAGAGAGAGAGAGGAGAATAATACTTTATTACACAAGAATAAAGATTTAAGCACAAGTCGGCTTTTTTACAAATCTGTCTCTGATGACAAACACAGCAACAGAGAGAGAGGGAGAAAGATAGAAGAAGGCAGAATTTGTGAAATTTGTAATCACTTCTGGCACTGTTTCTGGTACTGAGGTGAATCCTTAATGCAGTTTTGAAGCCATGGGATCACTGAATATGACGGATGTCAGAAGGAAGAGAGTTCCATTGCTCTGGAGTACAATAAGAGAAAGACCGTTAGCCGAAGGTATTAGTTTTAACATGGGCGATGCCGCGAAGTGTCCGTAAGGTGTGTAGACAGTGAGAATGTCATGGCGTGTCTATGTATTGATCAGAAGATATTAGAAGACTGAAAAGATTCCCTAATTTTGCGTCATATAGGCCTACTTGCGCGTTCTGCGCAGTTTGCGTGCAAAAATGTCGTTCTATTCCTATCTTCATCATCAATACGGCTTAGAGTAATGAAGCAGCCCCGCCATCATGAAAAAGGGGATTAACTCCCAGTGCTGTTCAGTCTATGCTAAAGGAGCAAGTGAACGAAAAGGAAATATGTGGGGGAAAATGAACCTTCACTGGAGTTTGAAACAGCCAGGTAGATATAATGAGGACCGCTTGTAAGCCTGATCATGGTGAATAAGGTCAGTGACCTTTGGCCCACCTGCCCCATCCAGGCGCGGCGCTTCCAGGCTGTCCTACTTTTATTCCGCTGGGGGTCGTATTTCCTCTCCAATCCCCACGATTTGAAGCGGTGTCGTAAAGAGAGAAGTCGTGTGACGGAGACTTGAGGCGGGCAACATATCCACTGTGTTTCTGTCCACTGTGTTTCTATCCACTGTGTTTCTGTTTCTGTGTTTCTATCCACTGTGTTTCTGTGCTCTATCCACTGTGTTTCTGTTTCTGTGTTTCTGTTTCTGTGTTTCTATCCACTGTGTTTCTGTTTCTGTGTTTCTATCCACTGTGTTTCTGTTTCTGTGTTTCTGTTTCTGTGTTTCTATCCACTGTGTTTCTATCCACTGTGTTTCTGTTTCTGTGTTTCTGTTTCTGTGTTTCTATCCACTGTGTTTCTGTGCTCTATCCACTGTGTTTCTGTTTCTGTGTTCCTACCCACTGTGTTTCTGTTTCTGTGTTTCTATCCACTGTGTTTCTGTTTCTGTGTTTCTATCCACTGTGTTTCTGTTTCTGTGTTTCTATCCACTGTGCTTCTGTTTCTGTGTTTCTATCCACTGTGTTTCTGTTTCTGTGTTCCTACCCACTGTGTTTCTGTTTCTGTGTTTCTATCCACTCTGTTTCTGTGTTTCTATCCACTGTGTTTCTGTTTCTGTGTTTCTATCCACTGTGCTTCTGTTTCTGTGTTTCTATCCACTGTGTTTCTGTTTCTGTGTTTCTATCCACTTGTTTCTGTTTCTGTGTTTCTATCCATGTGCTTCTGTTTCTGTGTTTCTATCCACTGTGTTTCTGTTTCTGTGTTTCTATCCACTGTGTTTCTGTTTCTGTGTTTCTATCCACTGTGTTTCTGTGCAGCCCTATCGATCGGCCAGCTCCGGATTTATCCACGCATACAAAATCTGCTACAAAGATTTGACAAAAGTCCTCCGGATGACTCTATAAACCGATTTGCATGCGAATACAAAAGGGTCACACGTATACGCACGTCATGTCAGAGTTCGATGGATTATGGAAACACCGAAATAATCAGTATGCAGCGAGTGTTATGGAGATCGGAGAACAGCGCTGATGCTGATGGTGATCGCTTTTATATAGCGCTATTCTCAGCCCTCGAGCAGACTCGCTACGCTTTTGTCGCATGTGATTCGAAATAGCAAACATGTTGCTTAACGTCCACATAAACCATGAGGCTTATTAGGGACGGGTAATGATTCTAAATAAGCGACTGTAGGTTTTTATGGCGTGTTTTGAATATCTACCGAAGTGATTTACTTACAACGCTGTTTGGTTGTTACATGGCTGATGCCACGTGAAACTGCTGCCGTCTCGGCGCGTTCTGTGTACACTATACAACTATGCACCATGTCCCGTCACTTCATGCAAAGCCACATACGTAGGGTACATACGTGTGCAGCTGTAACCTGCCACCTGTACTTTTGGCAGAATAACAGGTATCTTTTACGTGCTACTTCGGTAACACGGGGAAAGAACTGATACCGAAACAAGAGTCAGCACAGAAAGTTGACCCTACAGAAGAAAATTCTCCCACCGCTTCTGTCGAGATTCGAACCTGCGACCTTCTGATCACGAGTCCTGCGCTCTAACCACTTAAACATCCCCGCTCCCCAAGGAGTGCTTGCGTGCGTGCGTGCGCAACTCTGTGTGTGTGTGTGTGTGTGTGTGTGTGTGTGTGTGTGTGTGTGTGCGTGTGATACGTATACTGAGAGTCAAATCAAGGGAGATAACTTTATTTTCTTGTGGTGTGTACGTCAATAGTAACAGTTCCCAGAAACAGACAAACACACAGAGACAGAGAGAATGGTGGAAGGAAGGCAGAAAGAAAGACTCGAAGCGAGCAAAGAAACAATACGAAAGAGGAAGAATGGAACGAGAAGGACACAGAAAGAAAGAAAAAGGAGGAAAGTAGGAAAACAGAGAAAGACCAACAGTAACAACCTCAACAGCAACAACGGAATGCTAAGATCACTCGTCAATCGGTTTTAATGCCTGGCATCACCGCTGTCTCGCCTTAACTGTTACTGCATTCAGCATGGACACGAGCTGCCTGCCGCTGTCTTGGGGAGAGAGCAGTGAAGCAGTGAACCCCTCCCCTACTCCCCCACCCCCGCCCCCTTCTTTTTACTTTGTTGTGGCGAAGACTGTGAAATGACCTACCGTAAAGCAAGGCTTTGTGAAAACGTTGTTATAAACCCGAGATGAAAAGGCCCATTTTGCTACCTTTTCACGAAACGACAAACTGGCATTAGGCTTGGGTGAAGGAGGTTGGGAGAGAAAGAGAGTGAAACAAAAACAAGAGAGTTTATTTGTTTTTAGGCCTTAGCCTCTTTCACGAAGAACACGAACACATTGCATATTTCCGCTGCACAATACATTTTTAAACATGCTTCTAGTGACAACGTATTTACTTATTTACACACACACACACACACACACACACACACACACACACACACACACACACACACACACAACACACACACACACACATACACACACACACACACACACACACACACACACACACACACACACACACACACACACACACACAGCATCTACACATACAACTATGTGCCGCTACTATTCCAAATCAGTCAGTTATCTGTCTCATTTCCCTGCCTTGATAAGAAATAATGCAATCTGCTGCAAACGGCATTGATTAGTTGTTTCCATAACTGAATGGTAGGGAACACTACCCCGCTGACCGTCACGCCTTAAAAAGTCGGGTCTAATATTATTGTACGTTGTGCATTTGCACAGAACATGCAGCTCGTCCTCTGTCTCGTGTGGGCAAAACGGGCATGAGGTATCAGCTCCAGGCTTAAAACGGAATCTGTGGGCTTTGATCCACGACACTCCTGCCCTCAATCTTAGTAATGCGTCTCTCAAGTGTCCTTTCATTGAACATAAGTACTCTTCCGTACCAAAGTTTTGTTTCATGAGTTTGTGTTCAAAGAATCTGTCACTTGATTCGAGCTTGTCATGCCAGCTTTGCCCAAGGCAATCTTTTAAGCGTTGAGAAAAGGTCCTAAGAAACTGCTTTTCGTCCCCTACTCCCTGATTGTACCACACTTCGCCGAAGCCTTGCTTTAGTAGCAGCTGAAAAAGAGTGAAACGAAACACACACAGAGAGGCGGGGGGTGGGGTGGGGGGGTTGGGGAGCGGGGGGAAGAGACAGAGTAATAAGGAAGGAGAGTCTCACTGGCATTGACGTCACAGAGATGGTACAAAGAAAGACCGTCTTGAATTAGGAGACCGTAAAATAAAATAAAATAAAATTTAAAAAAAGAAAAATACCGGCTTAAATTAGGAGGCAGTAAAAAAAGACCACTGTGGCCCAAGAAAAACTCGGCAAACAAAGGGGGGTAATAGCGCGCGGCTGACGTCACAGGCATGGTGAGGCAAGAGCCGGAAGAAGGAAGAGGGAAGTAGACGATGCTGTCTTCCATGTTCATTTAGGTCACGTGCAGCCAAAATCACGTTCCAAGATCGTTGGCTAAAGGACAGTGCATACTAGGAGTAGGCTCTAAAAGATAAGCTGGACAATACTATGCTAGATGCGCGGCATGCGAAATTCGGCGTTCTCTCTCTCTCTCTCTCTCTCTCTCTCTCTCTCTCTCTCTCTCTCTCTCTCTCTCTCTCTCTCTCTCTCTCTCTCTCTCTCTCTCTCTCTGCGTGTGTGTGTGTGCCTTACTGTTGCGATGGTCCTTACAAAATCTAATATTGATCCTGTTAAGTCCTTATAAGGTGCTTATTTGATTGATTATTGATGATCGCTTATATAGTGCTATTCTCCGCTCTCTTGAGCAGACTCACTGCGCTCGCATGTGGTTCTACATGAGTGACTAGCTTTTTATAGCGCGTTTTTTTTAATATCCACAGAAAGTGGTGTACTTACAGCGCTGGCATGGCTGGTGCCACATGAAACTGCAGCCGTCTCGGCGCAAGTTCTGTGTACACCATACAACCATGCACCATGTCATTTCATGCAAAGCCGCATACGTAAGGTATATGCGTGTTTAGCTGTAACCTGCCACCTGCACTTTTGGCAGAATGACCGGGATCTTTTACATGCTACTGCGGTAACACGGGGGTGGAACGGATACCGAAATAAGAGTCAGCACAGAAAGTCGACAGTGGAGAAGAAAATTCTCCCGCCGCTCCTGCAGGGATTCGAACCCGCGACCTTTGAGTCACGAGTCCGGCGCTCTAACCACTGAACTGTCCCCGCCCCCTGAGCTATTTGGCTCCAGTCAAGTCCCTGGGAACCCTGTTCGGTGACATTCGCAGACCCTGCCTGGACTGGCTGCTCGTAAACTGTGCGCGAGTGAGCAGCCTCCTGTCGGCTGGTGGACACGTCTAAGCAGGATAATGCCGCGGAAAAATCTCTTCTTATGCTGATGACGCAGTTAAAAATGTCTTTCCAGGTTAGGAGCCTGTTTAATGTATTTTATCTATATCGGTCAGGGCGAACTTCCACCCGAACGGAAACAAGCAAGACCAAGAGTTTAACCTTTTAAAATAAACCTTAGTGTATCTGTTATAAAAAAGTAAAAATATTTAAGATTGTCTGTGTTTGTAAGTGTTTCTGTTTATATGTGTGTGTGTGTGTGTGTGTGTGTGTGTGTGTGTGTGTGTGTGTGTGTGTGTGTGTGTGTGTCTGTCTGTCTGTCTGTCTGTCTGTGAGTGGGTGTGGGTATGTCTGTATGTATGTCTGAGTTTTTGTTTTGTTTTTGTTTGTCTGTGTCTGTCTGTTTGTGTGTACATGCCTGTTTGTGTGTGTGTGAGTGTCTGTGTGTGTGTGTGTGTGGAGTGTCTGTGTGTGTGTGTGTGTGTGTGTGTGTGTGTGTGTGTGTGTGTGTGTGTGTGTGTGTGTGTGTGTGTGTGTGTGTGTCCCTGTTTGTGCGTGTGTGTCTGTCTGTCTGTCTGTCTATGACAACACCATGAACAACTGGCGTTCGACCCGCTGAACTTATTGAGACGAAACTCGGTGTGAAGATTCCATGGGACACAAGGGTCCTGTATAGCCATGGTATATCGCTAACGCATATTCGTTCATTAACATAAGTAACGCTGAAGATTACTAACTGCCGTACTTAGAACGGACAGATTGAAACCGATACAATCAGCCGTTTCAACCGTGCGGCCATGCTGACACCATCCGTTTCCAGGTCCTACCGGTGTGATGGTTTAATGTCTGCCTAGTGCGGTGCTGTGTGTGATAGTTTAATGTCTGCCTAGTGCGGTGTTGTATGTGATGGTTTAATGTCTGCCTAGTGTGGTGCAATGTGTGATAGTTTAATGTCTGCCTAGTGTGGTTTTCTGTGTGTGATAGTTTAATGTCTGCCTAGTGCGGTGCTGTGTGTGATAGTTTAATGTCTGCCTAGTGCGGTGCTGTGTGTGATAGTTTAATGTCTGCCTAGTGTGTTGTATGTGATAGTTTAATGTCTGCCTAGTGTGTTGTGTGTGATAGTTTAATGTCTGCCTAATGTGGTACTGTGTGTGATAGTTTAATGTCTACCTAGTGTGGAGCTGTGTGTGATAGTTTAATGTCTGCCTAGTGTGGTGCTGTGTGTGACAGTTTAATGTATGCCTAGTGTGGTTGTGTGTGATAGTTTAATGTCTGCCTAGTGTGTTGTGTGTGATAGTTTAATGTCTGCCTAGTGTGGTGCTATGTGTGATAGTTTAATGTCTGCCTAGTGTGGTACTGTGTGTGATAGTTTAATGTCTGCCTAGTGTGGTCTGTGTGTGATAGTTTAATGTCTGCCTAGTGTGTTATGTGTGATAGTTTAATGTCTGCCTAGTGTGGTGCAATGTGTGATAGTTTAATGTCTGCCTAGTGTGGTACTGTGTGTGATAGTTTAATGTCTGCCTTGTGCGGTGCTGTGTGTGATAGTTTAATGTCTGCCTAGTGTGGTACTGTGTGTGATAGTTAAATGTATGCCTAGTGTGTTGTATGTGATAGTTTAATGTCTGTCTAATGTGGTACTGTGTGTGATAGTTTAATGTCTGCCTAGTGTGGTGCTATGTGTGACAGTTTAATGTCAGCCTAGTGTGTTATGTGTGATAGTTTAATGTCTGCCTAGTGTGGGTTTTGTGTGATAGTTTAATGTTGCCTAGTGTGGTACTGTGTGTGATAGTTTAATGTCTGCCTAATGTGGTACTGTGTGTGATAGTTTAATGTCTACCTAGTGTGGAGCTATGTGTGATAGTTTAATGTCTGCCTAGTGTGGTGCTGTGTGTGACAGTTTAATGTATGCCTAGTGTGGTACTGTGTGTGATAGTTTAATGTCTGCCTAGTGTGTTGTATGTGATGGTTTAATGTCTGCCTAGTGTGGTGCAATGTGTGATAGTTTAATGTCTGCCTAGTGTGGTACTGTGTGTGATAGTTTAATGTCTGCCTAGTGTGGTACTGTGTGTGATAGTTTAATGTCTGCCTAGTGTGTTGTATGTGATGGTTTAATGTCTGCCTAGTGTGGTGCAATGTGTGATAGTTTAATGTCTGCCTAGTGTGGTACTGTGTGTGATAGTTTAATGTCTGCCTTGTGCGGTGCTGTGTGTGATAGTTTAATGTCTGCCTAGTGTGGTACTGTGTGTGATAGTTAAATGTATGCCTAGTGTGTTGTATGTGATAGTTTAATGTCTGTCTAATGTGGTACTGTGTGTGATAGTTTAATGTCTGCCTAGTGTGGTGCTATGTGTGACAGTTTAATGTCTGCCTAGTGTGTTATGTGTGATAGTTTAATGTCTGCCTAATGTGTTGTGTGTGATAGTTTAATGTCTGCCTAGTGTGGTACTGTGTGTGATAGTTTAATGTCTGCCTAATGTGGTACTGTGTGTGATAGTTTAATGTCTACCTAGTGTGGAGCTGTGTGTGATAGTTTAATGTCTGCCTAGTATGGTGCTGTGTGTGACAGTTTAATGTCTGCCTAGTGTGGTACTGTGTGTGATAGTTTAATGTCTGCCTAGTGTGGTACTATGTGTGATAGTTTAATGTCTGCCTAGTGTGGTACTGTGTGTGATAGTTTAATGTCTGCCTAGTGCGGTGCTGTGTGTGACAGTTTAATGTCTGCCTAGTGTGGTACTGTGTGTGATAGTTTATTGTCTGCCTCGTGTGATGTATGTGAAGGTTTAATGTCTGCCTAGTGTGGTACTGTGTGTGATAGTTTATTGTCTGCCTCGTGTGATGTATGTGATGGTTTAATGTCTACCAAGTGTGGTGCTGTGTGTAATAATTTAATGTCTGCCTAGTGTGGTGCAATGTGTGATAGTTTAATGTCTGCTTAGTGTGTTATGTGTGATAGTTTAATGTCTGCCTAGTGTGGTGTTGTGTGTGATAGTTTAATGTCTGCCTAGTGTGCTGTGTGTGATAGTTCAATGTCTGCCTAGTGTGGTACTGTGTGTGATAGTTTATTGTCTGCCTCGTGTGATGTATGTGATGGTTTAATGTCTGCCTAGTGTGGTGCTGTGTGTAATAATTTAATGTCTGGCTAGTGCGGTGCAATGTGTGATAGTTTAATGTCAGCTTAGTGTGTTATGTGTGATAGTTTAATGTCTGCCTAGTGTGGTGTTCTGTGTGATAGTTTAATGTCTGCCTAGTGTGCTGTGTGTGAGTTTAATGTCTGCCTAGTGTGGTATTGTGTGTGATAGTTTAATGTCTGCCTAGTGTGGTGCTGTGTGTATCTGTTGTCCAGTATATATCAGTTGTGAAGCAGATACAAGTTAGATCCGACATGTGTAATGTCTGCCTAGTGCGGTGCTATGTGCGATAGTTTAATGTCTGCCTAGTGTGGTACTGTGTGTGATAGTTTAATGTCTGCCTAGTGTGGTACTATGTGTGATATTCTAATGTCTGCCTAGTGTGGTGCTGTGTGTGACAGTTTAATGTCTGCCTAGTGTGCTGTGTGTGACAGTTTAATGTCTGCCTAGTGTGGATGTGTGTGATGGTTTAATGTCTGCCTAGTGTTGTGCTGTGTGTGATAGTTTAATGTCTGCCTAGTGTGTTGTGTGTGACAGTTTAATGTTTGCCTAGTGTGGTACTGTGTGTGATAGTTTAATGTCTGCCTAGTGTGCTGTGTGTGATAGTTTAATGTCTGCCTAGTGTGGTATTGTGTGTGATAGTTTAATGTCTGCCTAGTGTGGTGCTGTGTGTATCTGTTGTCCAGTATATCAGTGTGAGAGTACAGTTAGTGACATGTGTAATGTCTGCCTAGTGGGTGCTATGTGCGATAGTTTAATGTCTGCCTAGTGTGGTACTGTGTGTGATAGTTTAATGTCTGCCTAGTGTGGTACTATGTGTGATATTCTAATGTCTGCCTAGTGTGGTGCTGTGTGTGACAGTTTAATGTCTGCCTAGTGTGCTGTGTGTGACAGTTTAATGTCTGCCTAGTGTGATGTACGTGATGGTTTAATGTCTGCCTAGTGTTGTGCTGTGTGTGATAGTTTAATGTCTGCCTAGTGTGTTGTGTGTGACAGTTTAATGTTTGCCTAGTGTGGTACTGTGTGTGATAGTTTAATGTCTGCCTAGTGTGATGTATGTGATGGTTTAATGTCTGCCTTGTGTTGTGCTGTGTGTGATAGTTTAATGTCTGCCTAGTGTGTTGCGTGTGACAGTTTAATGTCTGCCTAGTATGGTGCTGTGTGTGATAGTTTAATGTGTGCCTAGTGTGGTGCAATGTGTGATAGTTTAATGTCTGCTTAGTGTGTTATGTGTGATAGTTTAATGTCTGCCTAGTGTGTTGTGTGTGATAGTTTAATGTCTGCCTAGTGTGGTACTGTGTGTGATAGTTTAATGTCTGCCTAGTGTGGTACTGCGTGTGATAGTTTAATGTCTGCCTAGTGTGGTACTGTGTGTGATAGTTTAACGTTTGCCTAGTGTGGTGCGTTGGTAACATGTCGTGTGCATTTTGCCAGGGCAGTTGCAGTACATAGCTGGTTCCCCTGTGTTTCAGAGAACTACTACAGCAGAAGCGGCACTGACCAGGCGGTCGGGAGCCTGTTCTCCGGCGGCAGCGTCCAGACACGCGCGGACGTGCTGACCAGCTGCAAAGTGCAGGTGCACCAGAGCGAGCTACACGCTGGTGGCAAAGGTCAGCCGCACCAGAGTGATTTCGCCAGCGGCACCAAAGTTGAGACGCCCCACGGCAACCACAGCAGGCACAGGGAGGTGGAGGAGAGCGAGTTTACCATCGCCGCTGACCTGACGCTGTACGCGAACCCCCTGAGGTGTTTGCAGAAGACGGCCAAACCGCCGATTCACCACGCCACCTCGGGCCCCGACATGATCGCCGCTGACCTCGTCAAGTACGGCAGTCCACTAGACGATAAACCCAATAACTAGTACATAGTCTACTGGACGATAGACCCAGTAACTAGTACATAGTCCACTAGACCATAAACCCAATAACTAGTACATTATCCACTAGACGATAAACCCAATAACTTGTGTATAGTCCACTAGACAAAAACACACAATAACGAGTGCGTAGTACAATAGACGATAAACCCAATAACTAGTACATAGTCCACTAGACGATAAACCTAATAACTTGTATACAGTCCATTAGACAATAAACCCAATAACTAGTACGTCTCCACTAGATGATACACCCAGTAACTAGTACGTAGTCCACTGGACGATAGACCCAATAGCTGGTACGTTTCCACTAGGCGATAAACTCAGTAACTGGTACTTAGTCCACTGGACGATAGACCCCATAACTGGTACGTCTCCACTAGGTGGTAAACCCAATAACTAGTGCTTCTACACTAGACGATAAACCCAGTAACTAGTACATAGTCCACTAGACGATAAACCCAATAACTAGTACGTAGTCGACTGGACGATTAACTCGGTAACCAGTACGTAGTCCACTGGACGATAAACTCTATAACTTGCACGTAGTCTACTAGACGATAATACCACTAACTAGTGGCAAGTATGTAGTCCACCGATAAAGCCACTAAGTCTATTGGACAATAAAGCCATTAACTCCACTGGACGATAAAGCCAATAACTCCACTGGACGATAAAGCCAATAACCCCACTGGACAATAAAGCCACTAACTCCACTGGACGATAAAGCCAATAACTAGTGGCAAGTATGCAGTCCACTGGACCCATTGTGTTCATATTGTGCACAAAACCTCAGACAACACTCAGCAGCAGCATTATTAGGTAAAAATACTATACCTGCCACCCTTTTGCACCAGACACTCGTTCCATCCTCTTCATGATTCTGTTGCCGTCCAGATCAGAAACTCTGCAAATAACTTTCCTTACTATTTCACTGCTCCTAATATATATATATATAACTGACAAAATCAAAGTAAAACAAGAAGTGGGCATAAGATTCCCAAATTTTCGGCAGACTGCCTTCCTCGTGGGTTTGTTTGTTACAACTGAACGTGGGGTAAAAAGACGGTTCACACAACGATTTGTAAAATACTAGGTGACTAAAACACGAATAATAATAAACACGAACAGTAAGACCAAACAAACTCCTTTTCTGTCTGTCTCTCTCTGTCTCTGTCTCTGTCTCTGTCTCTCTCTCTCCGATCAAAACTAGATTCCTGTAAGCGAGATTCCTGTAATTCTCAGCTGTCAAGTCTGTTATTGGACTTGCCTTAAGGAACATGTCTGTCTGAATTTTAGAATCTGTACTGTCCATGCAGGCCACTTCCTCCCATTTTAGATACGAGAACGTTCTGCATCCCTTCAACAAAACAACACTCTTTGGTGAACGATCTTGTTCTATTTTGTTATTTGTCACAGGCAATTAGTGCTTTACAATGTGCTGTTCGTCACTTACCGTTCTTATTTGACTGGGCGTAAAACACCAAGTTACTACTACTACCACCATTAGTTTTGATTTTCCTTTAAGAAAGCCTTGAAAACTCATCGTTTGAAGTCTGCATGTAATAAATAGTGATGGCCTCTGTGTGTGTGTGTGTGTGTGTGTGTGTGTGTGTGTGTGTGTGTGTGTGTGTGTGTGTGTGTGTGTGTGTGTGTGTGTGTGCTCGCGCGCGCACGCACGCGCACAAAATTCAAATGTCAGTGTCGGATAGTCGGTGTAAAAAGTACGAGACTGCCTGTATGGGTGTAGTGAACGAGCTTGGGTGGTACGAATTTGTGTCTGACGTTAATGCTGGTGTACGGTGTGGCGATTTGGAGGCCTTCCTCTATTTCTCGTTGCATGCCATCTTTACGTGTGTGTGTGTGTGTGTGTGTGTGTGTGTGTTGTGTGTGTGTGTGTGTGTGTGTGTGTGCGTACGTGCGTGCGTTGTTGTTTGTGTGTGTGTGTTTTGTTTTTCCCTAGTGGATTGTCAAATCACCCTTGATGTTATACTTCAGAAGTGTTTTGTATACTTAAATTGAAAGGTTTAGTTTTATCCTTTTTTGCATGGCCGCGTCTCCCCCCCCCCCCACACACACACACTGTCACCCACACACACACACTGTTGTGTGCGTTTGTTCTTTCAAAACTAGATTTCAGAACTTCTTCACCTTTACACTCCTTCCCGGCAGCTCCGCTCTTCTGCAGACACCCGAGTGCTCAGAATACCATCCTCCAAACAAAATACAGTGGTAAGCGCTCTGTCTCTTACCAGTCTCCAGTTATCTGGAACCAACTCCTTTTTTTGTGTCCGCCATTCTACCTCTGTCGGTTCTTTTCAACCTTCTTTGAAAACCTTTCTTTTCAAAAATCTTTTCTTCAGTCCCATTGCCCTGATACACAACTCTCTCTCTCTCTCTCTCTCTCTCTCTCTCTCTCTCTCTCTCTCTCTCTCTCTCTCTCTCTCTCTCTCTCTCTCTCTCTTCTACCTTATATTTCATTGTGTTTGCTTTCGGTTTCTGTGTTCACCTTATATTTCATTGAGTTTGCTTTCGGTTTCTGTGTTCACCTTATATTTCATTGAGTTTGCTTTCGGTTTCTGTGTTCTACCTTATATTTCATTGTTTGCTTTCGGTTTCTGTGTTCACCTTATATTTCATTGCGTTTGCTTTCGGTTTTTGCGTTCTCATATTTCATTGTGTTTGCTTTCAGTTTCTGTGTTCTACCCTATATTTCATCGTTTGCTTTCGGTTTCTGTGTTCTACCTTATATTTCATCGTTTGTTTTAGGTTTCTGTGTTCTACCCTATATTTCATCGTTTGCTTTAGGTTTCTGTGTTCTACCTTATATTCCATTGCTTGCTTTCGGTTTCTGTGTTCACCTTATATTTCATTGAGTTTGCTTTCGGTTTCTGTGTTCACCTTATATTTCATTGAGTTTGCTTTCGGTTTCTGTGTTCACCTTATATTTCATTGAGTTTGCTTTCGGTTTCTGTGTTCACCTTATATTTCATTGAGTTTGCTTTCGGTTTCTGTGTTCACCTTATATTTCATTGAGTTTGCTTTCGGGTTTCTGTGTTCACCTTATATTTCATTGAGTTTGCTTTCGGTTTCTGTGTTCACATTATATTTCATTGAGTTTGCTTTCGGTTTTTGCGTTCTCATATTTCATTGTGTTTGCTTTCAGTTTCTGTGTTCACCTTATATTTCATCGTTTGCTTTCGGTTTCTGTGTTCTACCTTATATTTCATCGTTTGCTTTAGGTTTCTGTGTTCTACCCTATATTTCATCGTTTGCTTTAGGTTTCTGTGTTCTACCTTATATTCCATTGTTTGCTTTCGGTTTCTGTGTTCACCTTATATTCCATTGTTTGCTTTCGGTTTCTGTGTTCACCTTATATTTCATTGTGTTTGCCTCTTTCGGTTTCTGTGTTCACCTTATTTCATTGTTTGCTTTCGGTTTCTGTGTTCACCTTATATTTCATTGTGTTTGCCTCTTTCGGTTTCTGTGTTCACCTTATATTTCATTGTTTGCTTTCGGTTTCTGTGTTCACCTTATATTTCATTGTTTGCTTTAGGTTTCTGTCTTCTTCTGTATTCCATTTTTGTTTTGTTCCTGTGCTCTACCGTATTATTCCAATGTTGTTGTTTTTCTTAACGTTTCTGTGGTCTACCTTATATTCTGTTGTTTTTACTCTATATTTCTTTGGTCTACCTTATATTCTGTTGTTTTTACTCTATATTTCTATGGTCTACCTTATATTCTGTTGTTTTTACTCTATATTTCTGTGCTGTACCTTATATTCCGTTATCATTGCTCTATATTTCTGTGTTGTGCTTTGTATTTCATTCTTTTGGCTCTACATTTCGGTACCATGGGCGGTTCAGGCGGGGTTGTTAACTCCCTTGACTTTTTCCCCGGCATCGCTTAAGTCCCTTGACTGCTTTTACTTCCGGAGCGTACTTTCTTCAGTGGTGACAGTGAATTTGACACTGCCAACTTTAAAGACATTTTTGGAGGCCCGTAGTCAGAATGTGTGCTCGTGCTATAGGATGCCCCAAAACACTTTTTTTCCCCCACGAACTCGCGATCTTCTGGTCAGCCGAAATGACGATGCAAAGACACTTTTTTCCCCCACCCTACATCCCCGGTAATTTTTGCAACCGCAACAGTTGTGGCATTTGTACTGCTTCGCAATTCTAGATTCAACTTCCATTGTTATACACAGCGTGAAGCAACGCCTACTCAGAAATCGGCCCGGAAGTGACGCTGCGACCTCTCGCGACTAAGATTACGAAGGGCATTCACTCGTGCAAACCAGCTTCACTGAACCGCCCAGTCCATTGTTTTCGCTCACACTCAGTCCTTCCTGCACGATGCGGCGTCCAGGCGCCACAGTGAGCCTCGTTTTGCCGTCCACTGTTTCTGCTCTGTATTTCGGTACCTACAATCCATTGTGTTTGCTTGGTTTGTTGCACACAGCTGGGTTGTTAGAAGGCTTGTGCGTAATTAGGATCGTTAACCGTTTGTTGTATCCCGTTTTTGTTCGTCAGTACTGCAAGCAGTTAGCAATAAAAGAGAGGTCGCTGCGTAGTTACCTCTGTAACCAATGAAGATGCCTAACGCACGCGTGCGTGTGTGGTGAATAATCTCCTTTTCTCTCTTTAATAATTATAATTATTTTTCCATTGCAAAATCTTGTCTGGAGAGACTACGCTAAACCTAAGCTCATACAGGCACGCACAGGCACCCCGACACACGAGTGTACTGATTATACACAAGGTAATTTACCGCCAGCAGCAGGGACTTGAGGTGGAGGAAGGAAGATAGCAGCGCGGAATGAAAAACATGGCAGGTCTGTTGTTTTGGAAAAAGAAATGTCTTGGAGTTGGATTCGAAGGACCTTTCCCTCCTCCTCAATTCGCCCTGTTAGTCCCGGCCCTACACACACACACACACACACACACACACACACACACACACGTACAAAGTCCGTATACACACACACACACACACGCGTACGAAGTCCGTACACACACACACACACACACACACACACACACACACACACAGAGTCCGTATACACATACATACACACACACACAAATAGTCTGTACACACACAGCTACACACATGGGCATGCACACGCACATACACTCACACACATAGAGCCCGTATACACATTCACACACACACACACACACACACACACACAAATACAGTCTGTATACACTATAGCTACACACATGCGCATGCACACACACGCGCGCAGACACACACACACACACACACACACACACACACACACACACACACACACGGTATACTCCAGACAAAAGGCAATCAGCGAGTGCAAGAGAAGACAAGGGCACAGCACAGAATGGCAGCACAGGAGCAAGCAGACCGACACTGGATTGACGTTTTACTACACAAGTGGCCCCACTTCCCGCGGGGCAGGGCCGAGAACAAAGCATTATCACAAACATGGCCCCGGCCACGCTCAGCCTGGCTCATAGCAACCAGAGGCAAGCCGTGCGCTGGACAATCCGGTCAGACAAGCCACCCGGAACGTCACAAACAGCTTCTTCATAAAACACGTCACAATTAGCTTCTCCATAAAACATGTCACAATTATCTTCTTCATGAAAAACGTCACAATTAGCTTCTTTCATAAAACTAACACATTATCTTCACGGAACCAAAGTGCAAGCAGTGTTTAAAATCATTTCATCTAAAGGAGTATGCTGTAATTAAAAACTCTTAACAGATTCCATTGTATTTAATCTCGCCACCCCCCCCCCCCCCCAACCCACACACACTCTGATACACACACACGCATGTGCAAACACAAACTTTCTTCAGTTAACATCCGGCACTTTTCAAATAACAACAAAAGTGATTGGATTAACAGAATGGCAAAACAGGACATTAATAAGGCAGTTCACATTTTTTACAGCCAAATGAAATGTGCACCACTAGTCATAAAACACATGACAACATTAAAATCAAACGACAACACATATTAAAATCAAAAGACAGCCATGCCAAACACAGAAAATGTTTGCAGCGATATGACTCGTAAAGAATACTGGAAAGGGGAAGGGGATTATGAAACGACATTCTCAGGAAGCACTCTCCATCACTGGCTGGTTAGGGTTGGGGTGGGGGTGGGGGGTGTTGGGGAGGGGGTGGCTACATCAGACCCCCCCTCACTGAATGATGACAAGAGTGGGGTTGAAAGAACTTAGATTCCGGCCTCAGCCCTAGTTTCCTTCTGTCCAGCAGTATCCAGGCACACAAAACCAGGTGGTTGTTCAGCATGTACCGGACGTGTGCAGGTAACAGAACCATGACCAGGGATGACGTCCCTCAGCCCTTCACTCCAGGTGTTTATCTGCCGCTCCCTTTAAGTCCACTGTCCCTTCCGGCTCGTGCAGCAAAACCATGACCAGGGATGACGTCCCTCAGCCCTTCACTCCAGGTGTTTATCTGCCGCTCCCTTTAAGTCCACTGTCCCTTCCGGCTCGTGCAGCAAAACCAGCTTCATCGCTTCTTTTCAAGGGGGTGGGGGTGGTTGGATCGGGGGGAGAGGGGGGTTGGATCAGAGGGGAAGGGGGTGGGGGTGATTGGATCGGGGGAAAGGGGGGTTGGATCAGAGGGGAAGGGGGTGGGGGTGATTGGATCGGGGGAGAGGGGGTTGGATCAGAGGGGAAGGGGGTGGGGGTGGTTGGGGGGGAGGGGGAGTGGTTGGATTGGGGGGAAGGGTGTGGGGGTGGTTGGATGAGGGGGGAGAGGGGGGTTGGATCAGAGGGGATGGGGGAGGGGGGGAGTGGTTGGATTGGGGGGAAGGGGGTGGGGGTGGCTGGATGGGGGGGGGGGGGGGGGGGGAGAGAGGGGGGTTGGATCAGAGGGGAAGCTGACCGCACCCCACCAGCACCACGAAGATCACAGTCCGGAGTCGCTACACTTCTCTCGATAAAAACCACTGCAGGACCAACCAACCAACCAACAAAAAGGACACCCCAAAACCACCAACCCAAGATAGGTGAGGTCACAACCGAGGAGACTGGAATGGTGGAAAAAGGACACAGCGCAGGTGACGTCGACAGGAGCAAGCGGGCAGCCAGCCAGACGTCAGACGTTGTTTCTGTGCAGCGTCCTGCTCTCAACACCTCCCGATGCACCAGTGGTCTTAGTCAGCTGGTTGGTGCTTTGAGCCCACTAACTAACTAAGACCACTGGTGCATCGCGAGGGGTTGAGAGTCAGTTACTGTTACTCGGCGGTAACTTTTGACACACACGGCTGAGAATGAAGCCATGGTAATTAACTTATATATATATACTATCAGTACATACATACTGTCAAAAATAAACAACCCACACAGGTTTAGCTTACACCAGTTCAATACCTCTCCTACCATATCCCCCCCCCCCCCCCCCCCAAGCACATAGATACACAACAGCTGTGTACGTCAGCACAAACTGTACAACAGAACAAAAGCCCATCAATAAAGGTGCACTGTGGAGAAGGCCAGATCCATACATCTGCCAGCATCACACGATACAAAACATCTGGCATACAGCAATGCGTGCTTCAACAAGCATTCAACTTTTTCAACATGAAAAAAGAAGCTCTCAATCTCTAATGAAAAGAAAGTATTGGTATTGTTTTTTTATATATATGTCTTAAAATAAAATACTAATGGGCTATTTTTAGACATCACTAGTAGGAGTAAAAGAAACAAATAATCAGGACTGCTGGATTTCTGGACTGCGAACTTCAAAATGTGGTCACCACAAAATTAAAGTCAGCCCAGTTGCACTGGTGGGGGTTTCAGGCTGTGTGACGTCAGAAAGTATGGTGAATCAATCAGCAACAAAATCAGTGCAGGAATGCTCTAGATACACAGTGTATCATTTAAACATCAACATACAACTAAACGTGTATTCTCTGAAGAAACGGGCGAAATAATTGTGCAAAATATACAACAGATTACTGCAGCTGCTGAAAAACTATTTGCAGTAAAGAAATCAGAAAACAGACGAAAACAGACAACCACGTACTATGTACACCAAAAAGAAGGCTCAAAATCTGACACCTGTCCTTCTCTCTGAATAGCACTGCCAGCATTTTCAAATCGTGCGAAAGGAAATGACGCCATTGCTGACTGCACAGCAATGAAAACGACACAAGTTGAAGGTTTAAATCAGCTGCATGCTGGGACCCACCCACTTCCAAAGAGAGAGGCTACACTGCATCAATCATCAATACTGAAACCGCGCAGGGCTGTATTCTGCCCTCAGCAAAACACACAGTCCATTTCACTGGCAAGGGTTGCAGAATTAAACACACATTCCGTCTCACTGGCAAGGGTTGCAGAATTAAACATAACTGACAAACATGTACAAGATACCCACCAACATACACAAAAAAGCATCAAATTCTGGATTCGCTTTTAACTAGAACAGGTACTGATTGTTGGGTTGGCATTTGATGTGATGACCTGTTTGATGTGATGACCTGTTTGATGTGATGACCTGATGACCTATTTGATGTGATGAGCCGTTTGATGTGATGACCTGTTTGATGTGATGACCTGATTGATGAGATGACCCGTTTGATGTGATGACCCGTTTGATGTGATGACCAGTTTGATTTGATGACCAGTTTGATTTGATGACCTGTTTGATTTGATGACCTGTCATCACTGAGCCTGTCAACGACCATGCTCACCGCAGACTGAAACATCCTTTCTCCTTTCTATGCATGGCCAAGTTGAGGAAAGCATTGCATACACCATTTTTATAAGAATAATAATAATTTTCTCCCTTCCATGCATGCCCGAGTTAAGGAAAGCATTGCATACACCATTTTTATAAGAATAAGAATAATAATTTTCTCCCTTCCATGCACGCCCAAGTTAAGGAAAGCGTTGCGTGCACCATTTTGCAATAATAATTTTCGCCCTTCTATGCAAGGCGAAATTAAGGAAAGCATTACATACACCATTTTCTCCTTTCCATGCATGTCCAAGTTACAGAAAGCATTGCACGCACCATTTTGTGTATAACACAAAAGTGAACAATGACTATGGGCCTGTAAAACTGGCATATTCAACCAAGAACATTTCAAAATAACAAAGGTGTAAAATGTTAATCAAAAGGCCAGCTGTTCATAAAATATCCCCCCCCCCCCCCCCCCCCCCCACGTCTCCATGCACCCTGAAAATGTTTCAAACATAATGCAGCCTACGTATTTTTCTCACCAACTTTCCGGATGATTTCAGTTCCTCTCTGAACACAAGTGGGAGTGTTTGAGCGAGTGAGACCGACAATCACGTGGACGTCACCCGCTCCAGGAACAGCCCCAAGCCCAAAACAGCCGAACCACTGCCGCTGTAGTAAAAGTGCACAAAGTGAAAAACAGAAGCAAAAATCTGTGTACACGAAAAGGTTCGAACGTGTTCACTGTGGAGTTTCCAGGACGCCCAGCATCAAAGTACCTGCAGCCCAGACCCTGGTGTACATCCAGATAAATCTCATTCGGTGAGTTGATTTTAAAAAAAAAAAATCCCAATGGTGAACAAAAAGGGTCAGGTTATGTGCACTTTAAACACCAAAATGACTTACAACAACAGCAGGCATGTGCTTCATCAAGTTATACTGTACACAAGAGTAACAGGAACTGACACCAACACTGTCAACATCTGACAGGCAACCACACAAGGCAGAGCATAATGAGCCATTGATAATGACATCTGACAGGCAACATTCTGAAGTGCAACCACACAAGGCAGAGCATAATGAGCCACTGATAATGACATCTGACAGGCAACATTCTGATGTGCAACCACACAAGGCAGAGCATAATGAGCCATTGATAATGACATCTGACAGGCAACATTCTGATGTGCAACCACACGAGGCAGAGCATAATGAGCCACTGATAATGACATCTGACAGGCAACATTCTGATGTGCAACCACACAAGGCAGAGCATGAAGAGCCATTGATAATGACTGTCTGAAGACAAAGTCTGAAGACTCAATAATGTGTGAAGACACAATCATGTCTAAAGTCACAGACATGGTCCAGGGAGAGTATCCTAGCCATGTACACAAGTGTCCTGCATTCCCAGCCATGTACACAAGTGTCCTGCATTCCCAGCCATGTACACAAGTGTCCTGCATTCCCAGCCATGTACACTAGTGTCCTGCATCCCTAGCCAGTCACACTAGTGTCCTGCATCCCTAGCCAGTCACTCTAGTGTCCTGTATCCCTAGCCAGTCACACTAGTGTCCTGCATCCCTAGCCAGTCACTCTAGTGTCCTGCATCCCGAGCCAGTCACACTAGTGTCCTGCATCCCTAGCCAGTCACACTAGTGTCCTGCATCCCTAGCCAGTCACTCTAGTGTCCTGTATCCCTAGCCAGTCACACTAGTGTCCTGCATCCCTAGCCAGTCACACTAGTGTCCTGCATCCCTAGCCAGTCACACTAGTGTCCTGCATCCCTAGCCAGTCACATTAGTGTCCTGCATTCCTAGCCATGTACACAAGTGTCCTGCATTCCTAGCCATGTACACAAGTGTCCTGCATCCCTAGCCAGTCACTCTAGTGTCCTGCATCCCTAGCCAGTCACACTAGTGTCCTGCATCCCTAGCCAGTCACACTAGTGTCCTGCATCCCTAGCCAGTCACACTAGTGTCCTGCATTCCTAGCCATGTACACAAGTGTCCTGCATTCCTAGCCATGTACACAAGTGTCCTGCATCCCTAGCCAGTCACTCTAGTGTCCTGCATCCCTAGCCATGTACACTAGTGTCCTGCATCCCTAGCCAGTCACTCTAGTGTCCTGCATCCCTAGCCAGTCACTCTAGTGTCCTGCATCCCTAGCCAGTCACACTAGTGTCCTGCATCCCTAGCCAGTCACACTAGTGTCCTGCATCCCTAGCCAGTCACACTAGTGTCCTGCATCCCTAGCCAGTCACTCTAGTGTCCTGCATCCCTAGCCAGTCACACTAGTGTCCTGCATCCCTAGATCTTGGCCACAGTGTCCCCTCTGCTGCTGGCTATTCACACCAGTGTCCTGTATCCCTAGATCTTCTTGGTCAGTGTCCCCTCTGCTGCTAGCCATGTACAGGCATGGTTTCCTTGCTCTCCCTGTCTCTCTTTCTCTCACAGCCATCGACACCCTTCCCTATGCCACTTACTCATCCCCTAGCCACTTCTCCCCTATTTACCACCATTTACCCTCAACCCACCATTTACACTCCTCCCTGGGCCTTTTACCCCACCATTTACACTCCTCCCCTAGCCTTTTACCCCACCATCTACACTCCTCCCCTAGCCATATACCCAAACCATTTACACTCCTCCCAATGCCATTTACCCTACCATTTACACTCCTCCCCTAGCCTTTTTACCCCACCATCTACACTCCTCCCCTAGCCTTATACCCCACTATTTACACTCCTCCCCTAGCCATATACCCCACCATTTACACTCCTCCCCTAGCCATATACCCCACCATTTACACTCCTCCCCTAGCCTTTTACCCTAACATTTACACTCCTCCCCTAGCCTTTTACCCTACCAAAAGTACCATTTACACTTCTCTCCTAGCCGCTGAAGTATGGCACTCCTCCCAACCAGTTACATTTCTCCAACAGTGATTAAATATTTATGCTTTGCCTAGCCAATTATACCCCTTCCTTAGCCACTTACATGCTACTCCCAACCCATTTACTTTGGTTTCCTAGCCATTTACACACCTCTTGCAGCCATTTACACTGCTTCCACAGCTATTTACACACTTCTTGCAGCCATTTACACTGCTTCCACAGCTATTTACACACTTCTTGCAGCCATTTACACTGCTTCCACAGCTATTTACACACTTCTTGCAGTCATTTACACTGCTTCCACAGCTATTTACACACTTCTTGCAGCCATTTACACTGCTTCCACAGCTATTTACACACTTCTTGCAGTCATTTACACTGCTTCCACAGCTATTTACACACTTCTTGCAGTCATTTACACCTCTCCAACATTCACTTACACACCTCTTGTATTCAAATCAATTACACTTCTCCAACAGTCGTTTACACACCTCCTGCAGTCATTTACACTTCTCCAACAGTCATTAACACACCTCCTGCAGTCATTTACACTTCTCCAACAGTCATTAACGCACCTCCTGCAGTCATTTACACTTCTCCGACAGTCATTAACACACCTCCTGCAGTCATTTCCACTTCTCCAACAGTCATTAACGCACTTTCTGCAGTCATTTACACTTCTCCAACAGTCATTAACGCACCTCCTGCAGTCATTTACACTTCTCCAACAGTCATTTACAAACATCTCCTGGCCTTTTCGTATTCCTCTCTTAACTATGACAGGCAAAACAACAGTCTCAACGTTACTTTCAAATACCCAGCATGAGGCGAGTGTGTCCAACATATATCTGTGCTGCAATGGGAGTTGTGTCTCCGTCAGTGTAATGCAGGCAACACAGGCTAACCCCAAGCCAACTGCGTACTGTCTGAAGCCACTCTTTTGTTAAGTAAACTTAAGCAATGTACACCTGTCTGGAGCCACTCTTTTGTTAAGGTAAACTTAAACAATGTACACCTGTCTGAAGCCACTCTTTTGTTAAGTAAACTTAAGCAATGTACACCTGTCTGGAGCCACTCTTTTGTTAGGTAAAAAGCAATGTACACCTGTCTGAAGCCAGTCTTTTGTTAAGTA
The DNA here is from genome assembly GCA_018857735.1 of Alviniconcha marisindica. NCBI lineage: Eukaryota > Metazoa > Mollusca > Gastropoda > Provannidae > Alviniconcha > Alviniconcha marisindica. Next base: position 504,407 of record JABMCL010002784.1, read on the forward strand.
AACTTAAGCAATGTACACCTGTCTGGAGCCACTCTTTTGTTAAGTAAACTTAAGCAATGTACACCTTTCTGGAGCCACTCTTGTTAAGTAAACTTAAGCAATGTATACCTGTCTGGAGCCAGTCTTTTGTTAAGTAAACTTAAACAATGTACACCTGTCTGAAGCCAGTCTTTTGTTAAGTAAACTTAAGCAATGTACACCTGTCTGAAGCCAGTCTGTTAAGTAAACTTAAGCAATGTACACCTGTCTGAAGCCACTGTTTTGTTAGATAAACGTAAGCAATGTACACCCACCTCAAACCAGTCTTGTGTTAGGTAAACTTAGACAATGTACACCCGGCTCAAACCAGTCTTGTGTTAGGTAAACTTAGACAATGTACACCCGGCTCAAACCAGTCTTGTGTTAGGTAAACTTAGACAATGTACACCCGGCTCAAACCAGTCTTGTGTTAGGTAAGCTTAGACAATGTACACCCGGCTCAAACCAGTCTTGTGTTAGGTAAGCTTAGACAATGTACACCCGGCTCAAACCAGTCTTGTGTTAGGTAAACCTGCCTGAAGCCACTCAGCTGCTGGGTCAACGAACACACCGTGAGCACAACTGCCTGAGGCAGCCGTCTTTCAGGTCATAAACAGACGCACCATTAGTAAAGCTGTCCAAAGCCACTCTGTTGCACAGTAAATACACACGTGTGTCAGTACCACTGTCAGGTGTTGTGTTGCATGGTAAATACACAGGTGTGTACCAATACCACTGTCCACAGTTTCTGTGGTGCATGCTAAATACACACATGTGTACCAGTACCACTGTCCAAAGTTGCTCTGCTGTGTTGCACAGTAACTACACATGTACCAATCCCACTGTCCACAGTTGCTCCGTGTTGCATGGTAAATACACACATGTACCAGTCCCACTGTCCACAGTTGCTCTGCTGTGTTGCACGGTAAATACACACATGCGTACCGGTCCCATTATCCACAGTTGCTCTGCTGTGTTGCACGGTATATACACATGTGTACCAGTACCACTGTCCACAGTTGCTCTGTTGTGTTGTTATAAATAAACACAATAGATAACGGCCTGACACCACTGTTCTTCCACAAAGTGGCTGCCAATCAGCGTTTAAAAAGATTCTGTTCATGTGTGAAAACATGTGCACAACTGCGTATTGCTGTTCCGTTGTGTCATGAATAACATGATGAGCACATCTGTTCACTGTGTGACAGGACCAAAACAAAAACAAACAAAAAATGACGAGCACAACTGTCTGTAGCAATTCTGTTCTTTAACACCAGAAACGTATGAGACACCTTGCAGTCTTGCCTGTTGCCTTGTAGGTAATAAGAGAGCTGAACAAAGCGGGGTAAGTGAGTTGATTCTGGGGTAATGGAAACAGTCCTGCGTGCCCTACGCCACATGGGAACTTCAGTTCGTGCCAAACAGTGCTAAGCCAAATGCAACAACATCAACAGCACTGCCTACAACAGTACTGCCAACGACAGCACTGCCTTGCTGGGCAAAGACAGAGTTGCCTCATGTTTTACAGCACCGCCTCACGAGCAATCTGAGCAGCGCTGACTCTTGTCATGGGTGCTGGAACCCTAACTCCTTATGTAACTGAATCTCGTCTTAGGGGCAATGAAATTGAAAACAGTGTCATGCGGCAGATGATGACAAGAACCTTAACTCATGGGTAATGTCTCAAGTGACCATCAGCAACGCTCCCGGATGCCGATGGTGTGATCTGAACCCAGGGTAAGTCTTGGCGGGCCGAGCCCTGGTCCCGCTCTCTGGTGCTGCGCCGACTGCGGCCAGACGCCTGGTTACCTCCCCTTTGATAGCCAGCGGCGGTGGACCGCTTGGACCTGGTGCTGGCCTTGCTGCGCACACTGTGTCTGTCAGAGGCGTAATACAAGTTGGCCGCCCTCGTCTCCGCCTCCACGTTGGCGTTCCTCATCGTCGTGTCGTAGCTTGGCGGTTGTTCGTAAGGCCGGGGGCCCGGCGGAGGTAGCCGGTAGGCTCGACGCAGGCTGTCATTGTCGTCATTGTAGTTGTCACTGTCAAAGGCTAGGTTGTCAAAGTTGTTGCTGGTGGAGGCAGCGGTGCGGATGTCAGTGTTGTTGTTGTTGTTGTTGTTGGCGGCTGCTCGGCTGCGGATCTTCACAAACTCCAGCTCGTCGTTGGCAGGGCTGGCTGCAGAAGGATAAGACAGCAATTCATGTAATGTCATGTCATGTCATGTCACATAAAAGAGTACTTTGTAAGGCACTTCCACCTAATGCGAGCCCAAAGCGCACAATATAAAAGCAATAAGGTCAACAAAATATATACCCAACCTAAGCACAATAAACCTACTAATTATATAAACACACTACAACACTTCATTCAACATCTTTCTCAGTTAAGTCAACACTTCTACATCCATGCCATGAACTGCACTCACAGCACCTACAAACTACTAACAACTGAAGGATCACACCTCTGGACCAAGCCTACATCACTGAAACAGTGCTACAAACAACTGCTACACTTGAGCTATTTATTATTTTGGACTGTATCAGAACACCACTGAAATAGTGCTACAAACAATTGCTACACTTTAAGCATCAATAACTATTTATTATTTTGGACTGTATCAGCACATCACTGAAATAGTGCTACAAACAATTGCTACACTTTAAGAGTCAATAACTATTTATTATTTTGGACTGTATCAGCACATCACTGAAATAATGCTACAAACAATTGCTACACTTTGAGGGTGAATAACGTGTTGTTATTCTGGACTGTATCAGCACATCACTGAAATAGTGCTACAAACAATTGCTACACTTTAAGCATCAATAACTATTTATTATCTTGGACTGTATCAGCACATCACTGAAGTATAGCTACAAACAACTGGTACACTTTGAGGGTGAATAATGTGTTGTTATTCTGGACTGTATCAGCACATCACTGAAGTATAGCTACAAACAACTGCTACACTTTGAGGGTGAATAACGTGTTGTTATTCTGGACTGTATCAGCACTGGTGGAAACGTGCACAGTAACACACTAAACTCTGGGCCCTGTTGACCTGCCACTAGGTGCAGCTTTCTCAGCACAATTTGTCAAGTTAAAAAAAAAAAAAAGGAGAGAGAGAAAAGTAAGTATGTAACTTTGTGTTTTACACCAAGAGAGAAAAGAATTACAGACTAAAAGTAAGAACCTAAAGAATTCACACAGATATTCATGATACTGCCATACTTGCAGACTTTAAGTTTAATAATCTGACTAATCTGTCTCTGTCTGAAAACCAAACAAGGTGAACAGCACATAAAGGGCAGGTAAGTGGGTACACTAAGGCACAAAAATCCTGCATGCAAGTTGGCCAACCCCCCACCCCCACCCCACCAAAAACAAAAAAGGGGGGAAAAAGAAAAGAAAGGATATTCAATTTCATACAATCATAGGATAGCTCATTGTTTAGATCATCCATAAAAAATATATAAAACTTTTTTTGATCCCACATCAGTGCACACAACCAATCAATAGCCACTGTGCCCACCCACCAACTGGTGACAGTATTATTACTGTTATCTTCAATGGACCAGCTGCTCTGCACTGTGATCCATGTGCAACATCAGGGAGGAAGGTTAACGAAATAATTATACCAAACATCACATGGTGGTGGAAACTTTTTTCTTCACATGCAAGGATTAGGGGGGAAGGTCTGACAAATCATTTTTAGTATGCATTTTTGTTTCTGTAAATGCCATCAGGCAGCGCACACCAACTGCACTCTTTCTGGTCAGGGATCGTCCACAGTGGCTCAGCCAGCAAGGAGGACTGTGGACAAGCATTTCCCAATACGTTGCATGGGAGCTGCTTCTCTAATGGGTTCTACACTACGTCTGGACAGCTTGGTCAGTCCACTATGGACAGCTTGGTCAGTCCACTATGGACAGCTTGGTCAGTCCACTCTGGACAGCTTGGTCAGTCCAATCTGGACAGCTTGGTCAGTCCACTCTGGACAGCTTGGTCAGTCCACTATGGACAGCTTGGTCAGTCCACTCTGGACAGCTTAGTCAGTCCAATCTGGACAGCTTGGTCAGTCCACTATGGACAGCTTGGTCAGTCCAATCTGGACAGCTTAGTCAGTCCACTCTGGACAGCTTGGTCAGTCCACTCTGGACAGCTTGGTCAGTCCACTATGGACAGCTTGGTCAGTCCACTCTGGACAGCTTAGTCAGTCCAATCTGGACAGCTTGGTCAGTCCAATCTGGACAGCTTAGTCAGTCCAATCTGACTTTGTTTGGTCAGGGGTGTAGGCAGGTTTTAGCTGTAACCGGCCACCTGTTATTTTGGCAGAATGACCAGGTGTTGAGGTACTACTACTATGGTAGCATGGGGGTGGAACAGATGCCAAGATAAGAGTCAGCACAAAAAGTAGACTCTGGAGAAGAACACTCTCCTGCTATTCCTGCTGGGGATCCAACATGCAACCTTCCAATCAGGAGTCTGGTGCTCTACCACTGAACCACATCCCCATCCCATCAAATCCGTAAGTGAAAAATGAACAACCCCCACCCCAAAATACAAAGAGGGCAGATGAAAGAGGAACAGGGAAGGGTACATAGGAACCAAGATCAGTACATCAGAACCGTACATCATTTGTGCAACAACTGGCATCATCGTGCTGAAACAATTACAAACACAGAAAAAAAGGAACAGACCGTTATTTTAATCAACGTATCACCAAACAGACAATCTGGGAACTGCAAGGTCTTGAACCATCTCTGATAAAATATTGCAGATCGCAAACATCTCAAATTCAAAACAACACATGCTAGCAGTAAAGCAAAGTATTCAGCAGTGCAATACTTTTTCTCACGCATACATGAAGACAGAGTTTTTAAACAGAAAAAAACAAAACAAATAAGCAAAGGAACTTATGAAGATACAAAAATGTAGATCACAGAGACACTTGTGCCATGGGCGTTTACAGAAAAGCTGCCTCTAAACAAACAAAATAAATGCAGAAATTATCATCTCTTTTGCAACCAGTGTAATTGTTTGTCAGTCATGAGATGAAGTGGAAATGTTAGCAGGAAACTGCGTTTTCATGCAGCTGCAAACAGAGTACAGGAAAATTGAGCATAACAGCAGTCAACCACAAACTGACCCAGCGCAACTGACCATAAACTGACCAAACACAGCGAATTGTCCACACAGCTGACAAAGGCTGAATTGTCCACACAGCTGACAAAGGCTAACTGTCCACACAGCCAACAGGAATTCAAATGACATAAGAGGAACTGTCCTTACAGCTGAAAAAGCTGTCCACAGGACTGACAAAAGAGAAATTGCCAACATGGATGACAAAGGGAAAATTGCCAACATGGTTGACAAAAGAGAAATTGTCAGTATGGTTGACAAAGTAGAAATGGTCAACACAGAAGACAAAAGAGAAATTGTCAACACAGTTGACAAAAGAGAAATTGTCAAAATGGTTGACAAAGGAGAAATTGTCACACAGCTGACAAAGCAGAAATTGTCAATATGTCTGACAAATACAGGACTGTCAACATGACTGACAAAGAACCAGCTGAGAAAAAAATGCTGCACATGTCACTATTGCGGAAAGAAACCAATTTTGAGACAACCAAAAACTGTCATGTTCATAAGACAAGAAAATGCTGGGTTTTTTGCTTCATTTTTTTCAAAAATGCTGCTTTTTGATTGTTGTTGTTGCTTTTTTTCTTCTTCTTAAGTTCAAAATAAACATGACAGTAAACCGAAAGGAAGAAGTGTGAAATAATTTAAAACAGTGGATTCTGTCCCCGTTTGATGGCGAAAGTTAACATGAAAATGTGAGTCAAATTCATGCAAGAACAGTCATGCAATGAATCATTCCTTTTCTCAGCAAAGAAATATTTCATACATAAGTGTGACAGTAATAACAGCAGAGTTTTGTTTGTCTGCTTGTTTTCACATCCTGTTGAAGGGAAACGAAACGAAAAAGGAGGGCGGGCATGCACTGCAGGGACAAACAGTGGGCAGGCAGCCAGGAGGAGTGGGGCAGAGCCATTCAGGGAGTCAGCCACAGGAGGAGGGCCAGCCACTGCAACAGAGACTGCTTTTCTTTAACTGCCAGGGGCAGGAACAGTTCACTCTGAAAAGACCTCAGATCGCTCTGCCTGCTGTTGCCAGGGGCAACCTCCACGCCTGATTCATCAATGGTTTGCAGCTGCATGTAGGACGCCCGCAGCTCCCCAAAGTCTTTGGGGTTTGAACTGGAGTTGGAGAAAAAGTCATCTGCAAGATCAAAACATCCCCACACACATGTAAGTTCTATAAACATAAAACTGCCGTCTGGATCAACAAAGGGGACCCAAGCGAAGATGCAAGTTGGCATCAAAGGTAGAAAGCTGCAGATATTTCCATCAATCTGCAGGATTCACTGGGTTGTTCTATCAGTATTTGTTAAGGCAAATGCAGAAAGTGTGCTTTCTCATACATAGGACCAGTTACCGCTTCACTGGGGTCCCCTTTAACTTTAAGGGAAACAATGTTCTACAATAGGGTCTCCTGGGGATAGACAATGTTCCACAATGGGAGGTTTTTCACTGGGGTCCCCTTTAAGGGGGATAGACAACATTCCACAATGGGGTCCCCTGGGGATAGACAACATTCCACAGTGGGAGGTTTTCACTGGGGTCCCCTTTAAGGGTGACAGACAACGTTCCACAATGGAAGATTTTTCGCTGGGGTCCCCTTTAAAGGGATAGACAATGTTCTACAATGGAGTCCACTTTAAGGGGGGTAGACAATGTTCCACAATGGGCGTTTTTTTTTTATACTGGGGTCCCCTTTAAGGGTAGAGACAATGTTCTACATTGGAGTCCCCTTTAAGGGGACTGACAATATTCCACAGTGGGTGGAGACACACATTCTAATGATTCTGGTCATGTGGTGTGGAAAGGGACAGCTGTGCAGTCAATCAAACCACCCCACAGGAGGACACAGAGCACCAGCCAGGTCAACGTGGAACGCTATTCCACTGGCTGGTGGTGGGACAGGTTTGATTTTGCAGTCAATTCAGTCAGGCCTCGGTACGCACCTGTTACCTCTAATGCACTTCAATGGGTCTGCTTTTGCACACAGACTGGGTGGAGAACATAAATGATATAATCATGTCGCTAAGGGATATAGATTACGCAAAATCAAATGCCTCAAACACTTCTGATTTTATCAGTACAACACAACTACTAATCACAGTCACTAATCAGGTTAACTACTAACTAGGCTATGCAGGTCTGGACTACAAAACATAAACTGTCTGTGAGCTAACACACACTGAAGCCAGAGAATATATGTACAACAAAATCACTGATTAGTCTTAAAAAAAAAAAAAAAAAAAAACTATTGGGATAGCCAACTACAACAAAATCACACATCACTGGAATAAAACAGCCAAATTCACAGACTGGTCAAAAACATGTTGAGAGCAGAAGACAACGAAGCCACCACCAACTCGGTGACACATTTTGGCAGCAGAACACAACAAAGCCAGTGACTGGTCAATACATTTTGGCTGCAGAAAACAACAAAACCAGTGATTGGTCGACACAGCTCGCTGCCCGCCCACCACCTCACCATCACCACTCACACCATGTCACAAGCACATTGCCATCAGTATCTCCATCAGTACAAACACAAAGTTTCGGAGGGGGGGGGGGGGGGGGGGGGGGGAAGCAGGATAGGCACTGGGAAACAAACATTATTCTCAATATCAAGCAACATACAAACTCATAAAAGATTCTTTTCTCTTCTCCTGTATTTTTTGTAGAGGGGTGTGGGTTGTTTTTGTTTAATTTTTGGGGGTGGGGGGGTCCTTTCAAAAACAAGAACATTAGGGTATCTCATGTAGCAATCAGGCTTTTTCTCTGTCTAGTTTACGAGTTCATTCAAAATGTAAAATTCCTTTAAAAGTGCTCTACTTGCCATTAGTAAGTAGACTGCTAATCACAAAAAAGTACACAGCAACAGGCATTTCACTGCCATTACACACCCAGGGAGGTATAGCTAGAAACAACACAGAGGTACGCTTGCTGTAGTTACACACCCAGGGAGGTATAGCTAGAAACAACACAGAGGTATGCTTGCTGTGGTTACACACCAAGGGAGGTAAGGCTAAAAACACAACAAAGAGAACCTTCTCACGAGTCCATGTAGGAGCAGCAAAAGAGGTGATTAGAAAGAGAGAGAAAACAAACAAGAAATAGACATCACTGCACTTACAAAAATGACCTACAGCTTGTAAAATGTTCAAATGAACTGATCTGACAATGTCAAACATAACATTTGTACAGCCCTGACTAGCGTACCGAACGCTCATTCGATCCGATGATCACTTGGATTTAAAGTACAACTTATATTAAATTATTACTGGATATCATCAACAAAACAGAAGGAGAAAAAAAGGGGGGGGGGGGGGGGGGGAAAGGACACTTTTTGGACTTAGCCATGCTATGTTGTTACCGATATCTATAGCTAAAGCTAAAGAAGGCAACTATGATTTCTTCAATAGACTGGAACTTGCAGCACAGAAATGAAGGATCTCTGGAGTTTGGAGTCTACTGGCATGTACTGGTTGCACTTTGAGCTCAAAAACACAATTTCTCAAGCCAGACAGAAAGATCACAGATGCATGCTGGAAATTTAGAATGTATCTGAAATGGCATTTTTCTGACATGTGAAAAAAAAAAGTACTTTTTTTCTTCTTCCTTTTTACAAGAAAGGGATAAGTTTAATCCAAAGAGAGAGAGAGAGAGAGAGAGAAGGTTACTCCATTAATGAGTTTTGTTATCACCTGATCATGCCTGAAACAGGGAGCTTTATGTCCAGTTAAAAAAAATTACTTCTGGTTATACAAGAAAAACTAAAAGGTTATATCTTCACAAAGCAAAAACCAAACACTTGAGCGCATGTGCACGCACACACACACACACACGCACATACACTGATGCCTTAAAGCAGATTTCCAGCATTGAAGCAAACGTCACTTGCAGCAGTAAAAAATAAATGGCAACAGAAATTGAGCAAAGTTTTCTGCTAAACCAAATCACAGTCTGGCGGAAGCGCTCTGCTGTAACCGTGTATGTGCAACTACCCAAACAAGCACACAACTTTTCCAAGAAGCAACTTGAAACGCAGGCTGGTACGTGAAAATGCAAACACAAACCACAACTGGCAAAGTGCGCGCAACTCACACCCCAACCAGCAAAGCGCGTACAACTCACAAAACAACCAGGAAAGTGCATACAACACACCACAAAGGGCAAAGTGCGTACAACTCACACCACAAATGGCAAAGTGCGTACAACTAACTCGCAAGACCGTGCAAAATGAAAAAGAGGAGGCTTCACCGTCTCCAGGATTATGTATTCAAACAACTTGAGGGTAGACTTCCACATAATGCTACAGACAGAAATCCTAACACTGCACTTCACTGGCATTACCCGGCAGCCTTTAGAAAGCCACGCTTTACTCATCACTTACAGTAAACTTGACACAAGGATGGACCAACAGCTTAGATAGTCTGAAACAAGAATGACTGCTAGTGCTAGAGTTGTCCAAAGAAACAGTGTTCTTTTTACTCATAACTTACAGTAAACTTGACACAAGGATGGACCAACAGCTTAGATAGTCTGAAACAAGAATGACTGCTAGAGTTGTCCAAAGAAACAGTGTTCTTTTGCAGCTTTTATTGTTTTTTAGAGCTTAGATAGTGCTACGTTATTATTATTCATACTGCATGCTGGCACACAAACGACAGTGCCTAATGCTACATACTGAAAACATTCAGTAAATCTGCCATTCACAAAAAAGTTGAATCGATCAGAACAGCATACATGGCATGATTTTCCAAAGCTGAACAATGCAGCAGACAATAATCAGCTAACCTAATTCCCATCTGCCACAGAACTTGGCAATGAGATAAAGTTGAAATCAAGGCTGGCACCATTTTCTCTCATATGTGTTTGAAGTCAACTGCGTTTTGTTTTTGGTTCCGTAATCTTCCACCTCTGAGTTCTGGGTTCAAGATAATCATCATTTTTCAGACTAAGCATGAGTGCCAAATGTTATTCACAGGTAAGGCACCACAGATTATAAAAGTCAAATTAGAGGAAGAAAGTATGTCTCTACAATCCAAAAGTTACGGTACAGAAATATCCTTCATTTTTGATTTTGGCATTGTGGAACTACAGCTTTGCGTTCGTGACTGGAAGAATCCAACGTTTGTCCAACTGTTTTACAATATAGTCATAAACTTTATTTTAGCATTGTGAAACTACAGCTTTGCGTTCATGACTGGAGGAATCCAACATCTGTCACTCTACGGATGTGCTATGGTGCAGAAAGGGAGAGAGGAGAAGGAAAAAAGGCCTCCTCTTCTTCTTACCTCAGTGCAAAAGGAAAACAAGGAACAAAAAAGCCACAAAAAAACTGGGCTGGCACAAAAAGGAAAATCAGGCACATTTACACTAAGTACAAATACGGTCAAAAAAAAACAAAAAACGCAAAATCCAAGGGAAATCTGAGAGCAACAAATTTCAGGCAAAAGAAAGAAAATCTGGCAAAAACCAAGCAGCCAGGCCAACCAGGACGAGAACAACAACAGCAACCACAGCAACACACCTGCTAGCGTAAGTGTTCGCCGAGAACGACACAGCCCAGCTGACCCTCAAGACTCCACCAGCTGCACCTGGTCGGAACCAGTCATGCTGAGTCGAAGGTAAGGCTGAGTAGTTGCCGAGCTGAGACTGCAGTTTGACTCAAACCCCGGACTGGGGCTGTGCCGCCCATGCTCACCTCCGTTCAACCCTGCCCCTACTAACGACGATTCATCCGAAACCGGACTGTGGCCGTGTTGCTGTTGTTGCTGGTGGAGATGGTTGTGGTTGTGGTGGTGGTGGTGGTGGGCGTGCTCGCTGCTGTATGAGCCTGACCACTCCATAGAGTCGTGGTAGGAGACGTAGGTGGGGATGCACCAGCTGTCGCGCGTGGCGACGGGCCGGTACGTGCCCCCTCCGTCCTCCACGCAGGCGCCCGGGGGGCAAGCCCTGGACACAGGAAGGGTGCTAAGCGCCCCCAATGGTCGGGCGTAGGTGCTAGTGTGAACCAGGTACTTACACGCGTCTTCCTCCTCCAGGTAGGAATAGATGATGAGGAAGGCCACAACCAGCCCCACAAGCTGCAGGTGGAGAAGGTGAGCAGACGCAGCAGGTGGAACAGGTGGATCAAGGAGCAGCAGGTGGATGCATGGAGAAGATGCAGCAGGTGAAAAAGGTGGAGCAAGGTGCAGAACATGATCAGACAGGGAAGACGCAGCATCCCAGAACCACAGCATCCACGTCCACCACAGGTGGTGGTCAGCATCGTTGGTCCATAGACAGGCAGTAGGTGGTGGTCAGGAAGGCAAAAGGTTGGAGATACCCCCATGATATACGCCACAGCCAGTGAAGGCAGGAGGATAAAAAAGAGAGATGGAAAGAGACCTAAGCATAATATACATAAGCATCAAACAAATTTTTCTGAAGAGTTAATCCCTTCAATATTGCCCCCATTTAACACAGCATACAACTTATAAGGTTAGGACACGCTACTATCGTCAACCACAAACAAGACTGTTTCAGAATTACCTGGGGCTGCAAGTGGCAAACAGACCATTTCAAGTACCTGGGGCTGACAAGAGGCAAACAGACCAACGCAAAATACCTGCCACTAACAAACAGCAAAAAAAAGATTTTAAATGACCTGTAGCTGACAGCAGACAAAAGAGTCTGATGGTTCCAGGCACTACCACTAACAAAAGGCAAACAAACCATTTTATAATAACATGCCGCTGACAAAAGGCAAACAAACCATTTTATAATAGCATGCCGCTGACAAGAGACAAACCATTCATTTTAAAATAACATGCCGCTGACAAGAGACAAACCATTCATTTTAAAATAGCATGCCGCTGACAAGAGACAAACCATTCATTTTAAAATAGCATGCCGCTGACACGAGACAAACCATTTTAAAATGACTTTGTGGCTGACAATAGACAAACAGACCATTTCAGAGTCTGTGGATGGTATTCGGCACTGCCAGTACCACTAACGAAAGGCAAAGAGACTGCTGGCTTACAGTCTGAGGCAAATGGACTGTGTCAACATTACCTGTAATAACAAGAGGCACTTCTAAGGTGCCTACCACTAACAAGTGGCAAAGACTGAAAGAGGCCATTCCCAAGGTACCTACCGCTAACAAAAGGCAAAGAGGCCATTCCCAAGGTACCTACCGCTAACAAAAGGCAAAGAGGCCATTCCCAAGGTACCTACCGCTAACAAGACCTGCACAGCTGCATGGATGACCTCCACATAGTAATACTGCAGGAGACAGCCCTGAACAAACTCCTCAGGGGGAATGGGTCGACTGGAGTCGGGAGCCTCCTGGGGTGAGCCCAGCCACGAGTTGTTGGTGATGATGCAGCCAATGCCGTGCTCCAACCACCATGACTTGCTCTCAGTGCCGATTGTCAGGATGTAACGCTCTCGGTTCTGCAATGAGAGACCACCCTTATGACGTCTGTGTCAGTGGGGTAAGCTATGCACGCTTAAGGAGTTAAGCAAGCACATTCTCTTTCATTTTAACATTCATTCACTGATGACCAGCACTGTGGCAGCTCTCTCTCTCTGAAGCATGACACTGTGGCAGCTAACTCTTTACTAATCGCGCAAAAGCCATGGTGGTGGTTCAGTCATTGTTGGACTTCTGAAAATATGGTGGTCAACTGAAAGTTGGATCCTGCCTGAACATCTCAGTAAATTTTCACTGGGTACTGAACACCACAAAATACTGTCACAATAAAGGTATTCACTGGGTACTGAACACCACAAAATACTGTCACAGTAAAGGTATTCACTGGGTACTGAGCACCACAAAATACTGTCACAGTAAAGGTATTCACCGGGTACTGAACACCACAAAATACTGTCACTGTAAAGGTATTCACCGGGTACTGAACACCACAAAATACTGTCACTGTAAAGGTATTCACCAGGTACTGAACACCACAAAATACTGTCACTGTAAAGGTATTCACCGGGTACTGAACACCACAAAATACTGTCACTGTAAAGGTATTCACCGGGTACTGAACACCCCAAAATACCGTCAAAGTAAAAGTATTCACTGTGTACTGAACACAACAAAATACTGTCAGACTCAAAGTAAAAGTATTCACTATCAAAAAGTATCATACAAGACAGTTGTTTTGATAATGATTATTTAAACACATCACAAACAGGAAGACAATGAAAACTTACTCTGTTCAGAATGCCAACTTCTAGATACAGGCAGATGACAAAAATGTTCCATCCCAGCCACAGCAGATTCCACACAGCATACTGCACAGCACCAAAACAGGCATGTGTTTTCACACTGCACACACAACTGTACAACTTTTCCAGTTGTCAGCAGTAATTTTACTTTTTAGCATTAAAAAATAATACATGATGAAAACCACACCACTTTACCCAGTCTTCAACCAGTCTTCACGCTTCATCACACTGGTGAATTCATAATCACTGATCCAATAAATTTATGAAACACTACCACAGAACTTGAATAAAACATCACTGGCCAAATGTCCATGTTAACTGTTTAATAAAAATTTAAATATATTATCATTTATAATTATACATGATAAATAGCAGTATTTTATGCACCAAATTATGAAATGCTGAATTTATAATCCCTTTACAATTACAGAGGCAGTTCTGTGATACAAACCACAAAGAAACTTTCGAGTCCATATTTAATTATTATTAATAAGAAATTCTTCAGGCCCTGGTTAGGGTTAGACCCAGATCGCTCACAAACAGAAGAAATGATTTTTCAATTAAGACTAAGAGTGTAAGAGCCAAATGAGTACTGCCGCTGGTCTTCACTGACTGATTCACAATCCACATCAACTGGCATTTAGCACACATTTTTATTAATTTTAATGCCCTGATTACAAAATATCTAATTGTATGTTGTAATATGTTCATACACAGTAAACACACACACACACACACACCACACGAGCTTTACATACACACACACACAGTACCCCCCACCCCCACATGAATTCACAGTGATGCAGATAGATCTATTCATTACAATCATAGCATCAGTCACTCAATGGCATAATTTATAAATGAAGTAAAAGTCTCACCACAACAACAAAGGAGCGATAATGCTGACATGCACCAAATAAGCCAAGGATAACTGCGATGATTTGAAAGAAGTTGCCGATGATGGGTGCCCACATGTAACCCAGGAAGTCGAACACCTGTCGTTCCACTGTCGACAACTGAAACAACGAACCACTCCAAAATGATAGAACATCTGTAGTTCTCACAAGCTGCAGTACAAAATATTGTCTGTGCTTCACTGCTTTCAAAGCCACTCATAGCACTCATTACACACACACACACACACACACACACACACACACACACACACACACACACACACACTGACACAGCTCTGCTAAAGTGCTCATGTGTGTACATTGTAATTTATATAGTCTGTATCATTGTGTTCATGTCTCCAGGCATACAGACATTATATAATTAATGGTAATTAATACACACAATACACTTTAGTTACTCTGACACTGAGGCCTCAGTCTGAATGTCTCTGTCTCTCTCTCTCTCTCTGTTTACAAATTACAGTCAGCTCCAGGGACATATTTCACTATTAGTATTACTGTATTAGTAGTACTTATTACTGTTAATAAAACAGTAAATATTCTAACAGCTGTATTAATACCAGCACTCATATTTGTAAATAAAAAATAAATAAAAAATAAGAAAACCAAATTATGCACACTCAGTCAGTCACAATCACAGTGAAAGAGAGAGAGAGAGACTCACACAGTCACAGTGGCACTGGCAGACTAGCAGTAGCAGTGGCACACAGACACTCAAACTCAAAGCACTAAATCAGGTCACTCTCTAAAAGTAAAACCTGTTGGGTTTCTTTACCTGTAGTCAGTAGAGTAGTACTTATTGACACTGCTCTGAAAGTGAATGAGGCGTGCTGGACTTTGAACTGTCTTGTTCAGTACAATGTTCTCTGAAGGGGTGAAGGAAAGGAGGACACACAGGACTCACAGTGTTCAGTCTTGCTAGGGAACAGTATGTGTACATAATACATTATGTATAGAATTGTAAGTTGCTGGTTTTCGATCAGGTCACAAGTTCACATTAGCCATATAATTATAATAATATATATATTCATTTGGGGTACAGCATGGACTTTGACCATGTTACCTTGTCAGAGAAAGAAGGTTAAGGGGGTATACTTAAAATTGGAATAAGGAACTGTCAGTTATTTTGTGTACAGCCTGGGAAACTGGGCACACTGGACCTTGAAATGAATGGTTTTGTGAGGTGATCAGTCCTGCTAAGTGACTAGTCTTGTTAAAGATGGAGAGTACACTATGCTTTGAACATTCTTGTCAGGGCAGGCACTGACAGACCAGTCTTGCTGACTTGTTAAAGATGCAGAGTACACTGACAGACCAGTCTTGTTGACTTGTTAAAGATGCAGAGTACACTGACAGACCAGTCTTGTTGACTTGTTAAAGATGCAGAGTACACTGACAGACCAGTCTTGTTGACTTGTTAAACTTAAACAAGCAGAGTACACTGGACTTTGAACAGTCTTGTGAGGACAGGCACTGACAGACCAGTCTTGTTGACTTGTTAAAGAAGCAGAGTGCACTGACAGATCAGACTTGCTGACTTTTTAAAGAAGCAGAGTACACTGCACTTTGAACAGTCTTGTGAGGGCTGACAGACCAGTCTTTCTGGCTTGTTATAATGTTAAACTTAAAGAAGCAGAGTACACTGGTCTCTGAACAGTCTTGTGAGGGCAGGCATTAACAGACCAGTCTTGCTGACTTGTCAAAGAAGCAGAGTACACTGACAGACCAGTCTTGTTGACTTGTTAAAGATGCAGAGTACACTGAGAGACAAGTCTTGTTGACTTGTTAAAGATGCAGAGTACACTGACAGACCAATCTTGTTGACTTGTTAAAGATGCAGAGTACACTGACAGACCAGTCTTGTTGACTTGTTAAAGATGCAGAGTACACTGACAGACCAGTCTTGTTGACTTGTTAAACTTAAACAAGCAGAGTACACTGACAGACCAGTCTTGTTGACCTGTTAAACTTAAACAAGCAGAGTACACTGACAGACCAGTCTTGTTGACCTGTTAAACTTAAACAAGCAGAGTACACTGACACAGTGACAGACCAGTCTTGTTGACTTGTTAAACTTAAACAAGCAGAGTACACTGGACTTTGAACAGTCTTGTGAGGACAGGCACTGACACTGACAGACCAGTCTTGTTGACTTGTTAAAGAAACAGAGTTAGAGTACACTGACAGATCAGACTTGCTGACTTTTTAAAGAAGCAGAGTACACTGCACTTCGAACAGTCTTGTGAGGGCTGACAGATCAGTCTTGTTGATTTGTTATAATGTTAAACTTAAAGAAGCAGAGTACACTGGTCTCTGAACAGTCTTGTGAGGGCAGGCATTGACAGACCAGTCTTGT
The DNA here is from genome assembly GCA_018857735.1 of Alviniconcha marisindica. Lineage (NCBI taxonomy): Eukaryota > Metazoa > Mollusca > Gastropoda > Provannidae > Alviniconcha > Alviniconcha marisindica. Next base: position 521,059 of record JABMCL010002784.1, read on the forward strand.
TGACTTGTTAAAGAAGCAGAGTACACTGACAGACCAGTCTTGTTGACTTGTTATTTGTTAAAGAAGCAGAGTACACTGACAGACCAGTCTTGTTGACTTGTTATTTGTTAAAGAAGCAGAGTACACTGACAGACCAATCTTGTTGACTTGTTATAGAAGCAGAGTACACTGACAGACCAATCTTGTTGACTCGTTAAAGAAGCAGAGTACATTGACAGACCAGTCTTGTTGACTCGTTAAAGAAGCAGAGTACACTGACAGACCAGTCTTGCTGACTGGTTAAAGAAGCAGAGTACACTGGACTTTGAACAGTCTTGTGAGGTGAACAGTCTTGCTAGAGGACTCACAGGAAACTGGACTTCAGTCTAAATTAAAAGATTCAAAAGAACACTTATTTATTATCATAATTATGACATATTTCTTCTTTCAGATTCTTGTAACGGAAGGAAAGCATACATGTAGAGATCTATGTATCCGGTTTACACAGTATTAGTATTAACACTAACACTAACAGTCTTGTTACTGTTAGGTGAACAAGCAGTCTTGCTAAGTTGCTACCTAGGACTGTGGGTACACTGGTCATTGTCGGCTGAGTACTTTACTTATTGATAATTTGATTACACTGGCATGGCCATGATCCCGATTTAACTGCTCATTCTACTAGTTTTATATTCTACATGTATGACATAAACATCGATTAATTTGCCAGAAAACATCGACGTGATTCTGGAGACCTTATTTTTAACCAATTTAAAACGTATTTTTGAATCTTATGTCACTGACGTCCGGATAACAAACTTGAGCGTTGCTGTGCAGATCCGACTGAAGCAAGACTACGCAAAAACAACAACAAAAGCGAGTACTGGATCGACATTAGCATACAGTCAGAAGTACAGTGCAAAATGACAAACTTGTGCTTTCTCTGTGTTTACTCGTCAACGGGGCGCGGTTCTTTCGCATTCCAATCCACCTATTTCTGATCTCCGTTTCCCTTTTGCTTCCAAACAATCGGAAGAAAAATAGACCAAGAAATACTGTAGTGCTATAGCACAAATAAACTAGCACTATTGTGCTACTATAGGAACAATAGTGAGCATAAACATCTCTAAAATGGACCGAGAGGGAGAGAAGCGAATCCATGTTGTTTGCAGAAACATGGCTCCTCCCAACAGCCAATACTTCCGATGCGTCAACTTACCAATTGGAATGTGAACACGGCGATCAAAGTCGTCTTGATAGTACGGGTCAGGTACTTTCCCGCCATAGTGCTGATCGCTTTGTCTTTATAATACAGAACTGACTATCTTATTACATCATGGTTGGTCACACCAAATTCCTCCAAACCAAGCAACATCCGAGCACAGCACCTGTGGTGTTTCGCTGTTGATACAGTGCGTGTTGTAGGTCGCAATGCGCATGATAAAATAGTTCTCCTCTAAAACTCGAATTGCTCGCCATGGCACTTTTCTCGAAGAACAATTTCGAAACGTAATATGAACAAAGAAGTTTGTCATGTTTTGAGGGGGAAAATATATTTAACTCCGAGTGTCCAGGTTACTAGCCGGAGCTATTGTGCGTAGTTATCTGGAGCGAGATATGTTAACGAGGTCATGTTTGAGGTCAAATCAGTGCCGCTGCTCTGCTGATAGGCTATGCCGGCTCAAGTGGCATGACAGCTTTATTAATTTCACGAGCCGAGAAAAAAATCCTTACAAAAAATATCAGAACGCCGTTCCAACAAATGAACCCTCTATGCATATGTTTATACAGTGAGTAACACGACCAACGCGGTCTCAGTGATAAATAACAACGTAAGAAATTAAGTCTCCTACTTGTCATACAGTACTACTACTAGAACGGGATTTATTTCTCCTCGGTTTGCCTGCAATATTCAAAGTAGGTTTGTTGAAGGGCTTGGGCTGTGCTGGTTGGTGTTCAACCCCGGGGAGAGTCTCGCTTTATTTTATTTATTCCATTTCATTCATTTATTGATTTAAATTTATTTCATCTGAAAGAGACCCCGCCGAGAGCGCTCGCCGCGTAGCCGGTATCAAGACACTGACACTGACTCGGGAGTTAATTAGCGCTCGGAAAGACGTCACTACTGACAAGCACAACAACTGACAAAGACCTGAGTTGCCTAGGGTAACTCGCCTGGCATGCGAGTAAATAAAATGTACCATAAACGCGGCTCAGTCTGACTGGGCAGTGGCTGAGGTAGTGGCGGAGCCGGTTTGGCCTAGCGGCGGCGGCGGCGGCGTTACTGAGGCTGGTAAGCGGAAGGACCTCGGTTCGATACCGCCTCGGCCGCTCTCCTTGCTCTTCAAAAAGGTTGTCGTTTGTGGACACTGTCTCAAGTTGTGACTTTATCCATCACTTCCTACTGAAACATTAAAATGGCTCTCATCGCTGCCCATCTCAGTTAATGCAGGAATCATTCTGGTGGTGACAGTGTCAGTAGCGATAGGTATAGTAATCTCCCGGTTCCCCCCCCCCCCCCCCCCCCCACCACCGGCTCCACTGACTACCTCCTTCCGGCCCCCCTTCTCCCCGTCCGTAATAAGCCTTATGGTTTCTGTGGACTGTTAAGCACCATGTTAATCACCGTTTAGTGAAGTAGTGCGGAGCCGGTTTGGCCTAGCGATAAAGCGTTACGGCGGGCTGACCGTAAGCACTGCCGGAGAGGGACCGTGGCCTCGGCGGGTTCGAATCTGCTTCGGCCGCTCTCCTTTCCGTCTTCGAAAGTTGTGGTCTGTGGACTCTGCCAGTCTTGTCAGTGACCGTTTGTCCCTCACAACTTGATCATGAAACATTCAAATGGCTCTCAGTCGCTGCCCATCCGTCTTAATGGCAGATGTCATTCGGCCGTAGTGGTGACAGCAGTGTAGCCGCGATACTGAGGTATATAATCTCCCGCCTCCCCCCCTCCTACATATCCCCCCACCCCCAGCCCCACCCCCTCCACCACCTTCTCCCCGTCCGGCCTAAGCCCGCGGCTTATCATGTTTCTGTGGACGTTAAGCACTATGTTACGGCTTAGGTACGGCAACTCTCGCCGCTTGGCATGCCGTGTCAGTGTCAGTAAACCAGTGATACGAGGTAGACTAACTCCACCCCGCCGGCACTGCGGACTGACTGAGAGGTACATCCTCAAACGGCAGAGAGTTTATGTACCTTGTATGTGACACAGGCATGGACCAGGCGAGACTGAGATACCCGACGGCGTAGGCGACTCGAGTCAGGTCTTTGTTATTGAGTGTGACGAGTTTTGAGCGCTGATTAGCTCCCTTGTGTGTTAAATTTATTTCATTACATTTATTCTCCCCGTACATCCTGAGTCAGTCTTACATTCAGCGCGAATTGTGCTGGAACTACGATATGGTGATGAAGTGTTGCTTAATGTCCTCAGATGTCAGTTGACACATTAGGGACAAGTTGTGACCAATGCCGAAGCATGGTTCAATAATTCTTTACGTCCACGGAAACCCGAGAAGGCTCGTTAGGACGGACAGCTCAGGACGGCCACCTCACTCTCACACAGCTCCTGAACTTGGCTATGACTACGATATGAAGAGGCTGGTCGTCTTAGTAGCCTCAGTACAGAGAAGAACTAAGGCCGGGTCCCGGTGTCGTAGTACGGAAGGCCTAGTCACTGACTGAGTAGTCACTGAGTGTCACTAAGAGTCAAGTTCAGCCGGCGCACTCCCGGCGCCACACCCACTCAAGCCGGCATCGGGTATTTCTTGATCTTGATCTTGATCTTGATGCGCACTACAACTAGTGTAAGTGTGATAATCTGACAGGACCCAATCCTGGGTGTAGCGTCAGCGGACAAGGGGGGAGCACTCGATGTTTTAGGGGCAGCGAGAGATTTGTGTTTTAAAACTTTCTACTGTCTTGCAGGCTACTAACTATCTCCTGGTCTAAACTGTTCCAGTCGAT
>JABMCL010002784.1:530000-640000 GCA_018857735.1 Alviniconcha marisindica
AGGTAAGTGTCAAGAGAGGTGAGTGGCAACAGAAAGTAACAGGTGAGTGGCAACAGAGACAGGTGAGTGGCAAGAGAAAGTGACAAGTGAGTGGCAAGAGAATGTGAGAGGCAAGAGAAAGTGAGAGGTGAGTGGCAAGAGAAAGTGACAGGTGAGTGGCAAGAGAAAGTGACAGGTGAGTGGCAACAGAAAGTAACAGGTGAGTGGCAACAGAGACAGGTGAGTGGCAAGAGAAAGTGAGAGGTGAATGGCAACAGAAAATGACATGTGAGTGGCAAGAGAAAGTGAGAGGTGAATGGCAACAGAAAGTGACAGGTGAGTGGCAAGAGAAAGTGACAGGTGAGTGGCAAGAGAAAGTAACAGGTGGGCGTCCACAGAAAGTGTCAGGTGAGTGGCAAGAGAAAGTGACAGGTGAGTGGCAAGAGAATGTGAGAGGCAACAGAAAGTGAGAGGTGAGTGGCAAGAGAAAGTGACAGGTGAGTGGCAACAGAAAGTGACAGGTGCGTGGCAAGAGAAAGTGACAGGTGAGTGGCAAGAGAAAGTGACAGGTGAGTGGCAAGAGAATGTGAGAGGTGAGTGGCAACAGAAAGTGAGAGGTGAGTGGCAAGAGAAAGTGACAGGTGAGTGGCAAGAGAAAGTGACAGGTGCGTGGCAAGAGAAAGTGACAGGTGAGTGGCAAGAGAAAGTGACAGGTGAGTGGCAACAGAAAGTGTCAGGTGAGTGGCAAGAGAAAGTGACAGGTGAGTGGCAAGAGAAAGTGACAGGTGCGTGGCAAGAGAAAGTGAGAGGTGAGTGGCAACAGAAGGTCACAGGGTCACAGGTGAGTGTCCAGCTTAACACACTGAAGACCCAAACATGTTCAGTGCATGCTGGGTTATCAGGATGTTTCCATAATCCACCGAACTCTGACATGGACTACAGAATCTTTAACGTGAGTATGCGATCTTTTTGCATGCGTATACACACAATCATTTATACACACTAGCGCCCTCGGTTTGTATCTCATCCGTTCCCAGAGGAGAACTAGATGCACCTCTGTGTAGGTACACAGGAGTTACAAGAAAGGTACCGTTTAAGCTCCTCCCCAAAGATAGGGAAAAGGTGTCCGATGGGTACTGAAAAAGTGTTGTGCCCCGAGGGGAAACAAAAACCGAGGAAACAGAGGAATAAAATTTGAGAAGACAGAGCAGTTACTCCCCTTCGGAAAACTGAGACTGACAGAAAATACACCAGACAGACTCAGGAAAACCTGAGCAGAAGAGGCGTGCATGCTATTTACTGCTGTAAGTAGGCCAAGCAGCCAGTGATTTTGTCTAGTTCAACCCCAAAAACACAGTTATCTGAAGTCCGTTCCGAAGCATGAGTGGAAAAGATCAAGTCACTGAGAGTGAGTGTGACTTGATCTTTTCCACTCATGCTTCGGAATGGACTTCAGACAACTGTGTTTTTGGGGTTGAACTAGACAAAATCACTGGCTGCTTGGCCCACTTACAGCAGTAAATAGCATGCACGCCTCTTCTGCTCAGGTTTTCCTGAGTCTGTCTGGTGTATTTTCTGTGTGGGCTTATCGCGTAAAAATTAATCACTTTGGGCCCTTTTTGCATGTGGCTGCCCATGTGGCAAGGTAATCAAAATCGCGGTCACAGACAATCCTCTCTCTACGGAATGCACAAAATGTGTCATACCATACATTTTGTTTAATGTCCTCAGGTGCTAAAAAGCATATTAGGGACAATACAATTTGTCAATGTACAGTTGCACAGATATACTGGGTGACCCCCGAGTGTTCAGCTAGGGAAAGCTGCGACAACATTGGCCTTTTTTCTCTCTCCCCACGGCTCGTGTATTTGCCTGACAGGCGGTATTTAGAGACTGCTGTCCTTATTGGAATCCACTTGTTACCTTGATGACAAGAGGTTTTGCAGGGGTGAGGGCCTGCCGCTTTGATAACTGACCCCTATCCACCTAATCCCGTTTTGCGTAGCCTTTAATCTAGCCGCCAGGGCTTTCTCCCGTCTCTTCTCTTACGAAGCGGTGGCGCTTTGCTGAACTTGAATGCTCAGAAGCAATACAGCATACTGAAACGTGGCCCGTGGCCGTTTATACGCGAAACGTCCCTCCGAAAGTCACAGTTTTGTACACTCTGCTTTGTATGACTTGCAGGTATCTTTCACGTGCATACAGAGAATACGGAAATTATACGGAAATTTTATTCAATAAGGCCATAGCCCCATTTGAAGGGGTGTAAGCACAATAAATCTTATAAGACAATACACAATACACACAGACACACAGTAAACAAATTACTGATGTTGGAATGTAACAAATGCCAAGTCAGGAGCAAAAGTATATGCAAAGGATATTATAATAACGTTCTTGAATATTAATTCGTGATGTACATTTACATTCTTCACGATAGCAGGGTTTTCCTTCTGCTAAATGCTTTATACAGAAACAAAGCAAGGTTTTTCAAGGTGCGTTCGTTTTGAGTAGCTAAGAGCAGTGCCAACCGAAATTCACATGGGTTATTGAAATATTTTGACTCTATAAACTCGTGTCTTAAATCCTCAAATGCAGGGCAACACAGAACAAAATGGACTTCATTTTCCACAGCCGAAAGACACATTGGACATTTCAATTCATCAATTCATATAAAGTTTTAATCTTGATCTATGTACTTTAATATCTGACACCCCAAATCTAAATCTGGTCAATGTATACCTTATATATCTGTTTAAATTTAACATTATGTATGGTTCAACACAAGCTAATGTTTTAAATTGTCTGTATAACGAAAATCTGTCACTGGTGTTTACATGGTCATCCCAAGCTTGCCATCGCATGTCAATAAGTCGTTGTCTGAACTCCCTAATAAATGCATTCAAACATCCCACACCCTGATTATCCCAAACATAAGAAAATCCGTTTACACATGTTTTACGAACATTAGTCACCCAGTTAGTTTTTCCCCTTTGGTCCAAATTCAGTAACATTTTATATGCTCTCAAAGGCAGTCTGTGCTCATCCATACGTGTCAATTTTAACCAGTATCTTATACAGCGAACACTTGCATTAATTTGAATAGGAAACCTTCCAACTTCTCCATAAACAAGATCATTCGGGGTTCTCCTGTCTACACCTAAATAACGTTTCAAACCAAACAAATGTACATTATCAATCACAGAAGAGCTACTATCCAGACCCCAAATCTCTGCCCCATAGAGAACAATTGGTTGTACTTGAGCATCAAGTCACAGTTTTGTACACTCTGCTTTGTATGACTTGCAGGTATCTTTCACGCGCATACAGAGAGAGAGAGGGGGGAGAGAGGGGGAGAGAGAGAGAGAGAGAGAGAGAGAGAGAGAGAGGAGAGAGAGAGAGAGAGAGAGAGATAGAGAGAGAGAGAGAATGACTGACGTGAACAGCCTGGTGGGGGTAAGGTACATATATAAACTACCGTAGTCGTGACACTATAGACAGCAGACAGATGTGTGTATGCTGGTATGAAGATTTTTTTTTTTCAAATCAATAAATGATTTGTTTCAAGTGCATAGACCAAAACATTTTAAACCACCCAGTAAGACTTTTTCCACCAGAAGCAGACGCAATCGGTAGTTTTATTATTCTGCTATCATGCTGCTATTATGCGTTATCCCTGTGCATGCCACAGTGTCGTTAAGACTTCTCTTTTTGAAGGTGAACATGGGGTGTTTAACTGACTAGTGCAACGGTGTTAGTGCAAACTGTGTCTCAGAAAAACTGAAAACAGTCCTTTACGCTTTCTCTATCAGGAGTTGAACCTACAGTAGCTTCGCTTTCAGTGGATCTGCACCATAGCGCTAACCACTGAGCTACGGCCCTTTCAGTCATGTGGGTTGTCAGGACAAAACGGGGCATGGTCGATCAAGACAAGTCAGCCAGAAATTGCGCTTGTCTACGGGAGGTAATCCATGAAAAATAATCACGGGCAGTGATTGACAGCCTGGTACCTTGAAGACACCTTCTGAGTACTACAGGCGAGCCTTTTATGCAATTTCCAGACACTTTCCGAGCACCTTTTGAATACCCAAACAGAACGAGTACTACAGAGGTGTTCACGAGGTGCACCTCCAGCCTTTGATTTGCATATGTTAATTGTACCATTTCGGTACCTTTTCGGTACTCTTCTAGTACCTAAAGTTGCTACGGGTAATTGGTCTTTCTAAGACACTGCACAGAATTTGACTCCGGAGAAATGTCAGGGCGGGCGCAAAGCCCAGCACGTAACGGTCGACCATCATATGGTGACCACGCCCCACCGTGCTCAACCTGGCTTTCCAGAAGAGTTCCTCTGGCTCTGCAACCGCCGTCTCTCCAAGACACGGACACGCAAGAGATGGAGAGCTGACTTGGACATCGGTGTTTTGGACTCAATAATAATAATAATGCACATTTATCATGCGCTCATCATCGCCCTGAGCGCTCACATGATACATATTAACCTACATATGATATTCTGTACACATGTAGAGCACAGTCCTACCAAAACAATTTACATAAAGTATTATACAAAAACAAAACAAAAAAACGCACTACAAACACACACACACACACACACACACACACACACACACACACACACACACACACACACACACACACACACACACACACACACACACACACACACATTCAAACGGAAAGGGCTGAGTGGTGCGTTTAACAAATATTTCCCCTTCTCAGGTTGATCTTGATAGGGATCATGCGCCATAGAAATGTCCATTATTATTATTATTATTATTATAATTATTATAAAAGGGCAGAAGATCCTTTACAGAGTTTCTACTTGGAATAAATGGAAAGACGTATTTCACTTACGTAATGGAAAGGTACCATTTCTCCAAACACCTCAATCGTGTTCTCGGCGTCTGGGTCACATTTCAGAGTCACTATGGTAGTTCTGCAACAGTCAGACTGGCTATAGTGGTTCTGCAACAGTCAGACTGACTAAAGTAGTTCTGCAACAATCAGACTGACTATAGTGGTTCTGCAACAGTCAGACTGACTAAAGTAGTTCTGCAACAATCAGACTGACTATAGTGGTTCTGCAACAGTCAGACTGACTATAGTGGTTCTGCAACAGTCAGACTGGCTATAGTGTTTCAGCAACAGTCAGACTAGCTATAGTGGTTCTGCAACAATCAGACTGGCTATAGTGTTTCAGCAACAGTCAGACTAGCTATAGTGGTTCTGCAACAATCAGACTGGCTATAGTGGTTCTGCTACAATCAGACTGACTAAAGTCGTTCTGCAACAGTCAGACTGACTAAAGTAGTTCTGCAACAATCAGACTGACTAAAGTCGTTCTGCAACAGTCAGACTGACTAAAGTAGTTCTGCAACAATCAGACTGACTATAGTGGTTCTGCAGCAGTCAGACTGACTAAAGTAGTTCTGCAACAGTCAGACTGACTATAGTGGTTCTGCAACAGTCAGACTGACTAAAGTGGTTCTGCAACAGTCAGACCGGCTATCGCGGTCAGATAAGAGTCATGTCAGTGACAACGATGGTCTGGCAAGCAGTCAGTGACCTGTTGGTGTTTGGTCATGTGTCTGCATTGAGTGAGTTAGCCGGTGTGTTTTGTAGACCGACCTGAAGCAACACACACACACACACACACACACACACACACACACACACACACACACACACACACACAACACACACACACACACACACACACGCACACACACACCACACACACACACACACACACACACACACACACACACACACACACACACACACACACACACACACACACACACACACACACACACACACACACACACACACACACACACACACACACACACACACACACAAACACACACACACACACACACACACCACACACACACACATCCCGCGACACACATCACACACACACACACACACACACACACACACACACACACACACACACACACACACACACACACACACACACACACACACACACACACACACAACACCACACACTCACACACACACACACACACACACACACACACACACACACACACACACACACACACACACACACACACACACACACACACAAAACTGTTTGAATCAAAGAGGACAACACTGCACCCAGGGACTGCTGCCAAGGCTCACCTGTTAATACCAGAGGGATCGGCAAAGGTGTACTGCAGAGTGAGCTCGCCTGTTGCCAAGGTGATGAACTCTGCACTGTCCTGAATGCCGATGTTCTGGCTAGTCTCGTTCACGCCTATGGACTTCTGGCACGCCTGCCGACACACTGCTCCGCGTGAATGAGTCTGCAACGGCTCGGTGACTGCGGATGAGCTAACGATGAGCCATCCCTCGCCAACGGCGGGGCTGTCTGCATGGCTGGTGACTGCTCTGTTAACCGTAGGTCACACTGAGACGAAACTATCATCGGCGGGAGCTGCCACATGTATGATTTTTGTCGCGACAAACGCATACTTTTGTCGCGACAATTATTTGTCGCAACAAAAGTTTTTTTTAAATATGTTTGTCGCGACAAAACTTTTGTCGCGACAAGCATACTTTTGTTGCGACAAAACGTTTGTCGCGACAAAAGTCATGCTTGCGGCCGCTCCCGCCACTGAAACGAAACACGGTTGGTGAAATGACACGTAAGAATCTGACGCACTGCAGCACACTCCGGGCATCGCTTTCCGGCACCTTCCTCCGAGGAAGGATGTCGTAAACCAGTGCTTGGAGTCTGGCACTGCAGGTGACATGACAGGCATCCGTTGGGGCTGGGGGAGGGACGGGAAAGATTGATGAAGCTGAATAAAGCAGGAAGGTAGACATTTTTTTTATTTTTTAAAGAAGTAGAGTTCTGGCAACAAGCATAGTGTGCAAAGCTGCACTATATTTTACTTACTCATGACCTAAAGGAGCTACTGACTGCCCTTCTCAAAACATGTTTGTCCAACACGTAGATGTCAAAATAAATCCCTGCATTAACTAAGGATACCTGTAGCTCACTTTATATATATATATATATATATATATATATATATATATATATATATATATAATATATATATATATATATATATATATATATATATATATATATAGTAAACATGGTGCTTAACGTCCACAGAAACCATAGGGCTTATTAGGGACGGGGAGAAGGGTGGAAGGGGGTATGGAGGTGAGGGACTTATATTACTACTTGTTAATTTTATATCGATCTTAGAAAACAGGTTTCAGTCTGACGCCTACCGCGTCCTCTTTGGTGTTTGTGCTGGGGTGTCGCAGGCCTGAACGCCTCATCATTGCCGAACATCACCTAGACCGCGGTGTGTGGCGGGCGAGCTAGGACTGACACGTGTTTCGTACGTCAAACTGATCCCGGTAACCCTCACTGACCCAACTCGGTTTCTAAATTGAAAACACAACCAACAAGGCATTTTAAAACAGAATCGTGGATTTAAAAAACAAAACAAAAATTCCCTCGGTCGACCTGTTCTACCTGTCGGACAGAAACTGTATTGAGAAGGCCACGGTTTGTTTCACAGAGGAAACACCACACAGCTCTGGGTTTGTCAAACTTAATTTCTCTGCCTGTGGTAGCCCAACGTGAAGACGAGAGCACAACCGTAATTATGTCACAGCATGTGTAAGTAAGTAAACATGATGCTTAACGTCCACAGAAACCACAATGCTTATTAGGGACGGGGAAGTGGGGAGTGGGGTATGGAGGTGATGATGATGATGATGAAGCGATGCTTAATGTCCTCAGATGTCAGTTGACATATTAGGGACAAGCTGTGACCAATGCCGAAGCACGGTTCAATAATTCTTTACGTCCACGGAAACCAGAAGGCTCGTTAGGACGGACAGCTCAGGACGGCCACCTTGACTCTCACACAGCTCCTGAACTATGGATGGAGGTGAGGGGAGAGGGTGATTATATACCTATCGCTACACTGTCACCACCAGAATGACTCCTGCATTACGATGAGCAACGATGAGAGCCATTTTAATGTTTCGTTAATTGTGAGGGACAAAGTCACCAGACAGTGTCCACAGCTTTTGAAGAGAAAGGAGAGCCGAGGCGGATTCGAACCGAGGTCCCTCTGCTTACCAGCCTAAGGCCTTACCGCTGGGCCAAACCGGCTCACTCAGCACGTGTTTGTCTCCCGCAGGCTCGATCTATACCCGGAAGGGTGGGCGCGGTGGCACGACTTGCACACGCACAGTGACAGTCCAACCATGTAGTGAACTCCCTGATAAAGGTAACGAAACACGATGCCAAACAAACTGGGTTTATTTGAATCGGTCCAGACTGTTTCCACATAATACAAAACGGGGACTGGTAGGTTTTTTTTCTGTTTACCCGTCTGTGATTTGTTCGTCTGACGTTTGATATTTCTGTCTGTTGACTGGTCTGTCTGTGTCTGTTGCTTTGTCTGTCCGTTACTTTTTCTGATGAACTATCGGTTGGTCTGTAACTGTTTAGTCTGTGTGTTATCCTGAACTGTCAGTCATGGTCAGTTGAACGAGCATGCTCACACACACACACACACACACACACACACACACACACACACACACACACACACACACACACACACACACACACACACGAGACAGACCAGTCAACAGACAGGACGGACAGCCTGACCGCCACATCAACAGACATACAGACAAAGCAACAGACAGACAGACCGGTCAACAGACAGGACAGACAGACTGACCGCCACATCAACAAACATACAGACAAAGCAACAGACAGACAGACCGGTCAACAGACAGGACGGACAGACTGACCGCCACATCAACAAACATACAGACAAAGCAACAGACAGACAGACCGGTCAACAGACAGGACGGACAGACTGACCGCCACATCAACAGACATACAGACAAAGCAACAGACAGACAGACCGGTCAACAGACAGGACGGACAGACTGACCGCCACATCAACAAACATACAGACAAAGCAACAGACAGACAGACCGGTCAACAGACAGGACAGACAGACTGACCGCCACATCAACAAACATACAGACAAAGCAACAGACAGACAGACCGGTCAACAGACAGGACGGACAGACTGACCGCCACATCAACAAACATACAGACAAAGCAACAGACAGACAGACCGGTCAACAGACAGGACGGACAGACTGACCGCCACATCAACAAACATACAGACAAAGCAACAGACAGACAGACCGGTCAACAGACAGGACGGACAGACTGACCGCCACATCAACAGACATACAGACAAAGCAACAGACAGACAGACCGGTCAACAGACAGGACGGACAGACTGACCGCCACATCAACAGACATACAGACAAAGCAACAGACAGACAGACCGGTCAACAGACAGGACGGACAGACTGACCGCCACATCAACAGACATACAGACAAAGCAACAGACAGACAGACCGGTCAACAGACAGGACGGACAGACTGACCGCCACATCAACAGACATACAGACAAAGCAACAGACAGACAGACCGGTCAACAGACAGGACGGACAGACTGACCGCCACATCAACAGACATACAGACAAAGCAACAGACAGACAGACCGGTCAACAGACAGGACGGACAGACTGACCGCCACATCAACAGACATACAGACAAAGCAACAGACAGACAGACCGGTCAACAGACAGGACGGACAGACTGACCGCCACATCAACAGACATACAGACAAAGCAACAGACAGACAGACCGGTCAACAGACAGGACGGACAGACTGACCGCCACATCAACAGACATACAGACAAAGCAACAGACAGACAGACCGGTCAACAGACAGGACGGACAGACTGACCGCCACAAAATAGGCAAAAACTACGGGGACAATAACAGACAACAGACAAAGCAAAGACAGACAGACCGGTCAACAGACAGGACGGACAGACTGACCGCCACATCAACAGACATACAGACAAAGCAACAGACAGACAGACCGGTCAACAGACAGGACGGACAGACTGACCGCCACATCAACAGACATACAGACAAAGCAACAGACAGACAGACCGGTCAACAGACAGGACGGACAGACTGACCGCCACATCAACAGACATACAGACAAAGCAACAGACAGACAGACCGGTCAACAGACAGGACGGACAGACTGACCGCCACATCACGACATACAGTTTCAAAGCAACTGACAGACGGGACTGTCAACAGACAGACGCAGACTGCTCACCGGCGTTGGCAGTTTATAAAACTCAGGCAGGGATTCCAGAATACGTGCTGTCCTTGTGTGTCCGGTACGCCTATATACCTGAACACAGGCAGTGCGTTTCACTCATGTGTGTGTGTGTGTCGGTGCGCGCGTGTGCGTCTGTGTCAGTGGTGCGTGGTGCGTCTGTGTGTGTGTGTGTGTGTGTGGTCTGTGTGTGGCTGTGTGTCGTCTGTGGTGGTTGCGTGTGTCTGTGTGTGCGCCTGTGTGTGTGCGTGCGTGGTGTGGTGTGTATGTGTGTTGTGTGTGTGTGTGTGTGTGGTGTGTGTGTGTGTGTGTGTGTGTGTGTGTGTGTGTGTGTGTGTGTGTGTGTGTGTGCGTGTATATGCCTGCCAGTGTGCAACTTTGTTGATCTGTGTGCCAGTGTCACGTGTGTGTACGTGCCAGTGTGTGTATGTGCGTGCGTGTTTCTGTGCATGGGTGTGGGGGTTGTGGGCGGGGGCAGGGGTGTGAATGAGTCAGACAGAGCGTGTCTGTGAGTGGACACATCCGTCAGACAGAGTCAAAATGGAACCTCTATATCCGTTAGGCCTTTGAGCCGCCGTAACGGTTAGAAGCGAAGGGGAAGGGGGAAATATCTGCTGCATCCTCCATTCTGGGCAACGACAGCCGAAACGCGGGAGGGGAGCACTTTCCTGCTGATGGTGAGCGTGCCGTTTAAGATCGTGTTTAAACGTGTATCATCTTACGTCTTCACTCATGGTGCTATGTGGTGAGCGTGCCGCTTAAGATCGTGTTTAAACGTGTATCATCTTACGTCTTCACTCATGGTGCTATAGTGGTGAGCGTGCCGTTTAAGATCGTGTTTAAACGTGTATCATCTTATGTCTTCACTCATGGTGCTATAGTGGTGAGCGTGCCGTTTAAGATCGTGTTTTGAACGTGTATCATCTTATGTCTTCACTCATGGTGTTATAGTGGTGAGCGTGCCGCTTAAGATCGTGTTTAAACGTGTATCATCTTATGTCTTCACTCATGGTGCTATAGTGGTGAGCGTGCCGTTTAAGATCGTGTTTTGAAACGTGTATCATCTTATGTCTTCACTCATGGTGCTATAGTGGTGAGCGTGCCGCTTAAGATCGTGTTTTAAACGTGTATCATCTTATGTCTTCACTCATGGTGCTATAGTGGTGAGCGTGCCGCTTAAGATCGTGTTTAAACGTGTATCATCTTATGTCTTCACTCATGGTGCTATAGTGGTGAGCGTGCCGTTTAAGATCGTGTTTAAACGTGTATCATCTTATGTCTTCACTCATGGTGCTATAGTGGTGAGCGTGCCGCTTAAGATCGTGTTTAAACGTGTATCATCTTATGTCTTCACTCATGGTGCTATAGTGGTGAGCGTGCCGCTTAAGATCGTGTTTAAACGTGTATCATCTTATGTCTTCACTCATGGTGCTATAGTGGTGAGCGTGCCGCTTAAGATCGTGTTTAAACGTGTATCATCTTATGTCTTCACTCATGGTGCTATAGTGGTGAGCGTGTTTAAACGTGTATGATTGTATGTCCTCACTCATGGTGTTGCATGCTGTCTATAGTGGTGAGCGTGTACGAGCGTGTTTAAACGTGTATCACGTTAAGTCTTCACTCATGGTGCTATAGTGGTGAGCGTGCCGTTTAAACGTGTATCACGTTAAGTCTTCACTCATGGTGCTATAGTGGTGAGCGTGCCGTTTAAACGTGTATCACGTTAAGTCTTCACTCTGGTGCTATAGTGGTGAGCGTGCCGTTTAAACGTGTATCATCTTATGTCTTCAATCATGGTGCTATAGTGGTGAGCGTGTTTAAACGTGTATCATCTTATGTCTTCACTCATGGTGCTATAGTGGTGAGCGTGCCGTTTAAACGTGTATCATCCTATGTTTTCACTCATGGTGCTATAGTGGTGAGCGTGCCGTTTAAACGTGTATCATCTTATGTCTTCACTCATGGTGCTACAGTGGTGAGCGTGTTTAAACGTGTATCATGTTATGTCTTCACTCATGGTGCTGCATGTTGTGTAAGGTGGTGAGCGTGTTTAAACACTACATGTGTCTTTACTCACGGTGCTGCATATTGTTTTCTTTACTCACGGTGCTGCATGTTGTGTTTTCTTTACTCACGGTGCTGCATGTTGTGTTTTCTTTACTCACGGTGCTGCATGTTGTGTTTTCTTTACTCACGGTGCTGCATGTTGTGTTTTCTTTACTCACGGTGCTGCATGTTGTGTATGCTGGCTGTGTTAATTCAGCAGTCAGGATCTGTTCAGATGTGAACTGATGATTTCATGCGCATCCATACCCCCCCCCACCTCACTCTCTCACACACACACACACCACGACGCACCACTTCTCTCTCTCTCTCTCTCTCTCTCTCTCTCTCTCTCCTCTCTTTCTCTCTCACACCACACCACACACACACACACTCACTCTCTCACACACACAACACGCACGCACGCACCACTCTCTCTTCATCTCTCTCCTCTCTCTCTCTCTCCTCTCTCTCCTCTCTCTCTCTCTCTCTCTCTCTCTCTCTCTCTCTCTCTACTACCACACACACACACACACACACACACACACACACACACCACACACACACACACACCACACACACACACACACACACACACCCACACTCACACACACCTCTCTTCTTCACACACACACACACACACACACACACACACACCACACACACACACACACACACACACACACACACACTACACCACATCACCACACACTCACACACACCTATGTCTTCTTGCTCTCTCTGTCTCTCTCTCTCTCTCTGTCTCTCTCTCTCTCTCTCTCTCTCTCTCTCTCTCTCTCTCTCTCTCTCTCTCTCCTCCACACACACACACACACACACACACACACACACACACACACACACACACCACACACACACACACACACACACACACACACACACACACACACACACACACACACACACACACGTCAACAGACCGAACCTGGCAGTGGTGTTTCCAGCCAGAGGGAGGAGGTCAATAACGCCATCCGGCCTGCGACACGCGCAAGAACTCGTCTTCACGCACTGTGTCGCCATCCTCCTTTCTGACGTCACGTCTTCTCTCTCTGACGTCACCACCCCTGGTCCTGCTGACGTGGGCACACACGCGAGGACAAAGAGAGCGAGGACAAGAAGGCAGGCCAGCATGCTGCGTGCAGTTTGCTGGTTCTGATATGTTCTGTCGCCGCTGCCCAAGCTTTCTGGGTACTGCTCTATCGCCACGGGCCGGGACTGAGACTTATCTCCAGGAGACGTTTCAAGGCTGTTTAGTTAGTTCGGGACAGCGGCTCGTCTTTACACAATTCCAGGCCGGAGTGGAGGGGTAAGTGTCCGTCATTTAAAGGAGCCGCCTGAGATTAGGCACACGGAGCTCAGGAGCTGTGTGAAAGTCGAGGTGGCCGACCTGGGCGCCCGTCCCTAATAAGCCTTGTAGTTTCTGTGGACGTAAAGCACCATGAAAGAAGAAAAGTAAGGCACAATCGTGAGCCGGTTTGGCCCAGCGGTAAGGCGTTATAGGCAGATGAGCAGAAGGACATCGATTCGACACCTCTTCGGCTCTACTTTCTCTTCAAAAATTGTGGTCTGTGGACACTGTCTTGTGACTTTGACCCTCACAATTAATGCATCAGTGCCCATCTTAATGCAGGAGTCATTCTGGTGGTGACATTGAGTGTAGCGGTATGCGGTCTCCCCCTTCCCCCACCTCCTGGGATCTCGGTCCCCGCCAGTACCTCTTTGAAAACAACCTGGAGTTAAACTAGTTTCAACACAGAATACAACAAATACACAAACTGTCTGCACTAATCTGGCGACAGACACAACACACATGCACCGTACGACAACAGACGCACAAACTATGTCTGCGCTAAACTGGCAATGAACACAACACGCATGCACCGTACGACAATAGACTAAGACACAAACTGTCTCATTATCCGGCAATGAACACAACACGGCTGCAGTTTCATGTGGCACCAGCCATGCCAGCGCTCTAAGTACACCACTTCGGTGGATATTCAAAATACGCGCTATAAGAAGCTAGTCACTCATGTAGAACCACATGCGAGCGCAGTGAGTCTGCTCGAGAGAGCGGAGAATAGCGCTATATAAGCGACCATCATCATCATCATCAACACGCATGCACTGTACGACAATAGACTAAGACACAAACTGTCTGCATAATCCGGCAATGGACAAACACGCATGCACTGTACGACAACAGCACACAAACTGTGCCTGCACTAATCTGGCAACAGATACAGCAAACATGCACTGTACGACAACAGGCACACAAACTGTCTGCATTAATCTGCCAACAGACACAACAAACATGCACTGTACGACAACAGGCACACAAACTGTCTGCATTAATCTGCCAACAGACACAACAAACATGCACTGTACAACAATAGACATGCACTGTACAACAATAGACACACAAATTGTCTGCATTAATCTGCCAACAGACACAACAAACATGCACTGTACAACAATAGACACAAAACTGTCTGCATTAATCTGCCAACAGACACAACAAACATGCACTGTACGACAATAGACACAAACTGTCTGCATTAATCTGCCGACAGACACAGCAAACATGCACTGTACGACAATAGACACAAAACTGTCTGCATTAATCTGCCAACAGACACAACAAACATGCACTGTACAACAATAGACGCAAACTGTCTGCATTAATCTGCCAACAGACACAATAGACATGCACTGTACAACAATAGACATGCACTGTACAACAATAGACATGCACTGTACAACAATAGACATGCACTGTACAACAATAGACGCAAACTGTCTGCACGGCACTCCTCCGGAAACTGCCACAGTGTAGCTGCACTATTATTATAAACACAACGTGGTTGCTGACCGTGTAATGACAGTACAGTCAGAGATACCGGAAGTGAAAGTTTCCTGCTGGCCAGTTCAACGGAAGCTAGTGAAGCAAGCATTCCCAAGCAGGAACTCCAAAGTCACAGCAAATCCGATGCAGATCACTACTAGTCCTTTCGTGGAACAGAAACCTCGTCAGAATGACTTGACAACTGACTAACACACACCGTGTATTTCCGCACTGAAACTTTGGTCGGCGCTCTTTTTCATACCAAGTTTTCTATACCTGCAGCCAGCTGCCACTAGCCATCATGTCTGCTAACTTTTTCCGGTCTTTTAAGTCTTCCCTCGAAACCTTTCTGGTCTCTTCATTTTCGGTTGTTTGTCCCACAAACTGTTCACGTCTTTCACCCCTGTTATTCCATCTCCATCACTGATGTGCTTAGCCTACGCCGTGCCGTGCCGTGTGTGTGTGTGTGTGTGTGTGTGTGTGTGTGTGTGTGTGTGTGTGTGTGTGTGTGTGTGTGTGTGTGGTGTGTGTGTGTGTGTGTGTGTGTATGTGTGTGTGAATGTGTGTGTGTGTGTGTGTGTGTGTGTGTGTGTGTGTGTGTGTGTGTTGTGTGTGTGTGTGTGGTGTGTGTGTGTGTGTGTGTGTGTGAGTGTTTGTGTGTGTGTGTGTGTGTGTGTGTGTGTGTGTGTGTGTGTGTGTGTGTGTTGTGTGTGTGTGTGTGGGTGTTGTGTGTGTGTGTGTGTGTGTGTGTGTGTGTGTGCGTGGCGTGCGTGCGTTGTGGTGTGGTGCGTGTGTGTGTGTGTGTGTGTGGTTGTGTGGTGTGTTTGTGTGTGTGTGTGTTTATGTGTGTGTGTGTGTGTTTGTGTGTGTGTGTGTGTGTGTGTGCGCGCGCGCGTGCGTGCGTGCGTGCGTGCATGTGTGCGTGCGTGTGTGTGTGTATGTGTGGGTGTGGGTGTGCATGTGTGTGCGTGCTCAGAGTAAGTTTGTCACTGATGAGAGTGCTGGCGTATTGTAATGTAGTGTTTCCATTTGATTACTGTGTGGTGGTAACTGCTGAATGCTTTGTAGAATTTGTTGTCTGATTACGGTCCCGCTTACGGCTTTACTGGAAGTTTATGCGCTCTAAATTCTCGTTTATGATGATGATGGTGATGATGATGATGATGATAATGATGATCAGATATATGCGTTTTTGTGACTACAATATAACACCATTACTTAAACTGAAACTGGAAAGGAAGGGAAAAAAAAGGCTTTTCTAATGGGATCAAGACAATTATCCTGGAGGAGAGAAAGCCAGAGAAACAGTCAAGTGAATGAATAAACTGGATAATACCGATGAGGATGCGGTGAGTAACCGACGTGCCGGATGAAGCCAATCCGCCATGGTCAGATGACGTCACCGAATCCGGGACCAATCGACGACAGCAGCTTTAAGAAAATGGGATGGCAGTGGTGCCTCGCAAAGTGGGCCTATAAATACAACACGTATTGCCATTGCTGTTCTTTTCTTAACAGATATTCGTTGTCAGTGTGTCCACATTTCGACCCCTCAGAGGGGGGAAAAGAAGCGAGAAAGAAGGAGAACAAGGCTTTAAGTGACTGTCGGAACATTACCTCCGGAGTTGAGTTATCGGAAGCGCTGCAGTGTGTGTTATGGTACCGTGTTGCTTCAGTTTCAAGATTATTCTCTCTCTCTCTCTCTCTCTCTCTCTCTCTCTCTCCTCTCTCTCTCTCTCTCTCTCTCTCTCTCTCTCTCTCTCTGTCCCCCCCCCTCCCCCCATTCTCTTTCTCTTTGGCACTCCAGCCTCCCCCCGCCCTTTCCTCCGCTATTTTATCTTTTTCTTCCCCTATAATTCTCTCTCCTCCTATCCATCAAGTTCTCTCTCTCTCTCTCTCTCTCTCTCTCTCTGGCACTAGACGTTTTTATGTGGATGCTTCTACGCTCCACATCAGTATAACTATTTGATTCGTCCATTCCTGTTTCATTGCCTGTTTCACTGTGTATAAATGATGCTTTGTAATTTTCTTTTTCATTTTCATGTTTGCTGATTTTCGTATGTTTTGTACGCTTGTATACTATTGATTTGTATAGGTATGGGTATTAGTGCGTTGTCTGTTTTTCTTTAAGTTGTAAAGCGCTCTATAAGTTCCCTATTATTATTAGCAGTAGTAGTAGTAGTAACTTAGCGAGGACTAATTGTCAGACAGGTTTGACTGAACCTGAACCTCAGTCCTCATAAAACAATTTTCGAGTTTGAGTTCTCTCCACGTTATTATTATTTTTTTAAACGGTTGAGATGTTTAACTAACTGTTTGCATTTTGTGTAGGTTGTTCCGACCGGGAAATTTTGTAATGGGTGTTTTAGTTCGTTTTTCCAGTGGTAGCCAGGTGTGTGTGTGTGTGTGTGTGTGTTGTGTGTGTGTGTGTGTGTGTGTGTGTGTGTGTGTGTGTGTGTGTGTGTGTGTGAGTGAGTGAGTGAGTGAGTGAGTGACAGAGACAGAGGGAGAGGGAGTAAATTATACACTCATTTTTACAGGTGATGCTGTCATCAGAAGTTGTGGACCATCCGCGATCACGTGACTCTTGAGCCGCCGACAGCTGTGTACAGCATTTCAATACACCTCACCCACCAATAGCTCTAACGGTACAGACAGTCAAAAATAACTCCACCATCGACGCCAGTCCACATTAGCCGCCAGGACAGTCCAGATTTACCACAAAGACAATCCAGAATAAACCAAAAGTCAATCCAGAATAAACCAAAAGACAATCCAGAATAAACCAAAAGACAATCCAGAATAACCACAGGCAATCCAGACTAGCCACCAAGACAACCCAGACTAGCCACCAAGACAACCCAGACTAGCCACCAAGACAACCCAGACTAGCCACCAAGACAACCCAGACTATCCACCAAGACAACCCAGACTAGCCACAAAGACAACACTAACTACAAAGACAACCTAGATTAACTACAAAGACAACCCACACTAACCACACAGACAACCCACACTAACCACACCGACCACTAAGACAACCCAGACGATCTAGCGGGAGGACCCAGACCGACGAGGGATATCCAGAATAAGGCCAGTGTGGAAGTGAATCCACGCTAAGCACAAATACGTACACTAGGCTAACCCCACTCGGAGAAAGAGGCGTGGAAGCTATTTAGACTGCCCAGAGACAGAACTGTCCACCACAGACATACCTGCCCACAGACCGACAGACCTGCCCACAGACCTGCCCACAGACAGACCTGCCCACAGACAAACCTGCCCACAGACAGATCTGCCCACAGACAGACCTGCCCACAGCCAGACCTGCCCACAGACAGACCTGCCCACAGACAAACCTGCCCACAGACCGACCTGCCCACAGACCGACAGACCTGCCCACAGCCAGACCTGCCCACAGACAGACCTGCCCACAGACAGACCTGCCCACAGACAGACAGACCTGCCCACAGCCAGACCTGCCCACAGACAGACCTGCCCACAGACAAACCTGCCCACAGACAGACCTGCCCACAGACAGACAGACCTGCCCACAGACAGACAGACCTGCCCACAGCCAGACCTGCCCACAGACAGACCTGCCCACAGACAGACAGACCTGCCCACAGCCAGACCTGCCCACAGACAGACCTGCCCACAGACAAACCTGCCCACAGACAGACCTGCCCACAGACAGACCTGCCCACAGCCAGACCTGCCCACAGACAGACCTGCCCACAGACAGACCTGCCCACAGACAGACAGACCTGCCCACAGACAGACCTGCCCATAAACATACCGGCTCACAGACAGAACTGCCCACAGACAGACCTGCCCACAGACGAAACTGCCCACAGACAGACCTGTCCATAAACAGACGGGTTCACAGACAGACCTGCCCACAGACAGACAGAACTGCCCACAGACAGACAGACCTGCCCACAGACAGAAAAACAGACCTGCCCACGCCACAGGGATGTCCAGCTCGCCGCCTGCCGCCAACGACACGAGGCAGTCCCTGCGGAGTCTGGAAGACGCCTCCGCGCTGGACCTGCTGCCTACCCTGGTGCTGCTCGGGCTGCTGGCTTTCCTGGGCTTGGTGGGCAACGCGCTGTCGCTGTACGTGTACTACACCCGCTTCAAGCCCAGCTCCACCCGCACCTACATCCTGGCCATGAGCGTCTTCGACCTGCTCTTCAGCGGCTTCTCCATGCCCGGGGAGATCCTCGACCTGCGCTTCTCGCTGACCTACGACAACGCCTGGCTGTGCGCCATGGAGCGCTTCCTCACCATGTTCATCACGCTCGGCGCAGGCTTCATCCTCATTGCCGTGGCCCTGGATCGCCGGCGGAAGATCTGCTGCCCGCTCCGGCCGCAGGTGACCGCTCGGTACGTCACGTTGTCCGTCCTGGGCTGTGTGGCGGCGGCGTTGGTGCTGAGTGTGCCTTTCGGCGTCCTGAACGGGCGACACACGGTTCCCACGGACATACCCGGGGTGGCGGGCTCCAGCTGCTCCGTGGACGATCGGTTCCGAGGCACCCGCTTCCCGCTGGTCTACAACATCATCCTGGTGGTCATCTTCCTGGCCAGCACCGCCGTCATGACCACCTCCTACGTGCAGATCGCCCGCAGGATCGTCCAGCACAGGCAGCGGTCGCAGCTGACCAGTGAAGGGCTGGCCCAGGGGCTGGCCCAGGCTCTGTACAAGCTGGACAGTCACAGCGACGACGTAACAGGCGACCGGGACAGCAGCCTGAGAGTGAAGTACAGTCGTCAGCGCGAAGGGAATCCCAGCGTTGTATTGCAGGAGAACGGTTTGCACGAAAGACATGCTAACGCTGAAGAGTGTTCGGCAGACGGGAACCCAGGGTCTGAAGGCCATTGCAGAGACTCCAAGAGTTACAGAGCAAAAGGCGCTTGTCAGCCGTCTTCTGTCCTTCCGACCCCTGAGGACGAACGCCATGGTGACGGTGACGTTTCTGTCAGAGACCCAGACGACAGAACCCCCGCTGCCTTTGCCAAGAACAAGACACAGGGTCCAGGGGCCAGGTCCACAGGCAGCAGATGCTTCCGGTCCCAGAGCGTGAAGGAGAAGGAGGAGGAGCTGGAGATGGCGGTGAGAATCCTTGTCCACGCCGTGTCGGAAGACATCGTTGGGTCCCACGAGCTCTTTGCTCATCGCCTGTCTCGCTCGGTCAAAGCACGCTCGGCGAGCCTTGGTGACGTGTCGATGACCCACGTCAACCACGTCACTGTGTCCGTTGGCCAGCTGTCGGCCGAGGACCACGACGCCTCGGCGAAGCGTGCGGCTGATGGCGAAGTGTTCCACGTTAGCCAGATGTCCGACTTCCGGGAAGACGATCATGCACCGACCGATCCTAGAAGCGCCCTCAAAAACGGTGACATCATCACTACTATTGCGTCATCAGAGCTAAAAGGTAGCGGCTGTCGTCCGAGCGACGTCGGTGAGGATAAAGTGGACGCTGCAGTGCCCGAGTCTGGCTCGGATCGGGTTCCTGCCATTCTCCGGAGCACCCTGCAAAGGGTCACGTCCCTCAAGAGAGAGGGCAGCGACGTGACGTCACAGAAAGGAGTGACGTCACAGAAAGGAGTGACGTCAACGCTGCCTTCACTTCTGGCGTGGAAGAAGATTCCGTCTCGCACTACGTGGATGATGTTCGTTCTCACCGCCATCTTCGTCGTCAGCTACCTGCCTTACCTGGCCATCAAAACGGTGCGAGCAGTTCGCAGCGACCTGGAGGTATTGCCGTATAGTCACATTCTGCCCCTCTGTCTGTCTTGTCGGCCCTGTCTGTCTCTCGTCTGCCCCGTCTTTCTCTGTCGTCTGCCTGTCTGTCTCATTTGTCTGCCTGTCCCTCGTCTGCCTGTCTGTCTCATTTGACTGCCTGTCTGTCTCGTCTGCCTGCCTGTCTCTCGTCTGCCTGTCTGTCTCTCTTGTCTGTTCTGTCCGTCTCTCGTCTGCCTCTCGTCTGCCCCGTCCGCCTGTCTGTCTCTCGTCTGCCTGTCTGTCTCCCGTCTGCCTCTCGACTGCCTGTCTGTCTCTCTCGACTACCTGTCAGTCTCTCGACTGCCTGTCTGTCTCTCTCGTCTGCCTGTCTGTCTCTCTTGTCTGTTCTGTCCGTCTCTCGTCTGTCTGTCTCTCGTCTGCCCAGTCTGTCTCATTTGTCTGTATGTCTCATTTGTCTGTCTCTCTCGTCTGCCCCGTCCGCCTGTCTGTCTCTCGTCTGCTGTCTGTCTCTCGTCTGCCCCGTCCGCCTGTCTGTCTCTCCTCTGCCTGTCTGTCTCCCGTCTGCTGTCTGTCTCTCGTCTGCCTGTCAGTCTCTCGTCTGCCCAGTCTGTCTCGTCTGCCTGTCTGTCTCATTTGTCTGTCTGTCTCTCTCGTCTGCCCCGTCCGCCTGTCTGTCTCTCGTCTGCTGTCTGTCTCTCGTCTGCCTGTCTGTCTCTCGACTGCCTGTCTGTTTCTCTCGACTGCCTGTCTCTCGACTGCCTGCCTGTCTCTCTCGACTGCCTGCCTGTCTCTCTCGACTGCCTGTCTGTCTCTCGACTGCCTGTCTGTGTCTCTCGACTGCCTGTCTGTCTCTTGACTGCCCCGTCTGCTGTTTGTCTCGTTCTGGCGCGCTGCGCGAAGTAATGTATTTCGTAAAGTAAAATAACATTCCCATTTGGTCCTAGCGGCATTTTCGTGCTGACTGCTCGAAAAATATTATTGTATTCCATCGTACCTCCCGCCCCGTCATTCACGCCCCCACCCTGGACGACAACGAAAGGGGGCGGGAGTGGGGGGGGGGGGGGGGGGGAATGTGATGATGACGTGTTCCGGTGGGTACGTCACTCTACTTGGGCTCGACTCATTAGAGAAGCTGCGATTTGGAAATCCTGTTTGCATCATGTGTATCATCGGGTGTTTGATGTTGGTATGTATATCACCGGGTGTTGGCTGTTTGTATGTATACTATCGGGTGTTGGATGTTTGTACGCACATCATCGGGTGTTTCCTGTCTGTTGCTAGGGGTGTTTTCTGTATATTTGTCATCAGGATCCCGTGTGTACGTTTGTCATCAGGTGTATTCTGTTACAGGTGTATAACCATAAATATTTTGACATTAAGTGTGTCCCGTCTGCCTGTATGTCATCAGGTTATAAACATGTATATGTTTGCCAGCAGGTGTATTCTGTATCAGGTGCATTATCACGTTTGTTATCAGGTATATAATCATATCTGTTTGTTCTGGTGTGACCCGTGTGTCTGTTGCGCTACAGGTGTATAATCCTGTCTGTGTTTATCACCAGGTGGGGCTAAGTGGGTGGACACTAAAAGTGTATAATCTTGTGTTTATCACCAGGTGGGGCTAAGTGGGTGGACACTACAGGTGTATAATCCTGTCTGTGTGTTTATCACCAGGTGGGGCTAAGTGGGTGGACACTACAGGTGTATAATCCTGTCTGTGTGTTTATCACCAGGTGGGGATAAGTGGGTGGACACTACAGGTGTATAATCCTGTCTGTTTATCACCAGGTGGGGCTAAGTGGGTGGACACTACAGGTGTATAATCCTGTCTGTGTGTTTATTACCAGGTGGGGCTAGTGGGTGGTCACTACAGGTGTATAATCCTGTGTGTTTATCACCAGGTGGGTCTGAGTGGGTGGACACTACAGGTGTATAATCCTGTCTGTGTGTTTATCACCAGGTGGGTCTGAGTGGGTGGTCACTGAACCTCTACAACATCGCCCTCAGGTCCTATTTCATCAACAGCGTCGTCAATCCCTTCGTCTACAGCTTCTGCAGCGTCAGGTTTCGCCACCAGTGTCGCCACCTGTTCACTGGGAGAAAGAAGCTTTCTATCAGCGGCTGAAAGACCGCGATGACGTGCCGAGGTCCGGCGCCGGACTGCACTCGGGGTGGGAACGGTACTCCATTCAGGGTGGGAACGGTACTCCATTCAGGGTGGGAACCGTACTACATTCAGGGTGGGAACGGTACTCCATTCAGGGTGGGAACCGTACTACATTCAGGGTGGGAACGGTACTCCATTCAGGGTGGGAACGGTACTCCATTCAGGGTGGGAACGGTACTCCATTCAGGGTGGGAACGGTACTACATTCAGGGTGGGACGGTACTACATTCAGGGTGGGAACCGTACTACATTCAGGGTGGGAACGGTACTCCATTCAGGGTGGGAACCGTACTCCATTCAGGGTGGGAACCGTACTACATTCAGGGTGGGAACCGTACTACATTCAGGGTGGGACGGTACTACATTCAGGGTGCGAACGGTACTACATTCAGGGTGGGGAACGGTACTACAGTCAGGGTGGGAACGGTACTACATTCAGGGTGGGAATGGTACTACATTCAGGGTGAAATTGTGAAACACATCCGGTGGTCTCTCTCTCTCTCTCTCACACACACACACAAACACACGCGCTAACTGAACGGTGCTCCCTTACCGGCTGAGCACGAGCCTACTCTGTGGGCACCAGCCTGTTCTACACACAATGCTCCAGTGACTGCAGACAATTCCTTTTAACCTTACGACACTGTCCCGGTGATCACACAACCCCACCTCAACTGTCTCATTGGACACTCTTGTCCTTCATGAGTAAACACCCTCTTTTGGACAGCTTCTTGTCTTTATCGAGTCTAATTTGGACAGCTTCTTGTCTTTAACGAGTCTAATTTGGACAGCTTCTTGTCTTTAACGAGTCTAATTTGGACAGCTTCTTGTCTTTAACGAGTCTAATCTGGACAGCTAGTCTAATTTGTACAGTTTCTGTCTTTAACGAGTCTACTTTGTACAGCTTCTTGTCTGTAACGAGTCTAATTTGGACAGTTTCTTGTCTGTAACGAGTCTAATTTGGACAGCTTCTTGTCTTTAACGAGTCTAATTTGGACAGCTTCTTGTCTGTAACGAGTCTAATTTGGACAGCTTCTTGTCTGTAACGAGTCTAATTTGGACAGTTTCTTGCCTTTAACGAGTCTAATTTGGACAGCTTCTTGCCTTTAACGAGTCTAATTTGGACAGCTTCTTGCCTTTAACGAGTCTAATTTGGACAGCTTCTTGTCCTTCATGGGTAACAATAACAATATATTTTATTCATCCCAGCAGGAAATTAAAGCTGTCCTTTGACCTTATACATTAATGCACAACGACCTATGTATGTATATAAATACTTAACAGTATCAATTGGGCAGTTCCTTGTCATTAATGAGTAAACAGTCTCACTTGGGCAGCATCTTGACTTTATTAAGTCTCACTTGGACAGCACTGTGTCTTTAATGAGTTAATAGTGTCACTTGGGCAGAATGTGTCTATAATGAGTTAATAGTGTCACTTGGGCAGAATGTGTCTATAATGAGTTAATAGTGTCACTTGGGCAGCATTGTGTCTTTAATGAGTTAATAGTGTCACTTGGGCAGAATGTGTCTATAATGAGTTAATAGTCTCTTTAATGAGTTAATAATCTCACTTGGGCAGAATGTGTCTGTAATGAGTTAATGGTCTCACATGGGCAGCATTGTATATTTAAAGGGTCAGCAGTCGTATTTGAACTGCTCGTTTTTAACGAATTAAGTTTCAGTTGGACAGCTTTTTGTCTCTAAAGAGTTAAGTTTCATCTGGGCAGCTTCTTGTCAGTAAAGAGTTAACAGTTTCATTTGGACAGCTAGTTGTCTTGGCCGATTTAAGGCTCAGTTGAATGGTTTATACATCTGCTCAGAGGCAAGGTATTACTGTGACACTTTGTTTGCATCAGTGTGTTGTATTATAACAACTTTTTATTCCACTCAAAAATCAGTTATTTTTAGTGATTCAGTATGTGTGGCTGTTTGCATGCATGTGTATGTGTGTGAGCATGAGAGAGGCGGGGTGGGGGTGGGGGGGGGGGAGGAAAAGAGAGAGAACAATAGACACTAAATTTCACATGTAGGTTCTTATTTACTGCATTCATGCTTGTAAAAAAGACTGAACAGGCATATACATATATATGCAGCTTGATTTGAATGCTCATATTATTCACAAACAATACAAATTATTTTGTGTTTTACATCCTGTGTGTTGTCAGCTTTCGGTTTCACAGGCACATTTCTGGATGAGTCAGGTTGAGGAAACTGACTGAAAGCATCACTGCATTAAACCAGACATAAACAATACCTGTGCTGACAGCTAGTGAAATCAAGTATACCCCCCCCCCCCCCCCCCAACACACACACCTTTCTCTGAAACACACTACCTCACGCACGCACAAACACATATGCAAGCACACGTGAAGATAAATGAGAACAAAATTTCAAAAAACATGACAACTGTTCCAGCATCTGCTTGTTTGCGTGTGTGTGCATTGCACTGTTTCCATATTCAGTGTGTGTGTGCATTGCACTGTTTCCATATTCAGTGTGTGCGTGCATTGCACTGTTTCCATATTCAGTGTGTGTGTGCATTGCACTGTTTCCATATTCAGTGTGTGTGCATTGCACTGTTTCCATATTCAGTGTGTGTGTGCATTGCACTGTTTCCATATTCAGTGTGTGTGTGTGTGTGCATTGCACTGTTTCCATATTCAGTGTGTGTGCATTGCACTGTTTCCATATTCAGCGTGTGTGCATTGCACTGTTTCCATATTCAGCGTGTGTGTGCATTGCACTGTTTCCATATTCAGTGTGTGTGTGCATTGCACTGTTTCCATATTCAGAGTGTGTGTGCATTGCACTGTTTCCATATTCAGTGTGTGTGTGTGTGTGCATTGCACTGTTTCCATATTCAGTGTGTGTGCATTGCACTGTTTCCATATTCAGCGTGTGTGCATTGCACTGTTTCCATATTCAGCGTGTGTGTGCATTGCACTGTTTCCATATTCAGCATATGATTTCAAGTGGACATTAGACAGCTGATGCTTTCACTAGTTTGGGATATTGGGACAAACCCCATTTTAGCTGGGGTTACTGTTTTACGTTGAGGTTGCTGTTTAAAACTTGCAGTTTACAGGTTTAGTCTGCAATAGCCAGAATACTGAAAACTCACTTGATAACAACATGTGACATCACCCCCCCACCCCCACCCCAAGGTCTTCCTTGTTTGCCATTTGAATCTTATGTCACATAATATTCATTACATCACACCTATTACATGTCACTGTCATGCCAACATTCTTTCAAGCACAGGACAAGAAAGCAACAACTCAACCCAAAACAGATATTTCCTTTCTAATCTCATTTTTCATCGTTTTTAACCATGTAACTGGTGTTTAAGTCTTGTTTTGTACCTTGATGAAGGGGATTACCCCCAAAATTTGCAGATGGTATGTCTGTGTCACAATAAATAAGCGTTCTTTTGAATCTTTCATGTGTTTGGATTTTGTTTTTCTGGACATGATCCACAGACAAAGCATGCACTCTCAAGCACTCCAGTCACTGGCTACGATGTAGCCTTACTTTTCTAGGCACTGACTGCCACACTGCTCTGGCTACTTGCGGTATAACAGTTTTAACACAGTCAGCCACTTCACTGAAACATATCATTGTTAGCCAGGGAGAAAGGTTGAGTGGAGTGTTTCACCAAACAGTAATGATGTCATCACAGCACCAGAAGGAAACATAAACTTCATGAGGGCATAATAACATCAAAAACTGATGACATATCACAGAATGACATCATAAACTGATGACATCATCACCACAAAATGATGACATCATTTCAGAATAACTGATAACACTAAACACTGATGTTCCACCACATGATGGATTCATCCCGAAAAGTTCAGTGTGTTCCACCAGGATTTATCCTGAAAAGTTCAGTGTGTTCCACCAGGATTCATCCTGAAAAGTTTGGTGTGTTCCACCAGGATTCACTCAGAAAAGTTCAGGGTGCTCCACCAGGATTTATCCTGAAAAGTTTGGCGTGTGTCACCAGGATTCATCCTGAAAAGTTTAGCGTGTGTCACCAGGATTTATCCTGAAATGTTCAGCGTGTTCCACCCGACACTGATGCTGTTGCAGCGTGGAAAAGGCTCCCAACGCTGTGGCAGAAAACGATGCCACCACAGAACGGAGAAAGGTTGCACTCTAACACTTGGCGCTGCTTGGCAGAGAAGTGACCAGTGCAAAGGCCAGGGGTTCCACTGAAAACAGAACAGCATTGCGTTGGAGTCCTTCTCACCAATGTCCTTGTCTTCATCATGAAGACTTTTAGCTTTTTTCACACACAAAAAGCATTTGTAGTGAGGGGTAATTTTGGGTTGTTCCAGAACTCCCATTTTAATCTTGCACTTAAAATGACATAACCCTATTCAACAAGAACTGATATAAAACAAACCACTTTAATCAGACAGTTTGTCCGCAGAACTATGCAGTACTGTGCTGACTGCGGACATGTCTGTTTTTCCCTTGGAGCCTATCGTATCCGTTGTCATCACCACTGACTACAACAGGGAGGGTGCTGTCATGTCCTGTCATGCTGTCATGTCCATGTCACTCATTCCTGTCCCTTGTTACCACCACTGACTACAACATGGAGGGTGCTGTCATGTCCTGTCATGTCCATGTCACTGTCATTCCTGTCTCTTGTTATCACCACTGACTACAACAGGGAGGGTGCTGTCATGTCCTGTCATGTCACTGTCATTCCTATCCCTTGTCATCACTACTGACTACAACAGGGAGGGTGCTGTCATGTCCTGTCATGCTGTCATGTCCATGTCACTCATTCCTGTCCCTTGTTACCACCACTGACTACAACATGGAGGGTGCTGTCATGTCCTGTCATGTCCATGTCACTGTCATTCCTGTCTCTTGTTATCACCACTGACTACAACAGGGAGGGTGCTGTCATGTCCTGTCATGTCACTGTCATTCCTATCCCTTGTCATCACTACTGACTACAACAGGGAGGGTGCCGTCATGTCCTGTCATGTCCATGTCACTGTCATTCTACAGCCCGGCAGTGTCATGCTGCTGACTGGATGATGAAGGGAGAGAAGACAGAGGTTGCTTGTTGAAAAGGTTGAAACGGGTTTAAGACCAGATGACTCAGCAAACTCTTTCTACAATACTGATTCACGAGCTTTCTTTCGGTCTTGCTTGTCGATTTTGTTTGGGGTCCTAGGCAGATGCTTGTTGCTGTTGGTAAAATACCAGATATTTCAGAAAAGGCTTTCCCTCTTTCATCTCTTCCAGGGTCAGTTATTCAGTCTTCCATCGTACTTTTCCTCTCAGCAAGTGTTTTGATTCTTCTTCCTAAGGCCATCCTGATGCTTCAAACTGTCAGGCTATAGCAACAATAACAATAAGATTGCGCTCTTTTATGTGTTATTTCTCCAAACTGGATCGCACAGCCCATTACAAACTAAAGAACAAAACCACAGTCAAAACAAACTCCCATGAGTCTTGGATGTGTACACACGCACACACGCACACACACACGCACACACACACACACGCGCACACACACACATGCACGCACACACACACACACATGCACACACACATACATGCACACACATGCACACACACATGCACACACACACACATGCACACACACACGCACACACACACACACACAGAATCAATAGGACAGCTTGAAGAGGTGAGATTTCTGAGCACTGAATGTGGCAACTACGCAGCAGCTGCTACAGAAGATGAGCCACCATACACTGCAGACAGTCATGTGGCTGCTGATCTGTAGGACAGCACAGCAAACCGAGTCATGTGACACTGTACCAACCAGCCACTCCCACAAAGCTTCTTTAACCCCTTCACTGCCCAAGCCCGTAAAATCTCCAGGCTGAAAGATGCACGGACGTGCCTGCAAACAGTACATTTTCCGGTCCTATACTACATCCGTTTTCAGTGAAAATCCTTTCACATGCCAGTGCAAAAAAAAAGAAAAAAGTTAAGGGTTTCAAATTTTGCACTTTTATCGGCTGTTTTGAAGTGACATTATGGCAGTGAAGGGGTTAAGCGGTCAATGGACGATCAGAGCCACACAGAGTGATGTCTGTGAGCAGTGCTGTGCCACCAGGACAAGACAGAGGGACATACCGTGCGGGAAGGACCCTCGTTTGATGATGTTGTTGAGGAAAGAGGCCAGGAACTGGATGCAGCGGGAGAACTCCACCTCCATGTCCGTCAGGGCCTGGCCGCTGAAACCACCCATGCATAAAATGACCTTTCTCTCTTGCTGCTGGACCCAACTCGCCTGTCTGCCTTAGGCCTTCAAGGGTCACCTTTAGACCGCATCTCTGTGTGTAGGTGTGTTCCCCAGTGTGTGCACGTGTGTGTGTGTGTCCAGTGTGTACATGTGTGTGTGTGTGTATTCAAATGTCTTGTCCCCCATGTGTACATGTGTGTGTCCCCAGTTTGTACATGTGTGTGTGTGTCCCAGCGTGTGCACGTGTGTGTGTGAGTGTGAGTGTATCCAGTGTGTGTATATGTGTGTGTCCCAGCGTGTGCATGCCTGTGTGCATGTGTGTGTGTATGTGTGTGTGTATGTGTGTGCATGCACGCGTGTGCATGCATCTGTGGTGAGTGTGTGCATGTGCACATGCGTGTGTGCCTTTATATGAGTGTACCAGCATATATGTGCACATGCATGTGTACATGAGTACGAGTCTCTACAAGAGCAATGTGAAATGTGTGTACAATGTGGAAAAGTGGGCAGACCAAACCTGAACACCACCGAACCCTAAGCAAACCCTGACTGAGCAGCACGTGAGCCGTCTGGCCCTGACCTGATGTTGTGGATGCCCTGGTCCCAGCGCATGGCGAAGGCCAGCGTCAGGTTCAGCACCTTGGTCACGGCGTCCTTCAGAAAGGACAGCTTCTTGTGCAGCAGGCATCGCTCGTGGATGGTGCGCACGTAGCGGGCATGCACCTCAATCACCTGCTCCAGGTCCCGCGCTTCCTTCATCTCGTCCGCAAACTCCAGCCCCGTGCTGTGTAGGATCTGAAACAGCAAAGCCAACGTCCATCTGTGCACCCTGTTCTTCAACACCTGTCCACTGGTGCACCCTGTTCTTCAACACCTGTCCACTGGTGCCCCCTGTTCTTCAACACATGTCCACTGGTGCACCCTGTTCTTCAGCACCTGTCCACTGGTGCACCCTGTTCTTCAACACCTGTCCATGTCAGTGTCCAGTGGTGCACCCTGATCTTCAACACCACTGGACCATGCTGCAGAGAATACACTAGCAGTGCTTGATATAAATAGAAAGTGAGACAGATCGCTGGTGACTCTAGGAAAATGGAGGTGCTAATGGCTGGTACCCACCAACCACCCCAAGGTCTGAACAATCCCAGGTGACCAAAAAAGGCCGCAAAGCTGTACACAAATCATCAGCAAGGTTTGGATGCCAGACGACGCACACACAAAAAAGCCATAGCCAGAATGCTGGACAAACCTCCTCCCTGGCCTTTGCTGCAGTGCTGCAGTGTCCTGGCTGGGGCCTTTGCTGCAGTGCTGCAGCGTCCTGGCTGGGGCCGTGCAGAGACCAGGGGCCGCCAGGCCGGCTACAGCTCAGCACACCGTGAAGGAGTGGACAGCTTTAGCTTGGTGACCACTGACTCCAACTCACTCAGCACTCACAATCAATTTTCGCGGAAAAAATCAGTTGGTCTGGGCACACATCCCCCCCCACCTTCCAAGATTTTAACAAAGTGTCCAGTGTGATACAATCTGGAGAAGAGAAGAAAGGGGATTTGTGGCTATGAGGAGAAAAGCACTTACTTGGGTCATGTTGTAGTTGTGTAGACTGTTGATGTCATGAGGAGAAAAACACTTACTTGGGTCATGTTGTAGTTGTGTAGACTGTTGATGTCATGAGAAAAGCACTTACTTGGGTCATGTTGTAGTTGTGTAGACTGTTGATGTCATGAGGAGAAAAGCACTTACTTGGGTCATGATGTAGTTGTGTAGACTGTTGATGTCATGAGGAGAAAAGCACTTACTTGGGTCATGTTGTAGTTGTGTAGACTGTTGATGTCATGAGAAAAGCACTTACTTGGGTCATGATGTAGTTGTGTAGACTGTTGATGTCATGAGAAAAGCACTTACTTGGGTCATGATGTAACTGTGAAGACTGTTGATGTCATGAGGAGAAAAGCACTTACTTGGGTCATGATGTAACTGTGAAGACTGTTGATGTCAAGCTGTGGGTCTGGGGAGAAAAGCACTTACTCAGGTCATGCTGTAGTTGTGAAGACTGTTGATGTCATGCTGGGGTGTGGGGAGAAAAAACCTTACTCAGGTCATGCTGTAGTTGTGAAGACTGTTGATGTCATGCTGGGGTGTGGGGAGAAAAACACTTACTTGAGTCATGATGTAGTTGTGCAGACTGTTGATGTCATGCTGTGGGTGTGGGGAGAAAAACACTTACTTGAGTCATGATGTAGTTGTGAAGACTGTTGATGTCATGCTGGGGGTGTGGAGAGAAAAACACTTACTCGAGTCATGATGTAGTTGTGAAGACTGTTGACAAAGTAGGCAAGGCGGAATCGCAGCACGTGCAGTCTGTGAAGGCGCTCTGACCTTGACCCTTGCTCAGCCACCCCTGACCCCAACAAAAGGTCGTTGCTAGGTGACACAGTCAGCAAGTCTGTCTTGTCCAAATCTATCAGAAAAACAGCAACGAAACAATGACCAGCTCACTGGTAAACTAATTTTTATGATAAAGAAAAAACACCTAACAATCCTCTTCTGATTCAAGCAATGAAAATGCCTCATTCAGTCAAGTATCCCTCATTTGATTTAATCACCATTTCTTGCACTGTACCCCATCCTTGTGTTCCATTTCACCTCATCCAAAGGACTCGGTGCTGAACCCACAACCCTGAGTTAATCACTGGACAGCAACGATCAGTCCAGCAGGAAGGTTGCATCAGGGTGAGACACAAGTCATCAACTGAATCACAAGCAAAAATCTGACTCCCATTTTACAAGACATAACACTTTACAGCCCTCTTGAAGGTCACACCATGTGGAGACACAAGTCATCAATCGAATCACTCACATTTTACAAGACACAACACTTTACAGCCCTCTTGAAGGTCACACCATGTGGAGACACAAGTCATCAATCGAATCACTCACATTTTACAAGACACAACACTTTACAGCCCTCTTGAAGGTCACACCATGTGGAGACACAAGTCATCAATTGAATCACTCACATTTTACAAGACAACATTTTACAGCCTTCTTGAAGGTCACACCAGGTGGAGACACAAGCCATCGTGTCACAAAGGACAGGTTGACATTTGCAGACACAGCACTTTGCACCAGAAGAGGATGTCGGAAAAATGAGGCTGAATGAAGGGGGAAGTCAGGAATGACAAAAGGGGCATTCTGGACACTAAGGGCAGGGGGAACAAGTCTCAAAGGGGCATTCTGGACACTAAGGGCAGGGGGAACAAGTCTCAAAGGGGCATTCTGGACACTAAGGGCAGGGGGAACAAGTCTCAAAGGGGCATTCTGGACACTAAGGGCAGGGGGAACAAGTCTCAAAGGGGCAGTTCCTGAACACTCCATACAGTGGACACAATGTTACTGCTTGAACTGGGATTTAAACCTGGAACCCTTGATCCAGAGTTTGTTCCCTGACCACCTGCCACGCCACCTCCCTGCCACACACGCAGCTTGTCCACACAGCAACACGCACCTGAGAAGCGCAGTCGGTCAAGTCCATACTTCGCACGCTTGATTTGCAGCAGGAAGCGGAACACTTGGTTATACAGGTTCTGGCATTTACTGCTGACAACCACATCTACAGGCCATGGAACCTGGAGAAAGAGAGGAGCACTGTCTATACACAGTCTGGTGCTATCAATGTTTATACACAGTCTGGTGCTATCAATGTTTATACACAGTCTGGTGCTATCAATGTTTACACAGTCTGGTGCTATCAATGTTTATACACAGTCTGGTGCTATCAATGTTTATACAGTCTGGTGCTATCAATGTTTATACAGTCTGGTGCTATCAATGTTTATACACAGTCTGGTGCTATCAATGTCTATACACAGTCTGTGCTATTAATGTTTATACACAGTTTGGTGCTATCAATGTTTATACACAATCTGGTGCTATCAATGTTTATACACAGTCTGGTGCTATCAATGTCTATACACAGTCTGGTGCTATCAATGTTTATACACAGTCTGGTGCTATCAATGTTTATACACAGTCTGGTGCTATCAATGTCTATACACAGTCTGGTGCTATCAATGTCTATACACAGTCTGATGCTATTAATGTTTATACACAGTCTCATGCTATCAATGTCTATACACAGTCTGGTGCTATTAATGTTTATACACAGTCTGGTGCTATCAATGTTTATACACAGTCTGGTGCTATCAATGTTTATACAGTCTGGTGCTATCAATGTTTATACACAGTCTGATGCTATTAATGTCTATACACAGTCTGGTGCTATCAATGTCTATACACAGTCTGGTGCTATCAATGTTTATACGCAGTCTGGTGCTATCAATGTCTATACACAGTCTGGTGCTATCAATGTTTATACACAGTCTGGTGCTATCAATGTTTATACAGTCTGGTGCTATCAATGTCTATACACAGTCTGGTGCTATCAATGTTTATGCACAGTCTGGTGCTATCAATGTTTATACACAGTCTGGTGCTATCAATGTTTATACACAGTCTGGTGCTATCAATGTTTATGCAGTCTGGTGCTATCAATGTTTATACACAGTCTGGTGCTATCAATGTCTATACACAGTCTGGTGCTATCAATGTTTATACAGTCTGGTGCTATCAATGTTTATACAGTCTGGTGCTATCAATGTTTATACACAGTCTGGTGCTATCAATGTTTATACACAGTCTGGTGCTATCAGCCACAAATGCAAGTGACAGAACCTGGACAATGGTAAAAACTAAATTGTTTATATACTTTCCTACATTTTCACACTGATGGAGAAAAGAATGGAGAAATTACTACATATGTGAACAGAAATAAGATATAGCAGAAATACATCAATAATCAACTAAAAACTAAAACTAGCAAAAAATGTATATTAATACAAAAAAAAACTGAGTAAAGATGAGCAAACACAAAAAGAGTGCAGTTTAGTGGCTGAGGAGTTCTGGGACATACAATGACTTCAAAACTAGAATCTTAAAACTTCCACCACTCTGGGGTCACAGATTCAGCTCCGGTATGACCCAAAATATTTACAGGTTACCCCTACGGCAAAAACACATAAACACTGTGGAACAGTATAGTGTGTTGTGGTGTAGCATAGTGTGCTGTGACCTGGGATGGTATGTTGTGGTGTGGTGTGATGAGATGTAGTGTGGTGAGATGTAGTGTGGTGAGATGTAGTGTGGTGAGATGTAGTGTGGTGAGATGTAGTGTGGTGAGATGTTCTGTGGTGCGATGTACTATGGTGAGATGCAGCGTGGTGTGGTGAGGTGAGGTGTGGTGTGCAGGCCAATGTCTCTTCCGAAATCACCACAAACCCTTACACCCCCCCCCCCCCCCCCCCCCACCACAAAAGCAAAGACAGAAAAAAACGACTACTTACAGCGAAGTTCAGGCTGATGCAGTCTGTAGCCCCCACAGCACTTCGTTCTCTGGTCTTGGGCAGGGCCTCTATGGAAATGGACAGTCTGCAACAACACCACACCTTGGCTCAAAACCTACACACTTCTCTCTGCTCAGCATGGAACACCAGGGCATCAACAACATCACACCTTGGCTCAAAACCTAAACACTTCTCTCTGCTCAGCATGGAA
Organism: Alviniconcha marisindica; assembly: GCA_018857735.1. NCBI lineage: Eukaryota > Metazoa > Mollusca > Gastropoda > Provannidae > Alviniconcha > Alviniconcha marisindica. The sequence goes on from JABMCL010002784.1 coordinate 564,911, forward strand.
CACCTCTCTGCTCAGCATGGAACACCAGGGCACCAACAACACCACACCCTGGCTCAAAACCTAAACACTTCTCTCTGCTCAGCATGGAACACCAGGGCACCAACAACACCACACCTTGGCTCAAAACCTAAACACTTCTCTCTGCTCAGCATGGAACACCAGGGCATCAACACCACACCTTGGCTCAAAACCTAAACACTTCTCTCTGCTCAGCATGGAACACCAGGGCATCAACACCACACCTTGGCTCAAAACCTAAACACTTCTCTCTGCTCAGCATGGAACACCAGGGCATCAACACCACACCTTGGCTCAAAACCTAAACACTTCTCTCTGCTCAGCATGGAACACCAGGGCATCAACACCACACCTTGGCTCAAAACCTAAACACTTCTCTCTGCTCAGCATGGAACACCAGGGCATCAACACCACACCTTGGCTCAAAACCTAAACACTTCTCTCTGCTCAGCATGGAACACCAGGGCATCAACAACAACACACCTGGCTCAAAACCTAAACACTTCTCTCTGCTCAGCATGGAACACCAGGCATCAACAACATCACACCTTGGCTCAAAACCTAAACACTTCTCTCTGTTCAGCATGGAACACCAGGCATCAACAACATCACACCTTGGCTCAAAACCTAAACACTTCTCTCTGCTCAGCATGGAACACCAGGGCATCAACAACACTCCACTTCCAGCCTAACACCGAGGGAACAATGACTACTTACAATGAAGCTGAATGAAACCCCTGGAATAAAATCAACACCTGTCTGATATTCAATGGTAAAACACCACCTACGTTGACAGCCAGCACAAGGAACTAAAATAACCAACTCCTTAAACACTGCAGATCAGGCAGGTACACAGTTCTAAGCATCAGTGATTCTCCACTAACCAGCCTTGCATAGTGAATGCAAAGCTGCTGTTCAGCTTTCAGCTCCACATTCATCAGCTGTGTTTTGCACAGTGTACTTCTCAGCTTGGTTATGGCTTGGCAATAGACTGTTCTGGTCTGAGACACCGTTCAACAGCTGACTTGAAGGACAAAGTGATACCATGGACTGTTCTGGTCTGGCTTGAAGGACAAAGTGATACCATGGACTATTCTGGTCTGGCTTGAAGGACAAAGTGAAACCATGGACTGTTCTGGTCTGGCTTGAAGGACAAAGTGATACCATGGACTGTTCTGGTCTGGCTTGAAGGACAAAGTGATACCATGGACTGTTCTAGTCTGGCAGGTTAAACAAGGATACTGTCTGAGACACTGCCCAACAGATTGTTCCGGTCTGGCAGGTTAATCAATAACACTGTCTCAGTGTCTGAGACACTGCTCCAAAACTGACCTGAAGGACAAAGCAGTATGATGGACTGTTCTGGTCTGACATTAAACAAGGACACTCTCTAAGACACAGCTCAACAGCTGACTTGAAGGACAAAGCATTATGATCATGTCCCCTAATGCAGAGAGGTAAAAGCAAGATGACAAAGCCACAGCACCGACCTGTTGGCATGCTGGGCATGCTGGGACTGCAGGACTTCCTGCAAGGCCAGAGTGAGGCTGGACGCTTCCCGCCATAGCTCCTGCTGGCGCATCTGACAAAACACAGCAAGGCATGACAGTTTTAGCATCTGACAAAACACAGCAAGGCATGACAGTTTTAGCATCTGACAAAACACAGCAAGGCATGGCAGTTTTAGCATCTGACAAAACACAGCACGACATGACCAGTTTTAGCATCTGACAAAACATGGCAAGGCATGACAGTTTTAGCATCTGACAAAACACAGAGACATGACCAGTTTTAGCATCTGACAAAACACAGCATGACATGACCAGTTTTAGCATCTGACAAAACACAGCATGACATGACCAGTTTTAGCATCTGACAATACACAGCATGACCAGTTTTAGCATCTGACAAAACACAGCAAGGCATGACCAGTTTTAGCGTCTGACAAAACACAGCAAGGCATGACAGTTTTAGCATCTGACAAAACACAGCACGACATGACCAGTTTTAGCATCTGACAAAACATGGCAAGGCATGACAGTTTTAGCATCTGACAAAACACAGCAAGGCATGACCAGTTTTAGCGTCTGACAAAACACAGCAAGGCATGACCAGTTTTAGCATCTGACAAAACACAGCACGGCATGACCAGTTTTAGCATCTGACAAAACACAGCGAGACATGACCAGTTTTAGCATGTGGCAAATTTATGATTGACAGAACGTGATCAGCAAATCAGCATGTGAAGGTGCAATGCTCCTGTTTTTACCTCCGACAACTCCGAATTGCTTGCTTTCAGTCATCGATGAACAGACTATGCCACTTGATAGAACATTGTGTGGTCAGGGGCACCACATTTCTCAAATGATGCAACGTGTAGTGAGTGATAGTTGCACTTTGTTCTAACGCAATCAATACCTGGCTTTGCACGGGTAAAAAAAAACCAGTCCTCTTCATAAAAGAAAATAACAGTCCTTTTCATAAAATCAATCACAATGAACATGCCTTCAGCGTTTGCTTCTTTTCCAACTGGATTTTGTTTCTACCAAGTATTAGCTGTTGGTTTACCGGTCATTTGATCACATCATGGGTGACCCTGTTTTCATCACTGTTATCATTACCTTGTCGAAGATCTGAGTGTAGAAGTCAAACATGGCGTCCCCAGCTGACATCAGGTAGAAAAGCTGCCAACAAACGTGGATCAGTTTTAGATACACACCAAATAGCTGTGGATCAGCTTTAAATACACATCAAATACCCATGGACCAGCTTTAAATACACATCAAGTATCTGTGGATCAGCTTAGATACACATCAAATACACTGTGGATCAGCTTTAAATACACATCAAATACCCATGGATCAGCTTTAGATCTACGCATGTACCCACTGAATGACTTCAGATACAAATACCTATGGATCAGTTTTAGATCTATACAAATACCATTTGAATGACTTCAGATACAAATACCCACGGATCATCTTGAGATCTGTATATATATATACCTGTGGATCAGTTTTAGATCTATACATGTACCCATGTACCAACTTCAGATACAAATATCATTCGATCAGCTTTAGATCATTACAAATACCCATGGAATGACTTCAGATACAAATACCCATGGATCAACTTTACATACAGATAGCAATGGATTGACTTTAGATACAAATAGTCATGGATCAGTTTCAGAAATACATACACATCAGTTCTACATGGCAAGCTGCTCAACTCAAGCAATAAGTGTTACCCCCCACCCCACTCCCTCTTTTTACAAGCAGTGATGTTGACTTTAAAACACACACACATGCACATGCACACACACACCTGCATAGAGTTGAAGAAATCCATCAACTTGTACTCCTTTTTCAGGATGTCCAGGAGACGGGAGCAGACGTGGTGGTAACGACGATGGATGTGGGGGTACAGACATCGCTGGAACAGCAGGTCGATGGGGCTCACGTACGCATCCTCCACGCAGCCAAGGCACCTGCCAGTGTACCAATGTTTTGTCTTTAGCTGTGTAACTGCGAGGTACAGCAGCTGTGGCAGTGTACCAATGTTTTGTCTTTATCTGTGTAACTGTGAGGTACAGCAGCCATGGCAGTGTACCAATGTTTTGTCTTTATCTGTGTAACTGTGAGGTACAGCAGCCATGTCAGTGTACCAATGTTTTGTCTTTATCTGTGTAACTGTGAGGTACAGCAGCTGTGGCAGTGTACAATGTTTTGTCTTTATCTGTGTAGCTGTGAGGTACAGCAGCCATGGCAGTGTACCAATGTTTTGTCTTTATCTGTGTAACTGTGAGGTACAGCAGCCATGTCAGTGTACCAATGTTTTGTCTTTATCCGATGTAACTGTGAGGTACAGCAGCTGTGGCAGTGTACCTAATGTTTTGTCTTTATCTGTGTAACTGTGAGGTACAGCAGCTGTGGCAGTGTACCAATGTTTTGTCTTTATCTGTGTAACTGTGAGGTACAGCAGCCATGGCAGTGTACCAATGTTTTGTCTTTATCTGTGTAACTGTGAGGTACAGCAGCCATGTCAGTGTACCAATGTTTTGTCTTTAGCTGTGTAACTGTGAGGTACAGCAGCCGTGTCAGTGTACCAATGTTTTGTCTTTAGCTGTGTAACTGTGAGGTACAGCAGCTGTGGCAGTGTACCAATGTTTTGTCTTTATCTGTGTAGCTGAGGTACAGCAGCCATGCCAGTGTACCAATGTGTTGTCTTTACCTATGTACACTGTGTTGTCTTTATCTATGTAACTGTGAGGTACAGCAGCCGTGTCTGTGTACCAATGTGTTGTCTTTATCTGTGTAACCATAAGGCTAAAGAAGCCACAAGAGCATTGCTACCCAGTCCGTCCAGTAGGGACAATGTTTCAATATGTGGAATGGTACATGTGCAGTACTACAGAAGACACAAGACCAGTGCTACCTCATACTGGTAGTGTACAGTGTTTCATATCCTGTTGTCACAGAAAATGGCTATCAAGGTTACTCAGGCCGCCAGGAAACCCTCCATATTTCCTTGATTCTCATCAATCTCAACTGGCTACGGCTCTTTTACAGGTGCAAACAGAAGCACACAAGTCTAAGATGCCTTTGGTTCATATCTGATGGAAAACGTCCGGGAAACATTCTGCAGAGATTCCACCAGTGCTAGTAATCAGTGCAACTGGCTGGGTAGTGCTGCTCTGATGCTGCTGGTTGTCCCTGAGCAACATTCACCAAGCCTTTCCATGAGAAACAGCACAATGGAACAATGACATATATACATGTACAGGCTTATGTATATACACACCCATATATACAACCACATACACACATATACACACAAGCACACATACATACATACACACACACAGACCACACATATAAACAAATACACACACACACACACACACACACACACAGCACACACATACACAAACACACACACACACAAACACACACACACACACATACACAACACACACACACACACACACACACACACACACACACACACAAACCTCCTTCTGAGGTAGCTCACCTCAGGTCATACGGATCATCAACAACTTGTTTCTTGGTGAAGACGGTGCTAAAAATAGCCTGGAAATTGATCCTGAGTAGATGGTCCTCAGTGCCAGTCACGCGGTTCTCCGTGTGCACATGCTGGATGTAAACCTGTGTTGCAAGAGTGGTCTCCCTCGTCACTTCTTCCGTCTGGTGTGGAACTGTTCCCAGGACTTCTTTCAGCGAGTCAACAAACAGCTGGTACAGAGACTTGTTTTTAAACACTGAAACAGCAGAGAGAGACAGGCTCAGTCCCATAACAGTTAATCACAACAAACAGCTGGTCCAGAGACTTGTTTTTAAACACTGAAACAGCAGAGAGAGACAGGCTCAGTCTCATAACAGTTAATCACAACAAACAGCTGGTCCAGAGACTTGTTTTTAAACACTGAAACAGCAGAGAGAAAGAGACAGGCTCAGTCCCATAACAGTTAATCACAACAAACAGCTGGTCCAGAGACTTGTTTTTAAACACTGAAACAGCAGAGAGAAAGAGACAGGCTCAGTCTCATAACAGTTAATCACAACAAACAGCTGGTACAGAGACTTGTTTTTAAACACTGAAACAGCAGAGAAACAGAGACAGGCTCAATCCCATAACAGTTAATCACAACAAACAGCTGGTATAGAGACTTGTTTTTAAACACTGAAACAGCAGCGAGACAGAGACAGGCTCAGTCTCATAACAGTTAATCACAACAGACAGCTGGTCCAGAGACTTGTTTTAAACACTGAAACAGCAGAGTAAGTAAGTAAGTAAGTTGGTGTTTTACACCCAGTCAACCGGCGCGGTTATATCAGGGCGATAAAACAGCAGAGAGACAGAGACAGGCTCAGTCTCACAACAGTTAATCACTTTTGTAAAGAGCACTTGCAGTAGCCAACTATACTGCTAACAATACTGCTAACTATACTGCTCTATGCACTGTCTGCACAGGGAGGTCAGAATGGGAAGGGGTGGGGGGGGGGGGGGGGGGGGGGGGCTACAAGGAGTCCTACAGAATCCTAGCAGAGGAACAGACATAATCACACAGAATACAGTTACATAGTATACAGTTGTAAGTACACCCCCTACAAACAGCACCTACCTAGACAAGCTAAATCCTTCAACCGTTTGAACATTACCACATGTTGTTACATGATGTTATTCTGCACATCAGGAGAGAACATTCATTCAGAGTTTACCCAAATCCTGCTTTTCTGATCAAGGTCAAGGAGGTTTCACTGTGCTCTTAGAAGGAAGCAAGTAAGCACCCAGAAAGCACCTCACCCACCCTCTCCCAGAAAATCCTCACACAGGCAGACACCCCACTCACAGCCGTCCCCGACCGACGCCAGAACCTCCGGCAACCTCCCCAGTGCCTGCAGCAGCTCCATGGACTTTCCCGTCAGCATCACGTCGCGCATCACCGGCCGCAAGAACTTGGGCGTGGCCTCCAGCACATCCTCAAAGGCCCTCTCCCACTCTTCCTCCTCTGCACACAGGCCTGCTGACGACAGCGACGTGTTGCTCAGCTCTCGGTGCGGAGGAGACGGTGCGTTGAGAGTGAAGGCCCTTTCCCAGAATGTTTCATCCAAGCTATGAATGCTTTCGTTCCTGCCACAGAAAATCGGACAACATTGCAAAGATGTTTCGTCCAAGCTATGAGCGTTTTTGTTCCTGCCAAAAAAAAATCACGCATCACAAAGATATTTCGTCCAAGCACTGAGCGTACAAGTATCCTTAATTTGTACTGAGCTGGTACGCGTGTCACCCTCACCTGTACTGAACTTCAGTTTATTGTTTCCTGGTGTTTGAATTTTGTATGCTTTTATTCAACACAGCATACAGGATGGCATTTACCCAGACCTTTCTTTCAAATCCAGGATCCTTTTATGTCAATGACTGATCCAAGCATGCACGCACAGAAGTGTTTGTACATCTAATAGTAATACTTTTGTAATAGCATGCACATGAGGGAGCAAGATGAGAGAGAGAGAGAGCGAGACAGAGATACAGAAAAAGAGAGAGAGAGAGAAGCAGGGCCAAAGAGAGCGAAGGAAAGAGAAAGATAATCAAAATGAGCACACAGAGATGTGACACAGACACATCAACAGACAGACAGACCAAGAAACAGACAGGCAGACCAGCAGACAGACCGACCAGCAGACAGACAGACCGACGAGCAGACAGGCAGACCAGCAGACAGACAGGCAGACCAGCAGATAAATACCCCTGACCTCTGCAGCACAAACTCACTGGCGGGGTCACAAAGATGAGCAGCTGACAGACACACAGACCAGCAGACAGACAGACAGACCAGCAGACAGTCATATAGACCAGCAGACAGACAGGCAGACCAGCAGACAGACAGACCAGCAGACAGACACACAGACCAGCAGACAGTCATACAGACCAGCAGACAGGCAGGCAGACCAGCAGACAGACAGACCAGCAGACAGACACACAGACCAGCAGACAGTCATACAGACCAGCAGACAGGCAGGCAGACCAGCAGACAGACAGACCAGCAGACAGACACACAGACCAGCAGACAAAAAGGCCAGCAGACAAACACACAGACCAGCAATCACTGCAAACAGGCAAGCAGACAGACAGGCAGACCAACAGAGAGACAGAAGATAGAGACCACTGACCTCTGCAGCACAAACTCGCTGGCAGGATCACAAAGCTGACCAGCAGAAATCCACTGACCGATGATGCCCAGGTAGGGTCGGCTCGTCTCCAGCAGCAGACGCAGCAGCAGCGAAACCTTCACACAACCAACGACCAATGATCACAAAGCCAGCAACGCATCAGAGATCAGTAGGGAAACATTCACACAACCAACAACCAATGATCACAAAGCCAACAACCCATCATTACACAGACACAAGAAATTAGACTGTCACTGTGGGACAAAAGGAAGAGTTAGTTATTAACTGGATTTTAACATCCTGTCAACTACACTGGGTCACCTCAGGACAGTCAAACTCAGGCCATAAGCAGATGCACATTTCAAAACTCTTCCCTTGTACATAAACCCTTTGTCAGGTCAGTTCACAAAACCAATCACTTCACAAACATAAAACAAAGCATACATACACAAACATCAGACACACATTTTTGAGGTGTTAGTCCCTTCAATACTGCCCCTGTTAAAAGAGCACATAAGGCCAGGACATGCTGGCATCGTCGACCATTCTAATTTATGAATACCAGAGAAGAGAAAAATCAACAACTAATCATGGTGTATAATGTCCAGACATAAAACTACCAACAGTGCACATGACACTACAGTGAGGTTCAGCTGTAGTGCACAACTCACCATCTGTGTGGAGCACTGTCCCAGGTTATCCTGCAAGACAACCCCGTCATAAAGCGCGGTCAGCAGGCGGGACGCACGGCCGCTGTTGCCGATGTCCGCACTGGCATCGGGCGGGCGGGCTTCAGCCTCAATGCCGGCGGTGAAGATCTCCCACACCGCCTCCAAAGTGGGTAACCACGGCGACAGTTTGTGGAGCAGTGAGGAGATGGTCACACAGTCGCTGGCATCTGAATAAGGAGTTGAGTTTAAAATCTGTCCGAGCCTTACTCAAAAGCATAAATCCTATGTTGGTTATACATACACTGTGTCGCACACAGACGCGTGGACCCTGCCCGTGAAAGACGCTCAGCCCCCTGTCACAGGCGCTGCATTGGGTGCATTCTGGGGACCTCTGGCAGGGCAGGTTCTCAAAAACCCAAGTTCGGTAAAAGCATGGAACATGAACAACGCTGTCCGTTTCCTCAGGCAAGAGGCCAGCTTCGCCTGCAATCAGTGAATGTCTGCAAAGATCCAACAATGACCGCAGAGCACTTGACATTGTTGTACACATTTTTTTCCCGTGTGGTGTGTGTGTGTGTGTAATACATCATCAATCCTTTGCAGGACACCTAAAGCTACAAGCCACCACAGGAGCAGTTGCAACCCATTCCCTCCATACTGGTGTGACTGTGCCATATTATGATATTTGCATGTCCAAACAGCGCATGAGTTTTAATGCGCACGGATATGGCTGCATCTGACTGCACACTGGGGCCGGACAAACAGCACCAGAGAGCCCGCACTGCATGCTGACTGGGAGAAGCTGGGCAAGGCCACACCTGCCGGAGGTGGTGGCTACAGGCAGGTCTCCAGACCCGGGAGGAAATGGCGGCAGCTGGCTGATGACAAGCCAGACTGCAGGACGCAATGCTGCAGCACAGACGTGGAAGGCACCATCCACAGCTGCAGCACAGACGTGGAAGGCACCATCCACAGCTGCAGCACAGACGTGAGAAGGCACCATCCACAGCTGCAGCACAGACGTGAGAAGGCACCGTCTACAGCTGCAGCACAGACGTGGAAGGCACCATCCACAGCTGCAGCACAGACGTGAGAAGGCACCATCCACAGCTGCAGCACAGACGTGAGAAGGCACCATCCACAGCTGCAGCATGTGCAGCAAGACCAGCACTCCCCTGTGGGCTGTTCAGCCACAGCAACACACCCTGCACAGTGCAGCCAGCAAAACCCCGACAGCGCTCGCCATACTTAACAACAAAGCACGACAACAAAGTGCAGGACGGGTTTCATTCCACAGAAAAACTTTCAAAATAAGTAATGGCACTCATTCACTGAAGATGAGAAGTATGAGCTGCAACCAAGAGAGGCAAATTACATTCAACAACAAAGCACAACAATGAAGCGCAAGACTGGTTTGATTTCAAAGAAAAACTTTCAAAGTAAGTAATGGCACACATTCACTGAAGACGAGAAGTATCAGCTGCCATCAAGAGAGGCAAATTACATTCCTGCGAACACCAAATCACAATGCATTCTGCCAGTCAGCGTAGTACAACACAGCGGACAGACTGAAAGCCTACAGGAGCAAAACTACGTGAGGCAGGTAGGTCTTAGAGCTCAGAGCGAACTCTCTACTTGGCCAAAGAAAAGTCATCAGAGAGAACCTACAACCAGGCAAAAATCAGGACCTCTAAGACTTAGAGGGGCCAGCTGTCCTTCACCTGAAGTACCCAGACACTGACAGGAGTCAAGGAAAAATTCACCTTGCTCCGCAGCCTTTCTCTCCAGGTGTGACAGGTGTGCGCGGAAATCTCTCAGGATGCGTGCCAAGCTGTCAGCAAAGGCTTGAAAGGTCTGCGTCCCCAGAGAGGGCACCTCTGAGCCTTGGGGGCTGCAGCTGGCACCGACGACGTCGTCCACAAAGGCCTGCAGGTGGTGGACTCGGTCAGCCACAGCGGTCAGCATGGTCAGACAGCTCTTCAGGCTGGCCTGGTCAGGACACGGTCAAGCAGGGGACTTAGTGGTTGAACCCTATTAGAATTCTGAACACTGCTAGAATTCTGAACCCCGCTAGAATTCTGAACCCCGCTAGAATTCTGAACCCTGCTAGAATTGTAAATCCTGCTAGAATGAACAGGAGTGTCAGCAGTGCGAAGGGAGAGCACTCACTCCAAAGCCAAAGTAAGCATGACCGAATGTGGTCACTGCATGGATGGGTGACTGTTATGTGCTAGGCTTTGCACCCATCCCAAGATTTCCATGGAGTCAAATTCTGTGCAGACAACAAAAGTCCTTCAGATGAGACTATTAACCAAGGTGCCCCATGTGCATATGCATGTAAAAAGATCAGGGAGTGGAGGGGGCAGTGGCACTGACGGACCCTCACATCCACAGGATAATCGTCGAAGCACATGAAGCAATCTGGAAATAAATGGGGCTTACTCTGGCCAGTATTTTTAACTACAGGTACAAAGACATTTTTATGCCCCAAACACTCCCAAAGGTTCAAAAAGTTCCTGCCAGCACTGTCTCCACAATGCCCTTACAAGACAAGTTACAAGAGTGGTGGTCTCTCAGAGGGGGTTCCACATCACCAGTTTATGCCACATGTTGCTTCATACCAGTGCTCTCCAATCTGTGTTGCTATAGAAACGGTACTGGCTAAAATGATACATTCTTGGCAGCAAAAGCTGCTCAAAAGTTACAGTGTGTAAATCAAAGAGATGATTTTGTTAGTGTCATGTCATGGCAGTGCTTACCCTGTAAGGTGTTTGTTAATATGTCATACCCTGTGAGGATATTGTTAGTATCATGTTATGGCAGTGCTACCCTGTGAGGAATTGTTAGTATCATGTCATGGCAGTGCTTACCCTGTGAGGACTTTGACAGTATCATGTCATGGCAGTGCTTACCCTGTGAGGAGTTTGTCAGTATCATTGTCATGGCAGTGCTTACCCTGTGAGGTGTTTGTTAGTATGTCATGGCAGTGCTTACCCTGTGAGGAGTTTGTTAGTGTCATGTCATGGCAGTGCTTACCCTGTGAGGAGTTTGTTAGTATCATGTCATGGCAGTGCTTACCCTGTGAGGAGTTTGTTAGTGTCATGTCATGGCAGTGCTTACCCTGTGAGGAGTTTGTTAGTGCCATGTCATGGCAGTGCTTACCCTGTGAGGACTTTGACAGTATCATGTCATGGCAGTGCTTACCCTGTGAGGACTTTGACAGTATCATGTCTTGGCAGTGCTTACCCCTGTGAGGACTTTGACAGTATCATGTCATGGCAGTGCTTACCCTGTGAGGACTTTGACAGTATCATGTCTTGGCAGTGCTTACCCCTGTGAGGACTTTGACAGTATCATGTCATGGCAGTGCTTACCCTGTGAGGACTTTGACAGTATCATGTCATGGCAGTGCTTACCCCTGTGAGGTGGGAAAGGTGAACGTTGTCTTTCAAGCGGAACCCGGAGTCAGTCAAGCGGAAGAGGGCCAAGTCTTCCACACCTGACAGCATCCTGCACACATGCACGATTCTCACACACCTGCTATTTACTTGTTGTAGTCATCTCCCTGCTTTACTCATTACTGCTGTAGTTACAACATTGCTTTAATTATTCCTGTTGTAGTCAGGGTCCTTGTCTGCTGTATTTATCACCCTGCATTAGTCATAGCTGTAGTTAACCGTCTCTTCATCCATCTGAAGTCTCTGTTAGCTGGCTGTTCTTAAGTTGTGTATAAATTAAGTTTTGTATAGTCTGTATGCTTGTGTGTGCAGGTACCCGTGTGTGTGTGTGTGGAAGGGGGGGGGGGGGCATGTACATGCTTAGAATAGTCTCTATGGACAAGATTTTGCACTTTATGCATACTTTAACTACTATAATTATCACCCTGCATTAGTCATTATAGCTGTACATAGTCACCCTGCATTAGTCATTATAGCTGTAGTTACAACCCTGCATTAGTCATTATAACTGCAGTTATCACCCTGCATTAGTCATTATAGTTATCACCCTGCATTAGTCATTATAGCTGTAGTTATCACCCTGCATTAGTCATTATAGCTGTAGTTATCACCCTGCATTAGTCATTATAGCTGTAGTCATCACCCTGCATTAGTCATTATAGTTGTTATCACCCTGTTTTAGTCAGCCATTTCAGTCATAGTTATTGCAATGCACTAGTTAGCCATTTTGGCTGTCACCTTTATGAATTAGTTAGCCACAGCAGTGTTGCTTGCTACTCACACTGTCTCACATCCATTGATGTGTATGTTGCTGCCAAGCAACTGGAGCTGCACAAGTCACCACAGGGCTGGCCATGGCCATGCACAACTCACCACAAGACTGGCCATGGCCATGCACAACTCACCACAAGGCCGGCCATGGCCATGCACAACTCACCACATGGCTGGCCATGGCCATGAGGGGGCCGATGCACAACTCACCACAAGGCTGGCCATGGCCATGCACAACTCACTACAAGGCTGGCCATGGCCATGCACAACTCACCACAAGGCTGGCCATGGCCATGCACAACTCACCACAAGGCTGGCCATGGCCATGCACAACTCACCACAAGGCTGGCCATGGCCATGAGGGGGCTGATGCACAACTCACCACAAGGCTGGCCATGGCCATGCACAACTCACCACAAGGCTGGCCATGGCCATGCACAACTCACCACAAGGCTGGCCATGGCCATGAGGGGGCCGATGCACAACTCACCACAAGGCTGGCCATGGCCATGCACAACTCACCACAAGGCTGGCCATGGCCATGCACAACTCACCACAAGGCTGGCCATGGCCATGAGGGGGCCGATGCACAACTCACTACAAGGCTGGCCATGGCCATGCACAACTCACCACAAGGCTGGCCATGGCCATGAGGGGGCTGATGCACAACTCACCACAAGGCTGGCCATGGCCATGAGGGGGCCGATGCACAACTCACCACAAGGCTGGCCATGGCCATGCACAACTCACTACAAGGCTGGCCATGGCCATGCACAACTCACCACAAGGCTGGCCATGGCCATGAGGGGGCCGATGCACAACTCACTACAAGGCTGGCCATGGCCATGCACAACTCACCACAAGGCTGGCCATGGCCATGCACAACTCACCACAAGGCTGGCCATGGCCATGAGGGGGCCGATGCACAACTCACCACAAGGCTGGCCATGGCCATGCACAACTCACCACAAGGCTGGCCATGGCCATGCACAACTCACCACATGGCTGGCCATGGCCATGAGGGGGCTGATGCACAACTCACAAGGCTGGCCATGCACAACTCACCACATGACTGGTCATGGCCACGCACAACTCACCACAAGGCTGGCCATGGCCATGCACAACTCACCACAAGGCTGGCCATGGCCATGCACAACTCACCACAAGGCTGGCCATGCACAACTCACCACATGACTGGTCATGGCCACGCACAACTCACCACAAGGCTGGCCATGGCCATGCACAACTCACCACAAGGCTGGCCATGGCCATGCACAACTCACCACAAGGCTGGCCATGGCCATGCACAACTCACCACAAGGCTGGCCATGGCCATGCACAACTCACCACATGGCTGGCCATGGCCATGAGGGGGCCGATGCACAACTCACCACAAGGCTGGCCATGGCCATGAGGGGGCCGATGCACAACTCACCACAAGGCTGGCCATGGCCATGCACAACTCACCACATGGCTGGCCATGGCCATGAGGGGGCTGATGCACAACTCACCACAAGGCTGGCCATGGCCATGAGGGGGCCGATGCACAACTTACCACAAGATTTCCCGGATGAGCTGGTACTCGCTCACCACCTGCTGACCCACAATGGCGTACAGCTCTCCGCTGCGAACCTGGTAGCTGGTCCTGCCCGTCAGAAACAAACGAGAGAATCAGCGCTCACCAACTGACTCACTGTCACTGGTACAAGGCGTCCATCCTCTCTGTCAGGCATTCCTCTTCACTCTCTATTCTGGTAATTGTCAAAACTGAACTTGAACTCAAAACCTTAATACTCAAGGAAATCAGCATTAGGTCCATTTAGCCAGTCCTTGCTATAGTACAAAGATTATAACTTGTATAAGCACTGAGAGAGAAAGAAATAGGAGAGAGAGAAAAAAAGAGAGAGGGACGAAGGATAACAGCAGGAGAAGTTGGGGTGGGGGGGGAATGCCAAGGGGACTTCATACCAGTCTTTTAACAGATTGGATGATGCGTGCTGACCCCTGCCCTCGCTTTGAACTTGGCCTTTCCAGTACTGCACAATGACATTGTTGCTCAGCCACTCCTCCCCGCGGTCTTGTTCCAAGGTCGTTTCCATGGAGACATTTTCACTGACACGTGCCACAGACAGGCTTTTATTCCCATCATCTCCAGCAGCTGGTGTGAAGCCAGCATCTTTCGGGCTGTCATCGTCGTCACTGTCACTCGTCTTTGGAAGCTCCTCCCCATCTGACTGATGGCAGGTCAACACAGAAACAGTCACACTACGGCGGTTTTCAGTAACACAGCACCAAACATCAAGAAGTAACCCCAACAACACTTCACCTTCTGCAAACAATTTTACATTTCTGTCTTCCTGGTTCGTTCAACTTCATTTCCCCTCCTCCTGTTTTGTGTGCAACATATTGTGAAGTGTGATACGAACAGTAAATCAGGGTTTTACTCGTGTTCTGATGACTTGTATTTCTGCCTGATAAACCCTTCACGGTTGACAGGGTACTGAATATTCACAGCCAGTCACTCACTCTCTTTAAGTCTCTTCATCTGCGCTTCAAAAGTTTCAAAAAGTCTGATTTGACAGCCTTTTCTTCTTCTGCAGAACTACATACATTCCCTTTTCTCCACTGGGTGAGAGCGTGTAACTTCTTTTTTATTACCTGCCACATGGGCAGCCACACAGTGTCTTCAGAGGGTTTATTTCCATTTCTGGATGGTGGATGCTGCTATGCAAGGAGCCACCATGGCTGGATACAGTCCCTGCATAACTATGCAGTGCAGTACATTTTAACCCTTTCACTGCCATGCTTGCCGCTCTGTCACTCGGAGAATGACCAACAGAAGTGCCAAATCTGAAATCATTCTGGCTTTTCCACCCCTTCGCATGAGCATGTGAAGGGAATTCTATGAAAATGCACAGTACAGAAAGCGGATTTGTTACAGGACCATCAAATATGCTGTTTGCAGGCATGTATGTGTGCACTTTTTAGCCCGGAAATTTGACAGGCTGGGGCAGTGAAGGGGTTAATGTAGCCCTTGGCGTCAGTGTGTCGTATCACAACCCAAGCCAAGGAGGTAAAACACCGGTGAAAATTCACCTTCTTTCGCACTGACTTTTTTTTTAACCCCTTCTCTTGTACCTTAAGATATAGACATCCTTAAACAGCGAAGTCCAAACAGGCTTACCGATGTGTCACTATGGTAACCGACAACAACATCTTCTCCGTCCAGCAAGTGAGCGCCCCAGTCAAAGGTGTCTTGTGGCTCTGCAACACAGACCCAGCAAGGCCCTTTAAATGCACAGCCACATGCAAATGGAATTGCCGTTTTCCTGTTCACTGCCTTCTGCCTCATCTGGCGGAACAACGTGACAGGTTTCCATTTATACATGCATACCAGCTGCTACTGTGCAGGAATGACTGAGTGAGCATCCGTTGGACCAAATGAGCTGTACGTCTCCTACTTTATTTCAAGTTGTATGTATCTGTGCTCTGTGTGTGTGTGTAACTGACTGGGTTGACTGTTCTTGGGGTGTGTGCCCACAGACTCACATAAAATAACTTTTTCTATATCTAGTATAATGTGTACGCATACGTATGATTTCTTTAATTTTGTACACACCTGAAAGGAAAATTTCTATGTGATTCATAGATAAGATTCTGTTTAATGAGTCACAACAACAGAATGAGGAATAGCTAAGAGGTTAAAGCACAGGACACATAAGGTGCCTTTGGTAGTTTTTGAGTCTTATCTCCAGGTGCCTATGGTAGTGTTAAGACTAAACTTCAGATGCCAGTGGCAGTGCTGGATGACAGCAGTGATACTGGTTCTAACCTTCAGGTACCTGTGGCAGTGCTGGCCGATACGTTCTTACTTCCATGTGCCTGTGGTACTAAGTCTTACCTTCAGGTGCCTGTGGCAGTGTTTAATGAGACTGGTTCATATTTTCAGGTGCCTGTGGCAGTGCTGGCTGATACTGGTTTTCACTTCCTGGTGCCTGTGGTAATGTTGAGCCTTACCTTCAGGTGCCTGTTGACTGTTGGCTTTACCTTCAGGTGCCTGTGGCATTGTTGGCTTTACCTTCAGGTGCCTGTGGCAATGTTGGCTTTACCTTCAAGTGCCTGTGGCAATGTTGGCTTTACCTGCAGGTGCCTGTGGCAGTGTTGGGTCTTACCTTCAGGTGCCTGTGGCAGTGTTGGCTTTACCTTCAGGTGCCTGTGGCAGTGAGGGATCTTACCTTCAGGTGCCTGTGGCAATGTTGGCTTTACCTTCAGGTGCCTGTGACAGTGTTGGGTATTACCTTCAGGTGCCTGTGACACTGTTGGCTTTACCTTCAGGTGCCTGTGGCAATGTCTGGCCTTACCTTCAGGTGCCTGTGGCAGTGTTGGCTTTATCTTCAGGTGCCTGTGGCAATGTTGGTTTTACTTTCAGGTGCCTGTGGCAGTGTTGGATCTTACCTTCAGGTGCCTGTGACAGTGTTGGCTTTACCTTCAGGTGCCTGTGGCAATGTTTTTTAACCTTCAGGTGCCTGTGGCCGTGTTGAGTCTTACCTTCAGGTGCCTGTGGCAGTGCTGGTTTTACCTTCAGGTGCCTGTGGCAATGTTGGTTTTACCTTCAGGTGCCTGTGGCAGTGTTGGGTCTTACCTTCAGGTGCCTTTGACAGTGTTGGCTTTACCTTCAGGTGCCTGTGGCAATGTTTTTTTAACCTTCAGGTGCCTGTGGCCGTGTTGAGTCTTACCTTCAGGTGCCTGTGGCAGTGCTGGTTTTACCTTCAGGTGCCTGTGGCAATGTTGGTTTTACCTTCAGGTGCCTGTGGCAGTGTTGGGTCTTACCTTCAGGTGCCTGTGGCAGTGTTGAGCTGACTTATATTTCTTACCTCCAGATGCCCCCATCCAGGTGCCTGCAGTAGTGCTTGTCGATACTGGTTTTTAGTTCCAGGTGCCTGTGGTAGTATTCGGCCACAATTTCTGGTGCCTGTGGCAGTGCTGACTGATACTGGTTTTCACTTCCTTGTGCCTGTGGTAATGTTGAGCCATAATTCCTGGTGCCTGTGGCAGTGTTGACATCTTCAGGTGCCTGTGGCAGTGCTGTCTGATATCTTCAGTGCCTGTGGCAGTGCCGTCTGATATCTTCAGGTGCCTGTGGCAATGCTGTCTGATATCTTCAGGTGCCTGTGGCAGTTCTGTCTGATATCTTCAGGTGCCTGTGGCAGTTCTGTCTGATATCTTCAGGTGCCTAAGGCAGTGCTGACTGATATCTTCAGGTGCCTGTGGTTGTGCTGACTGATATTTACAGGTGCCTGTGGCAGTGCTGACTGAAAATGGTTTTACTTCCATGTGCCTGTGGTAGTATTGAGCCATAATTTCTGGTACCTATGGCAGTACTGACTGATATCTTCACTATGGCAGCGCTGACTGATATCTTCAGCTGCCTGTGGCAGTGCTGACTGATATCTTCAGGTGCCTATGGCAGTGCTGATATCTTCAGGTGCCTGTGGCAGTGCTGACTGAACCTGGTTTTACTTCCTTGTGCCTGTGGTAGTGTTGAGCCACAATTTCTGGTGCCTGTGGCAGTGCTTGCTGACACTGGTTTTCACTGCCTGGTGCCTGTGGTAGTGTTGATCCATAATTTCTGGTACATGTGGCAGTGCTGATACGTTCATGTGCCTGTGGCAGTGCTGGCTGATACTGGTTCTTGCCTTCAGATGCCTATGTCATTGTTCAATCAAACTGGTTTTTACTTTCAGGTGCCTGTTGCAGTGTTCAGTGATACTAGTTCTTACCCTCATGTGCCTGTGGCAGTGTTCAATGATACTGGTTCTTACCTTCAGGTGCCTGTGGCAGTGCTGGGACTTCCAGGTGCCTGTGGCAGTGCTGGCTGATACTGGTTCTTAATAATAATATACATTTATCATGTGCTCATCAACGCCCTGGGCGCTCACATGATACACATTAACCTAAATATATTCTATCCGAGCTGCCAAACCTTCAGTAGACTTTAGTATAGCAAAATCAGATTTTAAGCATAGTAATCAGATTTATCGTCCTCCTTCACATATATATATATATATATATATATATATGTATATGGTCCTCCTTCACATATATATATATATATATGTATATGGTCCTCCTTCACAATTCGCTTTTGCGGAAAACGTGCGCTAGGACAGATGTCATGATCGGCTGCATAGAGAGTGATGTTGTGCACTACAAAGAAATTTGTGAAAAGCGTTCCGCTCGAATTATGTCCAGATGCTGTGAAGACGGCGTCTCACAACCCATAAAACAGGAAATCTTCAGCATGCTTCCTATTGCCTTTCCTTGGTTGATGTGACGCTTCGAGTTGTTCGACGTCATACATTCTGCCATGGGTGACAGAAAAGTCCCAAGAACTGAAGAAGCAGGCGCTGCACTTCACATGCTTCGCGCTCTGCGTTGATTGTACAATGCACAGAAACTTTTCTGTATAATACTCTTCCCAAACATTTTGGTGTGCAGTTTTTTTTAAATGAGATTAGTCACCCGGGAGCTCACTTTCAGCTTCTTACTTCTGCATGGCGATTTGAAATGATTGAAAATGGAAGTCGTCTCGCCAGGAAGGGATGCATAAAAGCGGGAATTGAACTGAATGCTCCGATTGGTCAGCCAGTTAAAATGCGAACGCTGATTGGCTGTGGCACAACCAACACCTCAGACACAAAAAAGGCACATGCGCAACCAGTTGCTGGTGAATTTGATGCCCACACGCACGCATGGGATCGAAAATATAAAAAAATTGTTTTTCTGAGGAAGAGCGTAGTGATATGATCATGAGCGTAGTGCAATGCCCTTGGGCGTAGCAAACTACGGCCAAAACGTAGTAGTTGGCAGTTCTGTTCTATACACATGTAGAGCACAATCCTACTACATAAAGTAAATTCTTACCTTCATGTGCCTGTGACAGTGTTCAGTGATACTGGTTCTTATCCTCATGTGCCTGTGTTAACTTAGGTGATACTGGTTCTTACCTTCAGGTGCCTGTGGCAGCGCTGGCTGATATTGGTTCTTACCTTCAGGTGCCTGTGGCAATGTTCAATGACACTAGTTCGTACCCTCATGTGCCTGTGGCAGTATTCAGTTATACTAGTTCCTAGAATCTTACCTTCAGGTGCCCATGGCAATGCTGGCACTTTCAGGTGCCTGTGGCTGTGCTGAATGATACTGGTTCTTACCTTCAGGTGCCTGTGGCAGTGCTGGCTGATATTGGTTTTTATTTTGATGTGCCTGTGACAGTGTTCAGTGATACTGGTTCTTACCTTCATGTGTCTGTGGCAGTGTTAACTGGGTGTTACCTTCAGGTGCTTGTGGCAGTGCTGGCTGATACTGGTTCTCATCTTTATGTGCCTGTGTTCAGTGACACTGGTTCTTACCTTCAGGGGCTTGTGGCAGTGCTGGCTGATACTGGTTCTCATCTTTATGTGCCTGTGTTCAGTGACACTGGTTCTTACCTTCAGGGGCTTGTGCCAGTGCTGGCTGATACTGGTTCGTACCCTCAGGTGCCTGTGGCAATGTTCAATGACACTGGTTCTTACCCACAGGTGCCTGTGTCAGTGCTGGCTGATGATAGTTCTTAACTTCAGGTGCCTGTGGCAATGTTCACTAATGCTGGTTCTTACCTTCAGGTGCCTGTAGCAGTGCTGGCTGATGCTGGTTCTTACCTTCAGGTGCCTGTAGCAGTGCTGGCTGATGCTGGTTCTTACCTTCAGGTGCCTGTGGCAGTGCTGGCTGATACTGGGCCTTGGTAGGTGAGTCAGCCAGGAGAAACAGCATGGACAACAAAGCGTAGTGAGTGTCCGTCTGTAACAGAGGCAGCATCATGACAACAACTATAATAAAAAATGAGGTTTAATCTCTTTGTAATTTGGCAACAGTGTGTGTGTGTGTGTGTGTGCGTGCGTGCGTGCGTGCGTGCGTGCGTGCGTGCGTGTGTGAGAGAGAGAGAGAGAAACAGGGACAGAGAGACACAGACAGAGAGAATCAACCTTAATGTCACACAAACCAAAGTGTTTACAAGACACATAACTTTATGACTTGCATAATATACATAACACAAACTACTTGCATATTAAAACAACCTATCAACTGCTGGCCATTGTCATTTTTCAACTTTTTTATATTCAAATTCATTACTTTTAAGATTTAAACAATGTTAGTGGCATGAAAATGTGTACAGGATACACATTATTTTCAACAAAGGGTACTTGTAAGTGTTTTCAACATGCAACAATAGTTGTGTGGACATAAAAAAGACCGATAAATTATGTTTCTAATATATATGACTTCTAACAGTGTATTATATTATCATGACACAAGCGGTGTGGGATAGGAGAGAGGGGTGTGTTCAGGTTTTGCTTCAACTCACTTCACGTTCATCTTAGTCACGGCTGAAACATTGCAGAGACACAATGCACAGGCTAATCACCATTCACTTCATGTCTGGGCCCTACAAAATCACCACCATGGAGTGAACGTCCATCTTAGTGCACAGCCTGAAACAATCACCACACACAATGCACAGCCTGAAACAATCACCACACACAATGCATAGCCTGAAACAATCACCACAAACAAAGCACAGCCTGAAACATTCACCACAAACAATGCACAGCCTGAAACAATCACCACACACAATGCACAGCCTGAAACAATCACCACACACAATGCACAGCCTGAAACAAACACCACAAACAAAGCACAGCCTGAAACATTCACCACAAACAATGCACAGCCTGAAACAATCACCACACACAAGCACAGCCTGAAACAATCACCACAACAATGCACAGCCTGAAACAACACCACAAACAAAGCACAGCCTGAAACATTCACCACAAACAATGCACAGCCTGAAACAATCACCACAAACAAAGCACAGCCTGAAACATTCACCACAAACAATGCACAGCCTGAAACAACACCACAAACAAAGCACAGCCTGAAACATTCACCACAAACAATGCACAGCCTGAAACAATCACAACACAAATGCACAGCCTGAACAACACCACAAACAATGACAGCCTTAACAATCCCACAAAAAAGCACAGCCTGAAACAACACCACAAACAATGCACAGCCTGAAACAATCACCACAAACAATGCACAGCCTGAAACAATCACCACAAACAATGCACAGCCTGAAACATTCACCACAAACAATGCACAGCCTGAAACAATCACCACAAACAATGCACAGCCTGAAACAATCACCACAAACAATGCACAGCCTGAAACAATCACCACAAACAATGCACAGCCTGAAACAATCATGACAAACAATGCACAGCCTGAAACAATCACCACAAACAATGCACAGCCTGAAACAATCACCACAAACAATGCACAATCATGACACACAATGCACAGCCTGAAACAATCACCACACAAACAATGCACAGCCTGAAACAATCACCACAAACACTGCACAGCCTGAAACAATCACCACAACAATGCACAGCCTGAAACAATCACCAACAATGCACAGCCTGAAACAATCACCACAACAATGCACAGCCTGAACAATCACCACAGCACAATGCACATGAACAATGACACTAAGTTCTACCCAAACAATGCACAGCCTGAAACAATCACCACACACAATGCA
Organism: Alviniconcha marisindica; assembly: GCA_018857735.1. Classification (NCBI taxonomy): domain Eukaryota; kingdom Metazoa; phylum Mollusca; class Gastropoda; family Provannidae; genus Alviniconcha; species Alviniconcha marisindica. The sequence continues at coordinate 587,169 of JABMCL010002784.1, forward strand.
TCAGCCTGAAACAATCACCACAACTGCACATTCAGTGACCACAATGCCAGCCTGAAATCGGTTCACCACACCTCATCGGCTAATGCACAGCCTTTAATTTTCAGCCTACATGCACAGCCTGAAACGTTCTACCTCACTGCACGTGCTAAACTGTTCACCTCAACTGTGCAGCGCTGAAACGGTTCCACTTTATTGCACATGTCAGCTGAAACAGGTTCACCTCAGAGCTGCACAGCCTGAAACAATGTCACACAAACACTGCACAGTTGAACAATCACCACACAGTGCCTGCCTGAAACATCACCAAACATGCACATGCTGAAATCTACCACTTACAAGCCAGCCTGAAACAATTCACAACTGCACAACTCATGACACACATGCACAGCTGAACAGGTTCACCTCACACATGCACAGCCTGAAACATTCACCACAAACACTGCACAGCCTGAAACATTCACCACAAACACTGCGCAGCCTGAAACATGGGCCACAATGAGCTGATCAGCCAGAAAACAGCACTGGACAACAAACAGTGCACAGTGTCCGAACATGTACCACAAACACTGCACATCATGACAACAACACTAAAAACAAATGCACGGCTAAACATCACCACAACATGCAACAGTGTGCTGGATAATGTCACGGCAGAAACTGTCACAGCCTGAAATGTCCCACAAACATGGGGTGGCAGCCTGAAACAGACCACAAAATGCACAGGCCTGAAACAGACACAAACAAGCACACCTGAAACTTCACCACAACCTGCACAGCCTGAAATCAAACACAAACATGCACAGCCTGAAACACAACACAAACCTGCACAGCCTCAAACATTCACCACAAACACTGCACACCTGAAACAAGAACCACAAACACTGCACAGCCTGAAACATTACCACAACATGCAGCCTGAAATCAAACCACAAACACTGCACGCTGAAACATCACCACAAACACTGCACAGCCTGAAACAGTTACCACAACACAATGCACAGCCTGAAACATTCACACAAACACTGCACAGCCTGAAACAAGAACCACAAACATGCACAGCCTGATAACATTCACCACAAACACTGGACAGCCTGAAACAAGACCACAAACAATGCACAGCCTGAATCATTCACCACAAAACTGCACAGCCTGAAACATTACCACAAAAATGCCAGCCTGAACATTCACCACAAACACTGCACAGCCTGAAACAACCACAAACACTGGACAGCCTGAAACATTCACCACAAACATGCACAGCCTGAAACATCACCACAAACACTGCACAGCCTGAAACAACCACAAACATGCACAGCCTGAAACATCACCACAAACACTGCACAGCCTGAAACAATCACCACAAACAATGCACAGCCTGAAACAATCACCACAAACACTGCACAGCCTGAAACAATACCACAAACAATGCACAGCCTGAAACATTCACCACAAACAACTGCACAGCCTGAAACAAGAACCACAAACACTGCACAGCCTGAAACACCACAAACATGCACAGCCTGAAACAATCACCACAAACAATGCACAGCCTGAAACAAATCACCACAAACACTGCACAGCCTGAAACATTCACCACAAACAATGCACAGCCTGAAACATTCACCACAAACACAATGCACAGCCTGAAACATTCACCACAAACATGCACAGCCTGAAACAAGCACCACAAACACTGCACAGCCTGAAACATTCACCACAAACAATGCACAGCCTGAAACAATCACCACACACACATGCACAGCCTGAAACAATCACCCACAAACAATGCACAGCCTGAAACAATCACCACAAACATGCACAGCCTGAAACAATCACCACAAACAATGCACAGCCTGAAACAATTCACCACAAACATGCACAGCCTGAAACAATCACCACAAACAACTGCACAGCCTGAAACAATCACCACAACACAATGCACAGCCTGAAACATATCACCACAAACACTGCACAGCCTGAAACAATACCACAAACATGCACAGCTGAAACATTCACCACAAACACTGCACAGCCTGAAACAATCACCACAAACACTGCACAGCCTGAAACATTCACCACAAACACTGCACAGCCTGAAACAATCACCACAAACACTGCACAGCCTGAAACATTCACCACAAACACTGCACAGCCTGAAACAATGAACCACAACACACTGCACAGCCTGAAACAATCACCACAAACAATGCACAGCCTGAAACATTCACCACAAACACTGCACAGCCTGAAACATGTCACCACAAACACTGCACAGCCTGAAACATTCACCACAAACACTGCACAGCCTGAAACATTCACCACAAACACTGCACAGCCTGAAACATTCACCACAAACACTGCACAGCCTGAAACATTCACCACAAACACTGCACAGCCTGAAACATTCAACCACAAACACTGCACAGCCTGAAACAAGAACCACAAACACTGCACAGCCTGAAACATTCACCACAAACAACTGCACAGCCTGAAACATTCACCACAAACACTGCACAGCCTGAAACATTCAAACCACAAACACTGCACAGCCTGAAACATTCACCACAAACACTGCACAGCCTGAAACATTCACCACAAACACTGCACAGCCTGAAACATTCACCACAAACACTGCACAGCCTGAAACATTCACCACAAACACTGCACAGCCTGAAACATTCACCACAAACACTGCACAGCCTGAAACATTCACCACAAACACTGCACAGCCTGAAACATTCACCACAAACACTGCACAGCCTGAAACATTCACCACAAACACTGCACAGCCTGAAACATTCACCACAAACACTGCACAGCCTGAAACATTCACCACAAACACTGCACAGCCTGAAACATTCACCACAAACACTGCACAGCCTGAAACATTCACCACAAACACTGCACAGCCTGAAACATTCACCACAAACACTGCACAGCCTGAAACATTCACCACAAACACTGCACAGCCTGAAACATTCACCACAAACACTGCACAGCCTGAAACATTCACCACAAACACTGCACAGCCTGAAACAAGAACCACAAACAATGCACAGCCTGAAACATTCACCACAAACACTGCACAGCCTGAAACATTCACCACAAACAATGCACAGCCTGAAACATTCACCACAAACACTGCACAGCCTGAAACATTCACCACAAACACTGCACAGCCTGAAACATTCACCACAAACACTGCACAGCCTGAAACATTCACCACAAACACTGCACAGCCTGAAACATTCACCACAAACACTGCACAGCCTGAAACATTCACCACAAACACTGCACAGCCTGAAACAAGAACCACAAACACTGCACAGCCTGAAACATTCACCACAAACACTGCACAGCCTGAAACATTCACCACAAACACTGCACAGCCTGAAACATTCACCACAAACACTGCACAGCCTGAAACATTCACCACAAACACTGCACAGCCTGAAACATTCACCACAAACACTGCACAGCCTGAAACATTCACCACAAACACTGCACAGCCTGAAACATTCACCACAAACACGCACAGCCTGAAACATTCCACAAACACTGCAATAACATTCACCACAAACACTGCACAGCCTGAAACATTCACCACAAACACTGCACAGCCTGAAACATTCACCACAAACACTGCACAGCCTGAAACATTCACCACAAACACTGCACAGCCTGAAACATTCACCACAAACACTGCACAGCCTGAAACATTCACCACAAACAATGCACAGCCTGAAACATTCACCACAAACACTGCACAGCCTGAAACATTCACCACAAACACTGCACAGCCTGAAACATTCACCACAAACACTGCACAGCCTGAAACATTCACCACAAACACTGCACAGCCTGAAACATTCACCACAAACACTGCACAGCCTGAAACATTCACCACAAACACTGCACAGCCTGAAACATTCACCACAAACACTGCACAGCCTGAAACATTCACCACAAACACTGCACAGCCTGAAACATTCACCACAAACACTGCACAGCACTTGAAACATTCACCACAAACACTGCACAGCCTGAAACATTCACCACAAACATGCACAGCCTGAAACATTCACCACAAACACTGCACAGCCTGAAACATTCACCACAAACAATGCACAGCCTGAAACATTCACCACAAACACTGCACAGATTGAAACATTCACCACAAACACTGCACAGATTGAAACTGGCATCAGTCACCATCCAAACAAGCACTGTTATTGTTATAGGTCAGCATGGCCACAGAATGCATGGCCACAGAATGCATGGCCACAGAATGCCTACCCTTCCAGCTGCTTGGTTACGCGATGGCTGTCCACATCGAGGAAGCGATGGTAGCGGAAGTTTGACTGAGCAAACTGTAAACACAGGGGAAAGTTCTCATCTCGTTCCTGCACAACAGCAAAGAGAACAACTATAAATGGAGCCTGGGAAAGTCTGGGGCAGAGGTAGGAGTACTTTGTGCCTGTCGTCTGGAATATTAATTACAGCACAAAACACACGTACAGGATTCAAACCTTCAACAGGACCTGGACCCTGTTGAACATTATTACAAAGCATCCAAAATCGTTTGCGCAGCACTCACTCACGAATCATGATCATGCACAACTGAGCAAAAAATTAAAAAAGAAGAAGAAAAAAACAACACATTTTCCTACATCTCTTCTAATCTCATTCTGCTCTGCCTTTTCAGTTTTGCAACCAGCAAAACTGAAAAGGCAGAGCAGAATGAGATTAGAAGAGATGTAGGAAAATGTGTTGTTTTTTTCTTCTTCTTTTTTAATTTTTTATAGAGGCTCTGAATGTTGACTGTGTCCTTGAGTTTCAAGATAACTCTCCAAACATCTTACATCACTTGCTGGGGGATGGCTCATAATGATACAACATCACGATCCAAAAGAATGCCATTTACTGGGACAAAACACAATCTGCACATTTTGGGGGTAATCTCCTTTATTAAGCTACAAACAACACTTAACAGTTAAATGGTGAAAAACAATGAAAAATGAGATGGAAAACTAAGCCGCTTATCTTTTTTTGGTTGAGCTATGTTGTTTTCCTGAGTGCTTGGAAGAATACTGGCATGACAATGACATGTAATAGGTGTGATGCAATAATATATATATCATAAAATTCAAATGACACAGAAGAATGACAGAGAAAGGTGTGTGTGTGTGTAGGGGGGGGAGAGAGAGAGAGAGAGAGAGAGAGAGAGAGAGAGAGAGAGAGAGAGAGAGAGAGAGAGAGAGAGAGAGAGAGAGAGAGAGAGAGAGAGAGAGAGAGAGAGAGAGAACTGAGCTTTGGAATATGGATTCATGGGAAAAAAAGAAGAAAAAGTTTGGTTGCAAAACAAATTTTGGTTGCAAAGGGTCAGCAGTTCAGAAAACATTGCCTGGGAAAAGCCAAAACAGAAACTGGCAAAGACTCTCTCTTTCTATAGATCCAATGACAAGGTGACTCCAAAATACCCCATCCCATCCCAACCCCAGCTTGGGGAACCCCTAGAAAAAATAACTTTGTGTTGGAACCTCAAAACCGGTGATTCTGAGAATCAGCTGCCGAGTCAGTAGTTCTGTTTCTTCCTTCATTCGAGCCATCTTTCAGCCTGCAAGCATAAAAAAGTATACTACATTACATATATATAATATAAATTATAATATATCAAATATAATTTTATATATATATATATTTATTTTTTTATAAACACACACACACCATTAAACAGTTTTACTAACAAAGTTTGTTATCATTTGCTTCTCATACATGTATGATGTATACATAATACAATGATAGTTAATACATTTCATTACCATAATTTGTTTAGCCTTTAACAAATGGTAACCCCCTACAATAGTTATAGTACAAGGTTTGCTCCATGTTCATCGCTGTGTTAATCTACAGATTATAATAAATCATTCTAAAACTATAAAGTCGAAGATGACTGATCCTTAGTCAATTCCCTCTCAAAATGATATGAAATATATATATATAACAATTAACATATATATATATATATGTGATGTAACATGTTGCTGTTTTTCCAAACTCCTGTGACCATGGAAATGGTACAAGGTCAACCATTGATCCAAACTGCAGTGAAATGAACATCAACATGAAAGCTTGATTAATATTTATCCACAGAAAACAGTTGAGTAAGGATACATAAGTTGCATGAGTATGGAAAGATGCTCCCTCCAAATGTACAATGTGTAGTGTAGATGAGCAAGCAGATGATGAGCAAAACTTATTCAGTTATTGAATCTGTGAGCTGTCTTCATCTTTGAATGAAAGGTTTTTCCACCCTCAGCTTTGTTTTGTGTAAATGATATTACAATCTATGCTGCAAAATCTTCATACTTCTTGTACTCATGCTCATGCGAGAAATAGTCATTGTTTTTGATTTTTTTGCTTTGATTTTTTAATTTTTTTACAGGCTGTCAGTCACTCAGTGTCATCAATACAATTTATTTGTATTCCTGGCTGTGGGTTCAGTTGTTTTTGTTTTTTAAATAAAAATATCTAGCCATGAAATATTTAAAATATTAACTGGCCGAAACACAAAAACACAGAGTACACAGAGTCTGGTGTCAGAGTACATAAACTATTATCACTGGATATTAAGGTCTGACACAGCTATCACTGACCCTTAACATTAGCAAATAAAATGTAGTCTCTTCAAATTCCTGGTTTCCTAAAAGTTTGGATGGTTTAACCCTTTCACTTCCAGCAACAGTCTTGAGAAAGCTTACCAAAATTGCTGCTTTTGATAACTTTGTTTTACGTAACTATTCACAAGAAACTGGAATTCAAGCTGAAAGTTATACATCTTACTATAATCAGATGGAAAACACATTGCCAATGACACCATATGATGTCCTAAAGGCACAGAAAAGGCTAAGATTAAGAATGTAAATTGTAATGTAACAGTCTGACATGTTAGGCTAAAATATCAAGAAGACAACTTATCCATCATGTATGATAATGGCATTATTACATGTATTGTTTTGCATATTTAGGTCATTTTTACCAAGCCCGCTCCGAATTTGGATGATGCAGTATTTTAGTTTTAGTCTTTATATCAAACTACACGACTGAAAATGCTGATAATGAAGCATTCAAAAAGCGGGGTAACTTTCCAATTATTTGCAGTTTGATCTCTGTCAATTGTCATCCAATAATTAGCCCACTTTGCAATAAATATACCCTGAACAATGAAAAATACACAGTGTGACACTGACAGTATCACGTAAGTTTCATAAACAGTAGAACACTGACTTTTCAAGTGCCGCCAGAAGCAAAGCTGGGCGCCCAAAGCTGTACTGACCTACTTTCGCTTCTTTTTGTGTGTGTATCAGCACAACTGAGGACCACCCCTTCAGACGTTCACGTCAACAGGCGTTGCGTGAATCAGTCGTGGAAATCCTTCGGTGACTAAAACCAAGAATATGCAGTAAATTTGACATTCGCGCCATCGTCTTGACTTGTTTACCATGCGCTTCACAACCGAAACAAGGCGCCTTCCTGTTCCGGTCGTGTGCCCCAACACAATTTGCTATTGGAAAAAGAACGACACATAATATTTATGAGGCTAAGTAAAATAATTAAGCCAGCATTTGTATTCTGTAAATATATATATATCACATTATAGTAAAACAATGTACAAAAGAAACATATTTTTAATTTCGAGATCCATGTAGAAGTTTCGAAGTAAAGTTAAAATGCTAACTAGTGCATTTTGTACACTCTCCAATCATGAAAATGTAGGCAGGTGCTGAGGTGTATTGTGGGAAGTCATGAAATATGATGACTTCACCTTAGCAGTCGAAACGAATGCTGTCTTTGATGTTTCTAAGCAGGCATGTTCAGGTAATTTTCATGACAGTTGTTGAAAAACTGTGTTTCACTATAGTCGTTTTCACTGTGCCTATGAAAAGTTTCGATGTTTTTTCGGTTTGTTCAATTTTTACACTTGTAGTTTTTGTTTGCCGGCTTGCTGTCAAATTTGACATTTTGTTTATGGATTTTCTGTTGATGTCTGGCGCGTTCGCGCGCATGAATCATCAAATTTATTATACATGTGCAAAAAGTAATTGAGGAGGAGTTTTATTGAAGCCATATGTTTTCTCCAATAAAACTGTGACGGATTTTAATGTTTTGTACCATAAACTTTCAGCTTCAGGTGTGAAATAAATTATGTCAATGATCGCATGGAATATTAAACGTGTGATACGAGGCCTATAAAAAAAAAGTATAAATGTCTTCTTATGGCGAGACAACACACACACACACACACACTGCTAAATAATGTGTCACAGTCAGTATGACTATGAAGAAACACTCGCTGCTTTACAATTGCAGTGTTGACACCACCAAGACAGCAATCAACTTGACAAAACAAACAAAATCCAGAGATATTTGACCAACCAGGATGATAGCAGTCTGCCCCCGAGACAGTTGAAAGATTTTACCAAAATCACCAAAAAGAAAAAAGAAAACGTTTGTTGTTAGTAATGTTACACAGTGTTACTGTTACTAGTGTTAGTCCAGATCAGTCTGGCAATACAATAATGAAATTGTGTTTTCTTTTTGGTGTATTCCCATAGGTTTCTGCCGATGGCAGTGTAATTTGTATTAAGATATATATATATTTATTAATAGTGTTATATATCAAGACAATTTGGTGCTCCACAACTTGTAAGTTATCCTGTGCCTGTGGTGTAGACTTTTGAGACTGACTCTTGATCTTGAACACAGCATGTCATGTATGCTGTCTCAGTAGACTGTAAAAAAAATGATTAAAAAAACTAATGTAACTGTAAGCTACTTGGGTGTGCACAGTGGAATACTAATTGGTTAGACTTCTGTTGTTCTAAAGAGTGAAGTAGAAAAAGGAAGAAAGATGAAAGAAGAAGCATTATTGGCCAGTTTTGGGGTATCTGACTAGTAAGTAGAACATTCTGGCTACCATAGTGGTCCCCGGGGGTCAACCCCAACTGTCACAGCTGGCCATCATCCACCCTACTGTAGCTAACTTAATGACTGTGGTCTGAGTCTGCTTAGAACTTGTAGTTCACGACTGTTTTATAAGCTGTCATTTGAAAGACACGGGGAACATTTTTATGTTCCAACTTCCAATTCCATAGGGAAAATTTTTTGTGTTCCAACCCACAGGAAACATTTCTGTGTTCAAGTCCACAGAGACCATTTCTGTGTTCCATCCCACAAGGAACATTTCTGTGTTCCAGCCCATAGCCACAGGGAAAATTTGTGTTCCAGCCATTGGAGAAATTTCTGTGAACATTCCATTGGGGCTGAGGCCAGGGAGACTAAGAAAGGAGGATAGTATCACAGAGTAGTTCCAGGTCTAACTCTAAGCAAAACAGACTTATACATTGTCAGCACTGTTTAGTACAGTGTCAGTCAGTCCTTTAACTGGGCTGAAAGTTTTTCTAGTGCATTTCTTGCATGTGTGGCACTAACATTGTGAGTATGATCATGATACATTTTAGTGCTCTGTGTAACACAAACCAGGCCATGACTGTCAGCGAGTCAGTGTGACTGTTGTCAGTCACTGAGGCAGTACTTTGTGTCAGTGCTGCATGCTGTTTGTAATGTACTTCATTTTTTACTCTCAGTTTCAGCTAGCAGTAGCTGAGTAGGTTAATGTTATTTGTACTGTGGTGTAACTGTTAGTGTTAATGTTATTTATACTGTGGTGTAACTGTTAGTGTTACCTGCACTTCATTTTTGTTTTCTGTTTCAGCCAGCAGTAGGTTAATGTTACTTTGCTGAGCGTTTGACAGAGATCTTGCCTGCAGACAAATCCACCTGAGCGGCGGAGGGGACCTTGTGCGGTGGGCAGGATGTTAAAATCCATTTACTAAGTAACCTTCAGTCAGCAGTGAGTAATATGTCACTGTGACTGTTACTGTTAAAGGTACTCTTTGTGTAAATGCAGCCAGCAGTAATACTGTTACTTCATGTGTAATAACTAATATCATCCAGCAATATTGTGTCACTGTTTGACTCACTGTGTAACTTCAGCCAGCAGTACTGTCACTGTGTGTGTAATTGCAGCCAGCAATAATAATGTGACTGTGTGACTCGTTTCAGTCACCAGTCTTGTGTGACGGTGTGTATAATTTCAGCCAGCAATGATGTCACTGACACTCTGTGACTGTTGTTTCTGCCAGCATTATATACTGCTCTGTGAATGTGTGTAATTTTGGTCAGCAATAATGTGTCACTGTTTTAATTTCAGCTGTCACTAATATGTGATTTCAACTGACAGTAATGTGTCATCATGTGTAATTGCAGCCAGCAATAATGCGTCATTGCGTGTTTCACTAATTTCAACGAGTGATTCTTTGCCAGTGTGAGTGTATGTAATCACAGCCAAAAAGTTGTATGTGTCACTTTGAGTCTTCATATGTAATGTAAACTGTAATAAACTAATTGTAGCCAGCAGTAATGTGTGACTGTGTGTGTAGTCTTACTTTCAGCCAGCAATAATGTGTCACGCTGACACAGGTGACAGGACTGTGTGTGTAAACTGTAATTACGGCCAGAAACAATGTGTCACTGTGTATGTAATTGCAGCCAGAAACAATGTGTCACTGTGTAACTGTGTATGTAATTGCAACCAGAAACAATGTGTCACTGTGTTACTGTGTGTGAAATTGCAGCCAGAAACAATGTGTAACTGTGTGTGTGTGTGATTGCGACGAGAAACAATGTGTCACTGTGTAACTGTGTGTGAAAATGCAGCCGGAAGAAATGTGTCACTGTGTATGTAATTGCATCCAGAAAAAATATGTAACTGTGTGATTGCAGCCAGAACCATTGTGTCACTGTGTAATTGCTGCCAGAAATTATGTGTATGTGTGTAATTGCATCCAGAAACATTGTAACTTTATATATAATTGCAGCCAAAAACAGTGTGTAACTGTGTGTGTAATTGCAGCCCGAAACTGTGCAACTGTGTGTATACTTGCAGCCAAAAAAATGTGTAACTGTGTGTGTAATTGCAGCCAGAAACAATGTAACTGTGTGTAATTGCAGCCAGAAACCATGTATAACTTTGTAATTGCAGCCGAAAAAATGTGTAACCTTGTAATTGCAGCCAGAAACAATGTGTCATTGTGTAACTGTGTAATTGCAGCCAGAAACAATATGTAACTGTGTGTGTAATTGCAGCCAGCAGGTGCTGTGCAGTGGGATGGAACGTAATTGCTACTGCTGCAGACCAGGCCCCTCTTTGCCGACCACCGCCCCCACCCCATACCTGATGGAGCCCCACACCAACCTGCAGCCCATAGTGCAGCGTCCTCAGCTGAAGGTGAGACAGGAGAGCACCTTGATGGATGTGGACTCTGCCCTGAGTGAGCTGAACGACCTGAGGTCAGCCACTGGTGCTGTTCAACCCGAGTCTTCCAGCAGCGGCGGGGACCAGAGGCCGGAACGCAAGGCCAGGGTGAGGTCCCTGAGCGAGAGCATGGCCAGCTCCTCCCCGCTGCCCGCCCAGTCCCACAGCGAGAGCTCTCTGCACAGCCCGCAGGAGGCCAGCCCCAGGGGGAGCCACCACCACCACCACCGCAAAGTCTGCTCCTTGGGCAGCAAGATGATTGGCTGCAGTTTGTCCTTGCCGAGGAAGATAGGTGGTTACCACATGGTGCAAAGGAACGCCGCCTTCGTCAGCGACATCAGCGCCACGAGACCCCGCTCACCGCTGGAGCACTCTGTCTCTCTTCCGGCTCGGTGGGACAGTGGTGTTGGCAGTTACTCGGACCAGAGCAGCAGCGAGTCGTCTCCTGCTAGCATGGGCTATTACCGAGACAGTGACCTTCTTGAGGACAAGTGCAGACAGAGGAGGCTGGCACGAGTCCGCCTAGTCCGATCTCGTCGCTTGCGTCAGCCATACTCAGTTCCCTTCCGCATGTGCCAGTCCATGAACGAGGACAGTACTTCCACTTTGAGCGACTTTCTGACTGATGGCAGATCCTCCCCTGTTTCCAAGTCCACCACAGCGTCCCCTGTGAAGCAAGACTTGGAGACTGGCACCGGTGCGGTCTCTGGCATTGGTACCTTGGTGCGGTCACGCTCCATTGACAATTTGGAACTGGCCAAGCTTCGTCTGACTGATATCCTGGATGCCAAACCGAGTTCTAGCACCCAAGAAGCGGTAGAACTAGAACAAGTAGCTTCAGACTTGAAAAACTTACAAGTGGTATGACAGCAAGTTTGCAGATTTTAACTGGATTTGCAGTTGGTGTGCATGCCAAGTGGCATAATGAATGGCCTGTTTCATAAGGCCCTGAATTTGTGACTCGGTGAATTTTCATGGAAGTGGAAGTGATGAATTGCATGTTGGCTTTTGAACTGCATATTGGCTTTGCTCTGGATATGTGGCTTGGTGAATTCCCACTGACAAAGTGAATCACGTATTTGGTTGCATTCATGACTCAGTGAACAGTCAGTGGCATGACTTGCAATTGGCATGGATAATGATTACAACTTTAATGATGCCATCAACTGCAAATTACAGTCATCATATCTGGGATGATATCAGAAAAGGTGTCATTTGCGGATCAAAAGTTTTGCAACAGTTGTGATGTTCAGATTGTTCATGTGTGAATTGTTGATCAATGATTTGCTACTGATGTGATTTAAAATTTTCAATGAATATTGAATCTTATTATTTTCAGTTGGTGTGTGTTAGTGTTACTTGCTGTTGATATGAATGTGAAATGGTCAATTTAATATCAGATGTTACATGATTTGCTAATGACATTATTTATTTTTTATATATTAAAAAAAATGTCTGCTTGTGTTCAGCTTGGCATTGCTTAAAAATTACTTTCCGAAAGATGTTTTATGAACAGAAAGACCAGCCTAATGAAAGATGTTTTATGAACAGAAAGACCAGCCTAATGAAAGATGTTTTATGAACAGAAAGACCAGCCTAATGAAAGACTAACCCTTTTTTCTTTGTCTTTTTTAAGATTTCTCTGACTGAAACCAGTGAAACGTTTCCTTTATACTTCCATGTTAATGAACTGGTCACTGAGGACCACCACTCTTTTAGACTGCATTCAGTCGATTTGTAAAGTGGTCCTGAAAGAGACATTCCAGTGTACCTATTATCTTTTAAAGTTGCAGTCTTTTTTGTTGTCAGTAGCTGGTAATGGTACGTTTGATAGGAATTATTAAATTTTCAAACCAGGTAAACTGCTCCTAAGTTTGAAAACCAAATGTTTGAATGTTAAACTGAGTTTTCAGACCAGTTTGCACCTTGGCTGGATGTCCTTAATGCACGGTTGTCTGAAGGGACAGGAGGACCCAAGTCCCCAGAGGCTGGATGTCCTGACTGCCTGGTTGTCTGTGAATGGACAGAAGTTCCCAAGGACCCAGAGGCTGGATGTCCTGACTGCCTGGTTGTCTGTGAATGGACAGAAGTTCCCAAGGACCCAGAGGCTGGATATCCTTACTGCCTGGTTGTCTGAAGGGACAGGAGGACCCAGGTCCCCAGAAGTTGGGGAGAGAGGGAGGCTGGCTTACTTGCACTGCCACCCAAATTATTTTACATTTTAACGGGCAGCCATTCTACCTCCTTTTAGTTTACATGTTGCCGTTTTGTTCATTTTTGAGGGCATTAAGTAGTGACTGGACAACATGTTGGGCTTAGTAACTTAGTGAGGGAAGGCAAGATCAGGCATGTTGGGATTAGTAATTATAGCAAGGGAAGGTAAAATCAGACACATTGGGCTTAGTAACTTAGTGAAGGAAGGTAAGTAAGTAAATTGGTGTTTTACGCCCAGTCAACCAGTGTGAGGAAGGTAGGATCAGACATGTTGGACTTAGTAACTTTAGCAAGGGAAGGTAAGATCAGACATGTTGGTAAGGTCAGACATGTAGAGCTTAGTAACTATAGCAAGGGAAAGTAAAATCAGACATGTTGGGCTTAGTAACATAGTGAGGGAAGGTAAGATCAGACATGTTGGGCTTAGTAACTATAAGTATAGCGAGGGAAGGTAAGATCAGACATGTTGGGCTTGGTAACTTAGGGAAGGTAAGATCAGACGTGTTGGGCTTAGTCAGCTTTTTTCTTCTGATTTTTAAAATATTATTTTAGCTGAGTGGTGCACTATGAACGATGTTTGAAAAGCTTCACCCTGATGTAACCATGATGTTTGACTGGGTGTAAAACCCATTTCCTTTGAAAGGCGTTAGCCTGCTGAACACAATTAGATGATGATGCCAGAGGTGTGGGTGGCCATTGGCACTTGGTATGGTTGTCTGAAATGACTCCTTGCTTGCAGGATTTGAAGCTGTTGTGATTTATGGACGTTATACAATTTGGACAGCACTGTGTGCCGTTTTTCGTTGCAGAAAAGACATTGTTTACTAATTGCTTGAGTTTATTCAGTTGTGAGATGTGTTCACTGCTGGGGTCCTTGGCTACAAGCCAGTTTCTGATCATCTGGGGAAGGGTACTAACAGAATCAAACTGCATGACTGTTTATATAACTGACGACTTTTTTCTTGTCTTTTTTTTTTTTTTACACAATCCCTTAAAGTTGAGCCAAACTGCTTTGGATAAAGTTTGCTGTTTTTGAAGGCGGCTAAAGCCAAGTGAAGCAAAGAGCCAAAAGAGAAATGTTGACAGTCAGTGGTACGACTGGCTGGTCGGAAGGTTCCGTGGGAGATTGGATTTGATGCCGTCATCCTCTGAGTCTGGACTCTTGAGTGCTTCCACGTCCCACTGAAAGCATTTTGATGTTTGGTTCTCGCCCTGTTTCAGGGTGTGTGTGTGTGTGTGAGCGTACGTTTGTTGTTGTTGTTAATCGCTTTTATATAATTTGGTTTGTGTGCGCACACGTGTATGTCTGCAAGTGTGTGCGTGTGCGTGCAAATGAAAACAGGCGGTTTGGAAAGACGTCAAGAGAAACCAGTGACATGCCACATGAAAACATTGAGTTTGGAATGAAGATGCAGGCTGTGTAATTGTTTGAAGGGTTGATTCCTCCACACTCGTTGCTAAACCATTGTGTGTGTGGACGCCAGGAGGGTTGTGGTTAGGACTTCTTAAGGCACACAGCAGTTCAGCAGCAACAGGAGGAACAACAGAATAGCTTGGAAAGGTCCAGATCTGAGCTTTGTTGTAATCAGAAATTTAAAAAAAGGAAGGGGGGGGAGGGGATATTTATAATAATGTACTGGGGTGGTTTACACAGATCATTGTTGGTATAATAGTAAATATTTATAAAGTGTAATTTACAATTGTTACACTGGATAGGTTTTTGTTGCACAGTGAAACAGTTTTTGCTGCCAGTTGGTGGGACAGTTACTTGTACGTTATGGTCCTCAGTACGTATACTTTGCACTGAGCGTGATGACTTGTTGGAGTGTAGTTGTTAATGTATCAAAAATGAATTTAAAACGGAAGAAGAAAGAATCAGTTATGGTTGATCAAATGTGG
The DNA here is from genome assembly GCA_018857735.1 of Alviniconcha marisindica. Lineage (NCBI taxonomy): Eukaryota > Metazoa > Mollusca > Gastropoda > Provannidae > Alviniconcha > Alviniconcha marisindica. Next base: position 602,659 of record JABMCL010002784.1, read on the forward strand.
ATTGTTACTGTTACTCCAGCGTATTTGATGTGATTAAGAACTAGGACTAGTATTAGAAGTAATAAATAAATAACACCAGGGTAACAGAGAGCTTGTATCTTCCTCATAACCCTTCAGTGCACCGCCTATTTTATGAAAGGAATTTGTGTCTGGAAGTGTGGGAATGTGCCTCAGAGCAAGTTGTGCAGGCGTGGGGATTTTCAGTCTAGCCTGAAATCAGGCCGTCTGGGGGAATGTAAAAGCCGGAAAATCCCACCGTCATGGTGTGTGACAAAGGGATTTCACACCGCTCCACGCCATTGCATTCTCATGTCTCATTGCCCCAGAGTATGAAATGTTCAAGCGTTTATTAAATTTGATCTGAAAAACATGGTGGAATATGACCCGTTGTATGTGTGACGGTCTGTGTCAGTCTGTGTGCATGTTTATTCACACCCTGCGGTCCACACTTGCCCATGCAGAAGCCAGCAGTGCACCCTCCCACACATACACACGCTCACGGCAACACTTCATGCTCATGGACCTCTCCCAAGGACTAGTCGGGTCAGGTCAGCAAGGTAACCAGGTTAAGAATGGTAGGGTTGTAGGCTAGGTACAGGTGACAAAGTGTACACACTTGCCCCATTTTGACACACCTTGGCCTCATTTTTGATCTTGTGACCCGCCGTGACCTAGCTCATTAAGAATGGTCCAGTGCTGACAAATAAACTGCTGCTGAGGTTCAACTCATCTGTTTAGTAGACTTGAAAACCAACCATGTAGAACAATCACAAGCCAAAAGAAAGTACAACTGAAAGAGTACCACTACTACCGCACCAAGCATGATGCCATTTGACATACATTTCAAAACTAAAGAGCAGCTTAATGCAATGACACGGTTCTTACCAATGGCTGTCGAAGTGACTGGAACTCCTCCAGTTGTAATGACAAATCATTCTGGTATTGGTTACGGTACCTGCTGGCTTAACCACCATGTCCTGCAAGTTTTTATTCACGTTTTTGCACCATCATAAAGATGCACATCATGAATTAAAAAAATAAAGCCCACGCACTTCGTTTTTGCTGGTGGGAAGACGATGCAAACTTTGTGCTTTCTTAGTTCACTGTTCAGCAAAGCTACAAACTGCTTGCTACAGAATTTGTCACGGTCAGCTGGTTGCAGGATTTGGATTATTTTCTTGGGGTGGGCGTGGGAGGCTCGCCTCACTTGAGTAAGGCTACAGCTGTTGCAGGAACACTGTGTTATACATGTACATCATGGAGGGGATGGGGGGGGGGGCTCGCCTCACTTGAGTAATGCTACAGCAGTTGCAGAAACACTGTGTTATACATGTACATCATGGGGGGGGGGGGGGGCTCACCTTATCTGAGTAATGCTACAGCAGTTGCAGGAACACTGTGTTATACATGTACATCATGGGGGTGGGGGGGGGGGGGGGGCTCACCTTATCTGAGTAATGCTACAGCAGTTGCAGAAACACTGTGTTATACATGTACATCATGGGGGGGGGGGGGGGGGGGGGGGGCTCACCTTATCTGAGTAATGCTACAGCAGTTGCAGAAACACTGTGTTATACATGTACATCAGGGGGGGGGGGGGGGGGCTCACCTTATCTGGTAAGCTACAGCAGTTGCAGGAAAAGGTTACTACTGGGGGAGGTGGGGGGGGGGGCTCACCTATCGTCTCAGAGTTCACCAGACTGTATACCAGCAGCAACATCAACATCAGACTTGCAGCTGTCACACCAACCTCACATGTATAATGTATTAGCTTTCAATACGTCTTCTGATGACATACTTCTCATTTAGGTGGGCACATTCATTGGGCATACAATTATGAAACAAATCAAAAATTGTGGTACTTAATCTGATGTCTGGAAAAGTATACCAGGCAAACAGATTTAAAATTAACATAAACCAAAGAGAAAAAGAGTAGTTTTAAAAACAGGAATGAGCTTTGTATTCAGTAAATTAATATAGACAATAAAATAGTCAAAAGTGATCAAGATAATTAGACAACATTCTCTTCAATAACTTGAAATTTAAATGTATACAGAAAGAAAAAAAAAAAAAATTTGCACAATGATTTATCACAAAAATGCAAAATGTAATCTCTTCACAAAACGGTAAACAGTACCTTCCACTCGATGGAGTGTTGCCAGTGCTTACTGTACATTGTTTTCTTGTGTGGTTAACAGGTTGGTGATTAAATGAAAAATGAAAAACATCTTTTGATGATGGCATACATGTTGAGGGTCTCTTTGTGTCTTTTTCTATACTAGGCGCTTAGAATATATACGGATTTGCACCACGCAAATACCATTCTGACTGACGGATTGCTAGGACATGTATACAGGTTATTTTCTACTTGCTATCCCATCAGCCACTGGCATCAGTGATTTCTGGGTCTCGGCTAGGGACAAGTCTCCTGCAAGACACAGACAGTGCCAGTCATGTTAGTCTAAATTAAGTAGCCAAATATATTAATAATTACATGCCACAGACAAAAATTGTGTGATACATGAATATCAAGAACGACAAGCTTCAAGGTACATTTACAAGTTAGTATTGGATTTTAACAACCTGTCCACCAAACACGGTCACCTCAGGATGATCAAACTGTCATAAGCAAATGTACTAGGCTACCATAGGCAAATGTACTAGCTACCATAGGCAAATGTACTAGCTACCATAGGCAAATGTACTAGGCTAGGACATGGTGGTACTGAATAGTCAATCTTTCTGTCTGATTTACTGATACAAGATTTTTTCTGCTTCTTTTTTTTTCTTTTTCTTTTCTTCTTCTTAAACATAAAAAAGGAACAGACAGAAACAATAAAAAATATTACCTAAATTAATGCATGCTGGCAAACATCAGTGCCGTACTGTAAGGCAGCCAGTTGCACATACCACCTGCCAACTGTTATCTAGCTGCTGTACAAGAGCCATGCAAAAAAAGTCTATCTCTTGATGATATTTCCCCTCATGCGGAACAGCGAACAGCACCGAGGCTGTGATGTGCAGCAGGTGAACCCTTGACCCTAGAACCTTAACGTTGCTTTGTCAAGAACCTTAACATTGCTTTGTCAAGAACCTTAACGTTGCTTTGTCAAGAACTCTTGCTTTGTCTAGGAAAGCTGGCATTGTGAGTGACAATAAGAGGGGTTGGCTGGACAAAGCAGCATTAGGGTTCTAGACAAACAGCGTTAGGGTTCTAAACAAAGCAATGTTGGGGTTCTAGACAAAGCAATGTTGCAGGAATATCCAAATGATACTAAGTTTGATCTGGGTCTTTTTTAACTGTTGGATGAAACAACTTTTGAGAAATATAATTTCTTTTTGAAGTGAATAAAATCTCTTGAGAACACTTAGTTCTTTCTGTGTAAAAAACATTTCAAAGAAACAATCACAGTTATGATTTGAATACTGCTTGAACTATCAGCAAATGTAAAGCGTTGTAACAAGCAATAAGTACATGTTTCAAACAAAAGAAAGCAGACAAACAAAAAACAGCACTACCGTTACCCTTATATACATATTCAATGATGTGGGTTTTTTTAATTTATTTTTTTAACTAAAGTAAAACAATTGAGACAAAATCCCAGCAACAACAAGGATGAAGTACAAACTTCACAAAAGGACAATAGCATCAGATCTGTTAGCATCTCATCTGAAAAGACGACAGCGTCATAAATCATGCCATTGCTGATGCAGGAGGCAGGTGTTTCAGAAGACAGGAGCAGTAACTGGGTTTTAACATTCTGTCTCCTGTAGTGCCACCTCAAGACAATCACGCTGCGTCATAAGCAGGTACACACTTCAAAATTCTTCACATGTATAAACCCTCGCTCGTCAATCCACAAAACCGGTCCCTACACAAATATAAAACGTACATACACAAAGGTCAAGCACAAATTTTCAAAGAGTTAATCCCTTCAATATTACCTCTAAAAAGAGCACATAAGGCTACGACATGATAATACCATCTACCATTCCATTGATTGATACCAGATTAAAGAAAAGAAAAAAGAAACAGGAAGTGGACAGAAACCATAAAAAAGAACATAATGGCAAATAGCAATGCCATATGGCAGCAAGCTGCACATACAACCTACTATCTCCCAACTGATCAACGCAAGCCATACAAAAAAGCCTCTCTGCATCAAAACTGTCTGGGAATTTTCTGGGGAAGAATTAGGATAATGGACCATTAGAAAAAAAGAAGAAAAAAAAGGACAAGACAGAGAGAGCAAGAGCACTAGGCAGAAAAACAAGAGAGGCGATAGGAAAGGGGAATCGAATGACAACCCTGAGATTCCAGACTGGGACAGGACATCAGATATCCCAGGCCTCCCTGTGGGGGGTTTCAAGAAAAATGTGAACAGTCCCACGTCCTCCCCAAGATGAGAACTCTTCACAGCAAACACAAAATGTACTTCTCACTGTCACTAAAGAGCACAACTCTTCACAGCAAACACAAAATGTACTTCTCACTGTCACTAAAGAGCACAACTCTTCACAGCAAACACAAAATGTACTTCTCACTGTCACTAAAGTTCTCCATTACTTCCTTATTCTAGCGATAGCTTTTTTATTAATACACCCCCTCCCCCTCCTCCGAAAAGGATTAAAGAAACAGCAATGAAGATATAGCCCCCAGAACAACAAAAGGCAAAAAACAATACCACATCATTATTACAATCATTTTCAAAGGTCATTGGTGAAGATCACCTAATTCCCAACCCTGCACCAAATCAGAATGAGCACAGTTCACAACCAAAAACACATGCGCAGCATTAATAAAGCATATTAAAATTCCATTTTAACAAATGGCACAGTCAATAAATCAAAATGATTGGAGCGGTTGAGTCTCACAGACACACACACAGACACACACACAGACACACACGTGTGTGTGCGTGCAAATGACCATGCATTGTAACAAATGTATACAATTACAACAAAAATATCTGCAGAACATCAAAAAGTACTCAAAATTCCCTGCACCATAAGGAATGTTGAATTAAAAATAATCATCACTCTCAACAGACACTGGATATGGACTGTCTACAAATACAAAATTTCTGAAAAACAGATACAGAGAAAGACAAACAAAACATTGTGGAGTGTGGTTTACAAGAATGTGCTTTTTTGTGGAATGTAACAGAAAGTACAGGCCAGATGATGTATTTCACAATGACCGAAAGGGTAGCATACCTGCAGGAACCAACGCCAGGTGGTTCCGCAATTCCTAAAATCTTGGTTTAGAATCTGTCATACAGAGAATTCCTGGTTGCAACTATGGACATTCTGCTCAGTGGTATTCCCTTCCAAAATTACTTGCATTCTAACTTCTTTGGTGACAGCTTGTCTGTGCAAAGTGTCAGACAAGACTGTTTTAGTGCCAGAAATTCAAACATCTTCACCATCTCCAGGCACTCTGCACACTAGGGCAGCTTTCTGGGTGAGATCGCCCTGATATAACCTTACCGGTTGACTGGGCGTAAAACACCAACTTACTTACTTCTGGGTCAGAGCATACAGTAAACAGTTCAGGAAGTTGCTGACGTCAGACAAGGGTACTCTCCCTTAGCATATAGATGCAACTCTAGTCCGTGATGATGTTAGGCTAGGTTACCTGCCTTAGCACAGGTACTCTAACAACTCTGATCCTTGATGTATTGATGTCAGGCTAGGTTACCTGCCTTAGCACAGGTACTCTAACAACTCCGATCCTTGATGTGTTGATGTCAGGCTAGGTTACCTGCCTTAGCATAGGTACACTAACAACTCCGATCTTTGATGTAATGATGTCAGGCTAGGTTACCTGCCTTAGCATAGGTACACTAACAACTCCGATCCTTGATGTGTTGATGTCAGGTTAGGTTACCTGCCTTAGCACAGGTACTCTAACAACTCCAATCCATGACGATGATTTTCAATGGTTTGTTCCCAGCTTAACAAGACTGGAACGGAAAGGTTATGGAAGAGATGCTCACCCAGCACCAACAGCCCCTTCAAATGGTAATGTTATTATCGTTGTACTTTATGTAAAACGGCTTCAAGAATACTTCTTCACAACCCAAACGTTTTGTTTTATAAAATAAAAAATCTCCTCCAATGTCAAACGATAAACAGTGCATGTGTCATTATAAAGAAAAACACATGACTTCATTCATATATTCAAAGCTAAACAAAAAAGCTTCCAAAAATACATCACTGATAGTAGCATAGCAGCAACCAGTATGCATACATGTGTACATTTCCGTATATAATTCTGAATGGCCGCATTATGTATAAATGCAACAAAAATCGAAACAAATATTTACAAACATTCTTCTTTGCCAATCAACTGAAACAGAGCAAAATACTGAGGGGAAAAAAAAAAATCTTCTGAACATCAAAGCCCAAAGTGATTCTCTAAAGAAGTACTGACTTCAAGCACCACACCAAACAGACCAGGTGAAGCAATGGCACAAAACTTCCGCATATGGAAACCGACTGTTGGCATGTCCATCCCTTATTCCCCTATGCACTGCTAACACATGCAGCAGTAAACAGTCATGAGTGTTGATCTGAAATAGTCATCAAAGTTTATGACACATCCAAGACGAACATGCCACAGACGTACAGAAAAATATGACACAACAGAGGACTTTTGAGTAGGGGTGCTTTTGAATGTTCCTCTTTTCCTTTGTGTTAGCTTTGTTAAACAAAACATTGCACAGGTTAGTTCTTGATTTTAATGTCCTATCAGCCACACAGGGTCACCTCAAGACAAAGCATTGCACAGGTATATCCAAAGTGATCTGGCAGCAAAAGGGTTAACAAAAATAGTGGTTAATCCCTGGACAAGCAAAGGAGATCACAGTACTCCCAAAACACTATACAGACAACAAATGATGCAATGACAGCTACAAACCTGAATTACCTACAATAACCCCCAACTGGCAGGAAAGTAATTCCAGGCAGAGAAAATTCACTGGGTGTGTGTGTGTGTGTGTAGGGGGTGGGGTGGGGGGGTGGGGGAGTACATTTAGTTAAAAAGAGGTAAAAATAGAATGCATACTCTGTATTTGGTTCAGTTCAGTTCAAGATGGTATCTATGCGCTCAGAAAAGCCCATATGCACTCCACCCCATCTCTCAGTTTCCCCAGATTGCCTTTGAAACGGTTCCAATGTTTGTCTGATTGATGATGGCCCCCTTGTCTCGCGCTTCCTCTTAACTGGAATACTCTGGAATACTTTTCACTCTATAATGGGAATACAATATTCCTGCGAACGATTTCAGTCACCGTCCTGAGGACAGCCAGCAGCAGCAGAGTTGCTCTACCCACCCCCTCTACTCCCATATGGTGTCTAGCTTGCTACTTTCTGAGGACTGACACTTCTTTACTGCATGCCAGGTTATTTGGTGTTTCCCAAATCCTCCAAACTCAGTCACTGACCACAGGACCTTTAACGGGTGTATGTGATCTTTCTGAATGCACACACATGGGGTCTGTGGCTCAAATTCTCGTCCAGAGGACTTCTGCACAATCTGCAGAGAATCTGACTCCAGAGAAATCTAGTAGGTAACAGTCTGTTGGTCACCTCTTTTTTTTTCTTTTTTTCTTTTTTACATAAAACTTATTAAAGTTACGTGTTGTTTGAGGATGTTTCTTCTGAGATAAGTGTATATCCCCATCTAGACTGTCTTCAGTTGTTTTGTGGTTTGTTTGTTTTTAATAACACAATAACACATACATTGTATATTTTAGAACTCAAAGAACAGTTATTAAAATACATATTAAACAAACTAGTGATTTATGTAATTTACACACACAGGTCATCTATTTTCAGATTCAGTCCCCCTTCCCCCAATAACAAGCCACGCATGGATGGTTTTAGCTTTGAACTGACCAAGCAAGTGCATACATATATTAAATGTACAGAGATCACAGGTTCAAAAACAGCACACACAAAGCAATGACGTCAGTACACAACCAGCGCTGTGGAAACAAATTAATGCTGTAACACTGCGTGCTTTACGTTGCTGGCCCCCAGGGCAAGCTGTAACAGCTGTTCAGCATAGGACACAGTGCAGACGTCAGCAATACCAGTCGACAGAAAGTAAGAGCTGACATTGCAAGAGAAGGGAAAAAATCACTGCAACAAACAGAAACAGCTAAACCTTTCATGGAATAAAATTGGTGTGTGTGTGTGTGTGCGTGTGTGTGTGTTGTGGTGCATAGATGTTTGCTGAAATACCACACCGTCATCTTTTCACCTAGGTTTTCAGACAGAGTTTCCTCATTCGTTCACCTCTCATTCCTGTTTTTCTTCATAACTTTCTCAGGATACAAAGCGCAACACAACGCTGAACATATATATATACATATGCACACACATTAAGTGCATGCATCAAACTTGACAGCAAAGTCCTTTCACTTTCCAAGGCATGTAAAACTAAACAAAACTGTGGGGCTGACAATGCAGCACATTAACACACATCACAACAAACACCAGCCTCATCCTCATTGCTGAAGCAAGCCGCACAGGGGCAGAGGTCAGTCACTTCTGGGACTGTAACGCCCGTCAACAGAACAGCTGACCTCAGTGACAGAGGCAAAGCAACTGTGGAACCTATCAACAATTGCATAACGGAATCAACGGGCTGATTGTCAAGCAGCAAGTAGCTCAGTAGCTTCATTGTCAAGCAGCGGGTAAACCCCACAGTCAAGAGACTGCACAGTAAGTCAGCATATGGAACATCACGGTCTGGCCAAGAGTGAAAGAGAGGGGACAGAGACAGTCAAAATGTTTTCTCGTACATGCCATGGGCCCATTGCGAAGCAGCACAGACCAGTATTTACTCACAACCACACACATACACATTCATGCACACAGGCATACAAGCGAAAGAGTCTGTAGATGCAGTCACACCATCATCTCATCCAGTCGTCAAATTCAAGCAGCTATTGACGTCTGGATTTTACCGTCCTGTGAATGGAGCAGTTACTGATGACTGGATTTTACCGTCCTGTCAATGAAGCAGTTACTGATGACTGGATTTTACTGTCCTGTCAATGGAGCTGTTACTGACGACTGGATTTTACTGTCCTGTCAATGGAGCTGTTACTGACGACTGGATTTTACTGTCCTGTCAATGGAGCTGTTACTGACGACTGGATTTTACTGTCCTGTCAATGGAGCTGTTACTGACGACTGGATTTTACTGTCCTGTCAATGGAGCTGTTACTGACGACTGGATTTTACTGTCCTGTCAATGGAGCAGTTACTGACGACTGGATTTTACCGTCCTGTCAATGGAGCAGTTACTGACGACTGGATTTTACCGTCCTGTCAATGGAGCAGTTACTGACGACTGGATTTTACCGTCCTGTCAATGGAGCAGTTACTGACGACTGGATTTTACCGTCCTGTCAATGGAGCTGTTACTGACGACTGGATTTTACTGTCCTGTCAATGGAGCTGTTACTGACGACTGGATTTTACCGTCCTGTCAATGGAGCTGTTACTGACGACTGGATTTTACCGTCCTGTCAATGGAGCAGTTACTGATGATGGATTTTACTGTCCTGTCAATGGAGCAGTTACTGATGACTGGATTTTACTGTCCTGTCAATGGAGCTGTTACTGATGACTGGATTTTACCGTCCTGTCAATGGAGCTGTTACTGATGACTGGATTTTACCATCCTGTTAATGGAGCAGTTACTGATGACTGGATTTTACCATCCTGTCAATGGAGCAGTTACTGACGACTGGATTTTACTGTCCTGTCAATGGAGCTGAGTCAACTCCGTGTTTAACTATACCCAGGTCACATCTACAAGCTCAGTAATGAAGTTTGAGGGAGAGAAAGAGACAAACAGGAACAGAGTTGTGGGGAGAGAGAGACAGACAGACAGAGGTATGGGGGGAGACTCAGGGAGAGAGAGAACTCAGAACTTTATTACACAAGGCTTAAGATTTTAAGCAGTTGCCCATTCCTGCAATCTGCCCATGCTAATCTACCCGCCAATAGAGAGAGATTAGAGAGATTCACTGTTAAACGCTGTTTATCACAGAGTAATTAATTCACTATCAAAGGCTGTTTATTCTAGAGAGATCCACTATCAATGGGAGTTCATTATAGAGATTCACTATCAAGCCAACAACCAAAAACTTTAGACCAGAAATATTTCCAATGCATGATCAGCGCAGACCAATTAAACACCCACAATCACTACTGACAATGCCATAAGTACTTCAGCGCACAAACCTAAATCAAAGCGAGTTGTTTGATTTCTCCTGCACTTAGTGCTCAAAAGCAAGTGGCCTCAGCTTTCAAGTTTGTTGAATGGAGGCGCTCGTTTGATTTCACAAAATGCTCCCTGTGTCCAGTTCAGTTTCTGAAGGACAACAGCATGTAGATCTGGTTTAGCCCTAGAGACTGCCAAAGCCAACAAGACGAAGGTTGATGCAGAAAAAGGCTGACTGAAAAATTGATGTGTTTTACTCAACAAGATGAAGGTTGATGGAGAAAAAGGGCAGTTGAAAAAATGATGTGTTTCAGTCAACAAGATAAAAGTTGATGCAGAAAAAGGGCAGTTGAAAAAATGATGTGGTGCAGTCTGGGAGCCTGGGTGACATGGAGATGCTGATTCAGCCTCAGGTGGGCATCGACTGGTATCACCTGCGACTGTCAACCTGCACGCAGCTCTGCATCCAGTCAATCACAGGGCCATTGATCAGCAGTCGTTTTCAATCTGTACCCAGCGCTGAATTGAGCGAATCATGGCATCCACCCACCTGCAAGTAGGTGGACAGTTACCAAGATGCAAGAGATGATCACCACACAGCCACACAAACTAGTATGATTGGCTTACCACTCATCATCACACACAGCCACACAAACCAGTATGACTGGCTTACCACTCATCATCACACACAGCCACACAAACTAGATATTGGCTTACCACTCATCATCACACACAGCCACACAAACCAGATGATGGCTTACCACTCATCATCACACACAGCCACACAAACCAGATGATGGCTTACCACTCATCATCACACACAGCCACACAAACCAGTATGACTGGCTTACCACTCATCATCACACACAGCCACACAAACCAGTATGATTGGCTTACCACTCATCATCACACACAGCCACACAAACCAGCATCACTGGCTTACCACTCATCATCACACACAGCCACACAAACTAGTATGATTGGCTTACCACTCATCATCACACACAGCCACACAAACCAGCATCACTGGCTTACCACTCATCATCACACACAGCTACACAAACCAGTATGACTGGCTTACCACTCATCATCACACACAGCCACACAAACCAGTATGACTGGCTTACCACTCATCATCACACACAGCTACACAAACCAGTATGACTGGCTTACCACTCATCATCACACACAGCCAAACCAGTATGACTGGCTTACCACTCATCATCACACACAGCCACACAAACCAGTATGACTGGCTTACCACTCATCACACACAGCCACACAAACCAGCATCACTGGCTTACCACTCATCATCAAACACAGCCACACTAACCACTGGCCTATCACTAGTCATCACACAAACCCTCATCACTCACATCACACAACCACATCACTGGCTTACCACTCATCCCCCACACACAGCTCACACAAACCAATACCACTGGCTTATCACTCATCATCACACAGCCAAACCAGCTACTGCTTACCACACCACATCACGCACACTCACACAAACCATACACTGGCTTACCACTCATCATCACACAAGCCCAAACCAGTATCACTGGCTTACCACTCATCATCACACACAGCCACATAACCATGGCTATGCACTAGTCATCACACAAACCATGGTTCATCACTCATCATCACACAACCACATCCACTGGCTTACCACTCATCATCACACAAGCCACATACCATGGCTTATCATAGTCATCACACAATACCATGGCTTATCACTCATCATCACAACCAATACCACTGGCTATCATCTCATCAACAACCACATACCACTGGCTTATCACTCATCATCACACAACCAACATACCACTGGCTTATACCATCATCAACACCACACCCCGGGACCATCACAAACCACATCACTGGCTTACCACTCATCATCACACAACCCCGCCCTACACAAACCAGTAGACTGGCTTACCACTCATCACACAACACAACCACACAAACCAGCAATCACTGGCTTACCACTCATCATCACACAAGCCACATACCACTGGCTTTCACTCATCATCACACACACACAACCACTGGCTTCATCACTCATCATCACACAACCACATACCACTGGCTTATCACTCATCATCACACAACCAACATACCACTGGCTTACTCACTCATCATCACACACAGCATACCACTGGCTATCACTACATCACACACATACCATGGCATCACTCATCATCACACAACCACATACCACTGGCTTACTCACTCATCACACACCACATACCACTGCTATCATCACACAACCCACATACCACTGGCTTACTCACTCATCATCACACAGCCACATACCACTGGCTATGCACTCATCACACAACCACATACCACTGGCTTATCACATCATCACACAACCATACCACTGGCTTATCACTCATCATCACACAACCACATACCACTGGCTTACATCTCATCACACAACCACATACCACTGGCTTATCACTCATCACACACAGCCACATACCACTGGCTTATCACTCATCATCACACAACCACATACCATTGGCTTACTTCATCATGATCACACAACCACATACCATTGGCTTACTGCATCATCATCAGACAACCACATACCACTGGCTTATTACTCATCATCACACAACCACATACCACTGGCTTATCACTCATCATCACACAACAACATACCACTGGCTTATCACTCATCATCACACAACCACATACCACTGGCTTACTTCATCATCATCACACAACCACATACCACTGCATCATCACACAGCCACATACCACTGGCTTACTGCATCATCATCACACAACCACGTACCACTGGCTTATCACTCATCATCACACAACCACATATCACTGGCTTATCACTCATCATCACACAGACATACCACTGGCTTATCACTCATCATCACACAACCACATACCACTGGCTTACTGCATCATCATCACACAGACATACCACTGGCTTATCACTCATCATCATCACAGACATACCACTGGCTTATCACTCATCATCATCACACAGACATACCACTGGCTTATCACTCATCATCATCACAAAAAGGCACACTTTTCCCCCACTATGAAGCAAACTGAACTGTGAACTACCTCTGTCTGTCTGTGTCATTTTCAGCACTGAACTGGAAAGCGCGGAGGGTATGATCAGGGGGGACCACTCCAAATGCATGCTTCTTGCCGACAGAGATGGAGGGATCGACCTTGTAGCCATGGAGATGGGCCACGCCTGCAACCAGCCGACATGGACACGTCATCAATGTCTAGCCATCTACTTGTCACCACTCTTACTGTCTAGCCATCTACTTCTCACCACTCTTACTGTCTAGCCATCTACTTCTCACCACTCTTACTGTCTAGTCATCTACTTCTCACCACTCTTACTGTCTGGCCATCTACTGCTCACCACTCTTACTGTCTAGTCATCTACTTCTCACCACTCCTACTGTCTGGCCATCTACTGCTCACCACTCTTACTGTCTAGCCATCTACTTCTCACCACTCTTACTGTCCAGTCATCTACTTCTCACCACTCTTACTGTTTAGCCATCTACTTCTCACCACTCTTACTGTCTAGTCATCTACTTCTCACCACTCTTACTGTCTAGCCATCTACTTCTCACCACTCTTACTGTCTAGCCATCTACTTCTCACCACTCCTACTGTCTAGCCATCTACTGCTCACCACTCTTACTGTCTAGCCATCTACTTGTCACCACTCTTACTGTCTAGCTATCTACTTCTAATCATTCTTACTGTCTAGCCATCTACTTCTCATCACTATTAGTATTACTGTCTAGCTGTCTATTTCCCATCACTCTTACTGTGTAACTGTCTACCTCTCGTCACTCTTTCTGTCTAGCTATCTACTTCTCATCACTCTTACTGTGTAACTACCTACTTCTCATCACTCTTACAGTCCAGCTATCTCCTTCTCATCACTCTTACTGTCCAGCTATCTCCTTCTCATCACTCTTACTGTGTAACTACCTACTTCTCATCACTCTTACTGTCTAACTATCTCCTTCTCATCACTCTTACTGTGTAACTACCTACTTCTCATCACTCTTACTGTCTAGCCATCTACTTCTCATCACTCTTACTGTGTACCTATCTAGCTATCTACTTCTCATCACTTTTAGTGTCTAGCTATCTACTTCTCATCACTCTTACTGTCTAGCCATCTACTTCTCATCACTCTTACTGTCTAGCTGTCTACCTCTCATCACTTTTACTGTGTAACTATCTAGCTGTCTACTTCTCATCACTCTTACAGTGTAACTGTCTACTTCTCATCATTCTTACTGTCCAGCTATCTACTTCTTCTCACTTTTATTCCATGTCTATCTCTATCTACTTCTCTATGTATATCTACATTAAAACAAAGCAAGAATGATTTATACACCACCCGATACTGACCGAAAGCACTGAGCGAGTTCATGTTCTTGTAGTAGTAGAGGCAAGCATCCTTGAGGATGCAGTAGCGCCGTTGCCAGGTCTTGCGACGATTGCCCACCTTTAGCAGGTAGCCCGTGCACTCGGGCCGACGCACCTCCAGGGCAGGTAAACCTACGTTGTGGCTGCTCACGCTCACAAACGATTCCTTCTGTCAAACCACAGTCAGACACAACTTGAGTGCTAGTTGTCAACAGCAAAGCTGTCAACAGTAAAGCTGTCAACAGTAAAGCTGTCAACAGCAAAGTTGTCAACAGCAAGAGTGTCAATAGCAAAGGTGTCAACAGTAAAGCTGACAACAGAAAAGTTGTCAACAGCAAAGTTGTCAACAGTAAAGCTGTCAACAGAAAAGTTGTCAACAGCAAAGTTGTCAACAGTAAAGCTGTCAACAGCAAAGTTGTCAACAGCAAAGGTGTCAACAGCAAAGTTGTCAACAGCAAGTGTCAATAGCAAAGGTGTCAACAGCAAAGTTGTCAACAGCAAGAGTGTCAATAGCAAAGGTGTCAACAGTAAAGCTGACAACAGAAAAGTTGTCAACAGCAAAGTTGTCAACAGTAAAGCTGTCAACAGAAAGCTTGTCAACAGCAAAGTTGTCAACAGCAAAGGTGTCAACAGCAAAGTTGTCAACAGCAAAGTGTCAATAGCAAAGTGTGTCAACAGTAAAGCTGACAACAGAAAAGTTGTCAACAGCAAAGTTGTCAACAGTAAAGCTGACAACAGAAAAGTTGTCAAAGCAAAGTCAAAGCTGTCAACAGTAAAGCTGTCAACAGCAAAGTTGTCAACAGCAAAGGTGTCAACAGCAAAGTTGTCAACAGCAAGAGTGTCAATAGCAAAGGTGTCAACAGTAAAGCTGACAACAGAAAAGTTGTCAACAGCAAAGTTGTCAACAGTAAAGCTGACAACAGAAAAGTTGTCAACAGCAAAGCTGTCAACAGTAAAGCTGTCAACAGTAAAGCTGTCAACAGAAAGTTGTCAACAGCAAAGAGTGTCAACAGCAAAGTTGTCAACAGCAAGAGTGTCAATAGCAAAGGTGTCAACAGTAAAGCTGACAACAGAAAAGTTGTCAACAGCAAAGTTGTCAACAGTAAAGCTGACAACAGAAAAGTTGTCAACAGCAAAGCTGTCAACAACAAAGTTGTCAACAGTAAAGCTGTCAACAGAAAAGTTGTCAACAGCAAAGTTGTCAACAGCAATGGTGTCAACAGCAAAGTTGTCAACAGCAAAGTTGTCAACAGCAAAGCTGTCAACAGAAAAGTTGTCAACAGCAGAGTTGTTAACAGCAAAGGTGTCAACAGCAAAGCTGTTAACAGTTATGAGTGAGCGATAGCTGTGAACAGTAAGTGTTGTTGCTGTTGTCGTTGTTATTACTTTTCTGCAGCGTTATTCTCCACTCTCAAGAAGACTGATTGAGCTAAAGCAAAACGCAACTCCACCATTTGTCCTGTACTGTCGTAACGGACCAGCATTAAGAATACCCCTTCAGCGAAGCCACTAAGGTAACCAAGATCCAAAGCCAGCTTAGAGTCTGTCATGACGTTGTCAGGTTGGAGGAATGTCTGAGATACAGAAATATTCCCTCGACAATTCTACCGTAACCCAAAACAAAGTGAGGAAGAAGGATAAGAAGGGGGGAAAAAAGACAAGAGAGGTGGGAGAAAATGAAAATAAGAAAAGCAGAAGAAAAGAAAAAAACCCACCAAAAACCCACAAAGACAAACAAGACAGAGAGCATGAGACAGAAAGAAACTGAAGAAAGCAGAAAGCATGATGGGATGTAAGTCACGGGGAGGGGGAGTGGGGGGCGGGGGGAAGGGGAGAGGGGGGCGGGGGGAAAAGATGAGAGGAGATAACAAAATGACGCCAGACGAAAGACTAACCCTTTTCTTGGATCTTGCAGCAGCTTCAGACAAGGCTCCAACCCATCTGAAAAGGAGACAAAATGAGGACGTTGCGGTGACGAACATTTAATGGCTAATGTCACGGTCAGAATGAGCTGTTCCTTGAGTGCTTGCCAGCACACTGTGGCAGCCAGGAAACCAAACTGCTGCCGAGTGCAGCACGCCACCGACAACTGCAAAACCTAATGACAGCTTCTGAAACCTAATGACAACTGCTCAGATCTAATGACAGCTTTATTTACTTACTCATGTACTTTTTATTATTTGTCAAAGGCAGACAATTGAGCTTCCTTTTTAAGTGAATTTCCTTTTTAAGGATTAATAAAGAATTATTGTATTGTACTGAAACTACTCAAACCTAATGACAGCTGCTGAAACCTAATAACAATGTAAAAACCTAATGACAATGTAAAAACCTAATGACAATGTAAAAACCTAATAACAATGTAAAAACCTAATGACAACTGCTGAAGCATAATGACAGCTGCTGAAACCTAATGACAATGCTGAAACCTAATGACTGCTGAAACTACTCAAGCTGTCACGAGAGGGGCCATTCATGTGATTCTGTCATGTCATCAGTCCACAATAAACAAGCTGTCATGAGAGGGGCCATTCGTGTGATTCTGTCATGTCATCAGTCCAAAAGATCTGCCATCATGCGAGAAGCAGTTCAGCTGATTCTGTCATTGTGATTCTGATTCATCCACAAAGACTGGTGCAGTTTCAGGACAGATCCAACGGACTATGTCATCAGCCTGCAAAGACTGGTGCAGTTTCAGGACAGATCCAACGGACTATGTCATCAGCCTGCAAAGACTGGTGCAGTTTCAGGACAGACCCAACGGACTATGTCATCAGCCTGCAAAGACTGGTGCAGTTTCAGGACAGATCCAACTGACTATGTCATCAGCCTGCAAAGACTGGTGCAGTTTCAGGACAGATCCAACGGACTATGTCATCAGTCTACAAAGACTGGTGCAGTTTCAGAACAGACCCAACTATGTCATCAGTCTACAAAGACTGGTGCAGTTTTAGGACAGATCCAACTGACTATGTCATCAGTCTACAAAGACTGGTGCAGTTTTAGGATAAACCCAACCAAATATGTTATCAGTCTACAAAGACTGGTGCAGTTTCAGGACAGATCCAACTGACTATGTCATCAGTTTACAAAGATGATGCAGTTTCAGGACAGATCCAACTATGTTATCAGTCTACAAAGATGATGCAGTTTCAGGACAGACCCAACTGACTATGTCATCAGTCTACAAAGACTGGTACAGTTTCAGTACAGATCCAACTATGTCATCAGTCTACAAAGACTGGTGCAGTTTCAGGACAGATCCAACTATGTCATCAGTCTACAAAGACTGGTGCAGTTTCAGGACAGATCCAACAGACTATGTCATCAGTCTACAAAGACTGGTGCAGTTTCAGGACAGATCCAACTATGTCATCAGTCTACAAAGACTGGTGCAGTTTCAGGACAGATCCAACTATGTTATCAGTCTACAAAGATGGGTGCAGTTTCAGGACAGATCTAACTATGTTATCAGTCTACAAAGACTGGTGCAGTTTCACGACAGATCCAACTGACTATGTCATCAGTCTACAAAGACTGGTACAGTTTCAGGACAGATCCAACTATGTTATCAGTCTACAAAGACGATGCAGTTTCAGGACAGATCCAACGGACTAAGTCATCAGTCTACAAAGACTGGTGCAGTTTCAGGACAGATCCAACTATGTTATCAGTCTACAAAGACGAGGCAGTTTCAGGACAGATCCAACTGACTATGCCATCAGTCTACAAAGATGATGCAGTTTCAGGACAGATCCAACTGACTATGTCACCAGTCTAAAAAGAACCAAATGATTCTGCAATGTCATCAGCTGTAAGGGGCTGGTGTAGTCCGAGGAATGACCAGGCTTACTCTGTCATGGTGTCTCTGTTATCGGTCATGAAGTAGTATGTCCTGGCTCCGTATTTCTCCGCCTTGAAGCAGAAGTCCCGCCCCGTGTCCAGGTGGCGTGAAAAGGTGTAGCCAGCCAATGGGATGGCACCCAGGGGGTCAGTTTCCTGATACAGACACAAAAGGGGCTCAGTGTCCTGATACAATCACTTTATCGCATTTTTATTTTAACACCTTTTTCATTACAGTTTGCTACTATTGATATTTGAAGAGCGTGTATTTCCATGCGCACACATGCATGCACACACACACATACACACACACTCACAAAACCATCAGCAGATAGACACACACTTACACACACATGTACACACACATGTACACACACACACACTCTCAACAACTACAAATATAAACACACACATACATACATGTATATACACACAAGCACATGAGCACACACATGCATGCATACACACACACACACACACACACACACACTCACCACACACACACACACACACACACACACACACACACACACACACACACACACACACACACACACACACAAGCATGCTACAGAACCTACAGATTTATCTTTATAGTAGTAGAGACAGCTGTCCTGGCGGAGAATGAAGTAACGTTTTTTCCAGCGTCGCATGATCATTGCTGATGAGCCACCCAACTTGTGCATGTGACCCTCAATGATGGAAGCTTGAAGGTCACGTGACGGCTGGAACTCTGTCGTGGCCACATCCAGGTGAATGATAGAGGGGCCTGAAAGCACATAGATGAGTAAGGAACTTGATGTTTTATGCCCAGTCAGCCACTACAGTTATATCAGGCCTGATCACATAAATGAATGAATGGATAACAAATGATAACGAGCATTAAAAAACACAACTTCCATGCAAGAATATATGCATGCTCACAGCACAAGGGTTGTGGAGAAAGAAGCAAATATATTATCACATATGCGCACTGTAAAATGCACAGTGAGCTAAGCACACACACACACAACACACACAAACACAACACATATAAACACAACACACACAGATACACAGACACACAGACACACATACACACAACACATACAAACACAACACACACACACACACAACACACAACACACACACACACACACCACACACACACACACACACACACACACAAACAACACAGCACACACATGATGTGCAGTGTAAGGACAAGTGGGAAGGAGAATTCTGAGCTACAATGACAGATGTGCGCCTTCAAAGTAGACTGGAAAGAAGGAACACTCTGCCTCCCTGAGACATATTAATTATACCGTTACTTAAGTACATGCAGTTTCTAAATCAAAAGTGATGATATCTACAGATCTCTCAGCAATATTCTTTCATGCAGAATAGTACATTGATTTCTAACATGCTGATTCCATCCCATGTATTTATATAATTAATCAGTGCTAGGTTCAAATACTGAGAGCACTTGTACAGTGTGTCAGTAAGTAAGTAACTTGGTGTTTTACGCCCAGTCAACCATTGCGGTTATATCTGGGCAAATGTACAGGTCTGATTTAAGAACAGATCATAACTGTTTATCATTATAATACACACCTCTGTGACACTGTTTCTATGTGCTGATGTGAATGTAAACTTGCTTACGTCTGCCTCTGCTCCGTTTCCCTTTAATAATAACGCCTCTCACGGACAAACCAACAAAGCCAGAACAAACAGCCTGTGTGAAAAACAGAGAGCGGGCCGAATGGAAACAGCCTGAGTGGAAAAGGGAGAGAGGGCAAAATGAAAACTGCTGGAGTGGAAAAGGGAGAGAGGGCAGGATGGAAACAGTGTGAGTGGAAAAGGGAGAGAGGGCAAAATGAAAACTGCTGGAGTGGAAAAGGGAGAGAGGGCAGGATGGAAACAGTGTGAGTGGAAAAGGGAGAGAGGGCAAAATGAAAACTGCTGGAGTGGAAAAGGGAGAGAGGGCAGGATGGATACAGGCTGAGTGGAAAAGGGAGAGAGGGCAGGATGGAAACAGGCTGAGTGGAAAAGGGAGAGAGGGCAGGATGGAAACAGTGTGAGGAAACAGGCTGAGTGGAAAAGGGAGAGAGGGCAGGATGGAAACAGGCTGAGTGGAAAAGGGAGAGAGGGCAGGATGGAAACAGGCTGAGTGGAAAAGGGAGAGAGGGCAGGATGGAAACAGGCTGAGTGGAAAAGGGAGAGACTGACTGTTGGTGATGAGAGTGACGATTTCATCGTGGGTCAAGGTCAGGACATTGGCTCCGTTGATGGCGATGAGGATCTGGCCCTCCTCCACCCCGGCTCGTTCTGCTGGGCTCCCTGTCAACAGGCATTCACAGTCAACAATAACTCCCTGTTGACAGGCATTCACAGTCAACAATAACTCCCTGTTGACAGGCATTCACAGTCAACAATAACTCCCTGTTGACAGGCATTCACAGTCAACAATAACTCCCTGTTGACAGGCTTTCACAGTCAACAATAACTCCATGTTGACAATCACAGTCAACAATAACAATGCCCTGTTGACAGACAGACATAGTCAACAATAGCAACACTAAGGGGGAGTTCCATAGCACCTATCTGCCACACAAGGTTGAAGCCCAGAATGCTTCACAATAACACTAGCAACACGCACACACACACACTCATGTACGCATGCACACACACACACAAACTCATGTACGCATGCACACACACACACACACTTGTGCACGCACACACACACACACATACTCATGTACACATGCACACACACACACACACACACACGTACACATGAACACACTTGTGCACACACACACACACACACACACACACACACACACACACACACACAGGCACAGACAGACACACTCACAGAGTTTCAAAAGAGCAAGAAGAATCAAAGTGGCAGTGTTTGAGGCAAACTGTTCCAATCTGCTGCACTCCCTATCAATATGCACACTTCATTCTCTCTCTTCAACCCCCCCCCCCCCCCCCCCCCCCATATGAATACAAATACACTCTGGTGATGTATAATGGTATAATGTGCAATCTAAAGTCTGCCCCCCCCCCCCCCCCCACATATGAATACAAATATATCACAGACCTGTGGCTACTTTGGTGATGTACGCTGTCTGACTGTCCAGAATGTGCAGTCTAAAGTCTGCCCCCCCCCGCACACACACACACAGTATTTGAATACAAATATATCCACAGACCTGTGGCTACTTTGGTGATGTACGCTGGCTGACTGTCTAGAATGTGCAATCCAAAGTCCGTCTCTTCTGGCCCCTTCTCCAACACAACACTCTTCTCTTCATCTGAAAAATACAAACACAGGTCAATATCATCACACTCTCATCAGAACGTATTAAGTATAAAGTCAATTGTATGTGTTTCAGTGCTATAAATGGTTCTGGTCCTGCTTACCTCTCTGAACTGCTGCATGTCTACACTCCGTCTCGTACACTACACTCTTCTTCTGACACCCTCATGCTGAAAATCCAACAATACAAATGCAAGATTCATGGCTTTTGCACCTTCCCTTGCTTTGGACCCCACAATTGGAATTCACTCCCACAAGACCTTAGACACTGCTCAACCCTGTCATCTTTTAAAGCCAAACTGAAAACCTTCCTCTTCTCACAGTATTTCCATCCTAACTAATATCAGTACCCAGTTTCTGCTACAGTCAGTGTGTGTGTGCGTGCGTGCGTGCGTGCGTGCGTGCGTGTGGTGTTTGTAGTGCGTTTTTTTAATTTTAATTTTTTATACAATACTTTACGTAAACTGTTTTGGTAGGACTATGCTCTACATGTGTATAGAATATCATATTTAGGTTAATATGTATCATGTGAGCGCTCAGGGCACTGATGAGCGCATGATAAATGTACATTATTAGTATTATTGATCTGCAAAATGTTCAGCTCCTAACCTCGTAAACTGTCAAGTTTGAAGGAGTAACAGTGGTACTCCTTCACAATATTTTTTCCACACACAGAAGCTCACCCTAAAGTTTGCCACACACAGAAGCTTACCCTAAAGTTTGCCACACACAGAAGCTCACCCTAAAGTTTGCCACACACAGAAGCTCACCCTAAAGTTTGCCACACACAGAAGCTCACCCTAAAGTTTGCCACACACAGAAGCTCACCCTAAAGTTTGCCACACACAGAAGCTCACCCTAAAGTTTGCCACACACAGAAGCTCACCCTAAAGTTTGCCACACACAGAAGCTCACCCTAAAGTTTGCCACACACAGAAGCTCACCCTAAAGTTTGCCACACACAGAAGCTTACCCTAAAGTTTGCCACACACAGAAGCTCACCCTAAAGTTTGCCACACACAGAAGCTCACCCTAAAGTTTGCCACACACAGAAGCTCACCTAAAGTTTGCCACACACAGAAGCCACCCTAAGTTTGCCAACACAGGCTCACCCTAAAGTTTGCCACACACAGAAGCTCACCCTAAAGTTTGCCACACACAGAAGCTCACCCTAAAGTTTGCCACACACAGAAGCTCACCCTAAAGTTTGCCACACACAGAAGCTCACCCTAAAGTTTGAGGAATATCAGTGGTATTTCTTGGAGCCCTTATGCTGTAGACAGAAGCTTTTCTGACTGTCATGACGGATTGTCATGACAGTACTTGTGCTTTTCTGACTGATTGTCATGACAGTACTTGTGCTTTTCTGACTGATTGTCATGACAGTACTTGTGCTTTTCTGACTGGCATGACAGTACTTGTGCTTTTCTGACCGATTGTCATGACAGTACTTGTACTTTTCTGACTGACTGTCATGACAGTACTTGTACTTTTCTGACTGATTGTCATGACAGTACTTGCTTTCTGACTGGCATGACAGTACTTGTGCTTTTCTGACGATGTCATGACAGTACTTGTCTTTCTGACGACTGTCATGACAGTACTTTATTCTGATGAGATGACAGTATTGTACTTTTCTGACTGATTGTCATGACAGTACTTGTGCTTTTCTGACTGATTGTCATGACAGTACTAGTGCTTTTCCGACTGATTGTCATGACAGTACTTCTGCTTTTCCGACTGATTGTCATGACAGTACTTGTGCTTGTGACTGATTGTTATAACAATACTTGTGCTTTTCTGATTGTCATGACAGTACTTGTGCTTTTCTGACTGATCGTCATGACAGTACTTGTGCTTTTCTGATTGATTGTCACGACAGTACTTGTTTTTTTCTGACTGACTGTCATGACAGTACTTGTACTTTTCTGATTGTCATGTTGATATTGATGGATGCATTTACAGTACTTGTGCTTATTTGAGTGTGTGAAATACTTTAATATTGATGGATGCATTTACAGTACTTGTGCTTATTTGAGTGTGTGAAATACTTTAATATTGATGGATGCATTTACAGTACTTGTGCTTATTTGAGTGTGTGAAATACTTTAATATTGATGGATGCATTTACAGTACTTGTGCTTCTTCTTCTTCTTTTTTTGTTTTTGTTGTTTGTTTGTTTCATCCTGGCTTTTTGTCATGTTGACATTGATGTATGCATTTATAGTACTTGTGCTTTTCTGATTGTCAAGTGGATTTTGATGTTGATAAGGTACATTGCTGTGAGCTCCTCAACATTTACAGGCTATAGCACTATATAAGAGTAATTATTATTATTATTATTAAGCTTGCCATAAAGTTAAGAGCAGTATCAGTGGTACCCTTTAGTACAATTTTGCCAAAGACAGTTCCAAGTTTACCATGAACTTTGGCAGAATATCAGTGGTTGCCCCCGATGTTTTGCTGTGCACAGACAGAAACTGATGCTTACCACAACTTTGGCATAGCATCAGTGACACAGTGACAGTACTCCTTGGAACTGTTGTGATGCAGAGGAGTATCAGTGGTACTCCCTGAAGCTGTTCTGCTGCAGATCATCTGATGGAATTGGCACAGCATCACTGGTACTCTTTAAAATTGTTGAGGTTGACAGAAACTTACCATAAAGTTTAGAGGAGTATCAGTAGAACTCTTTGGAGATGTTTTGCCGCAGACAGAAACCTACTGTAAAATTTGGAACATAGTATCAGTGATACTCCCTGAAGTGGTTCTGCTAAGTACCATAAAGTTTGGTGGTGTATCAGTGGTACTCCCTGAAGAGGTTCCGCTAACTACCATAAAGTTTGGCATAGTATCAGTGATACTCCCTGAAGACGTTCTGCTAACTAGCATAAAGTTTTGCAGAGGATCAGTGATACTCCCTAAAGTGGTTCTGCTAACTGCCACGTTTGGCAATCGGTGGTACTCCCTGAAGTGGTTCTGCTAACTACCATAAAGTTTGGTGGAGTATCAGTGGTGCTCCCTGATGTGGTTTTGCTAACTACCATAAAGTTTGGCAGAGTATCAGTGGTACTCCTTGAAGTGGTTCTGCTAACTACCATAAAGTTTGATAATCAGCAGTACTCCCTGAAGTGGTTCTGCTAACTATCATAACGTTTGGCAGATCATCGGTGGTACTCTCTGAGGAGGTTCTGCTAACTACCATAAAGTTTCGCAGAGCATCAGTGGTACTCCCTGAAATGGTTCTGCTAACTACCATAAAGTTTGATAATCAGCAGTACTCCCTGAAGTGGTTCTGCTAACTACCATAAAGTTTGGCAGATCATCAGTGGTTCTCTCTGAAGAAGTTCTGCTAACTACTATAAGGTTTGGCAGAGCATCCGTGGTACTCTCGGAAGTGGTTATGCTAACTACCATAAAGTTTGGCAGAGTATATACTCCCTGAAGTGGTTCTGCTAACTACCATAAAGTTTGGCAGAGTATATACTCCCTGAAGAGGTTCTGCTAACTATCATAAAGTTTGGCATAGTATCAGTGGTATTCCCTGAAGTGGTTCTGCTAACTACCATAAAGTTTGGCATAGTATCAGTGTTACTCCCTGAAGTGGTTCTGCTAGCTACCGTAAAGTTTGGCATAGTATCAGTGGTACTCCCTGAAGTGGTTCTGCTAGCTACCGTAAAGTTTGGCATAGTATCAGTGGTACTCCCTGAAGTGGTTCTGCTAGCTACCATAAAGTTTGGTAATCGGTGGTCCTCCCTGAAGTGGTTCTGCTACCCACCATAAAGTTTGGCGGAGTATCGATGGTACTCCTTGGAGCTGTTCTGGCGCTGGATCAAGAACTTGCGGCGGTGGATGTAGCCCTTTTTGAACTCGTGCTCCGACAGGGTGGAGGAGGTGGAGTCCGAGCGCTTGTGATATGGCTGCAGGAGAGGTGATGGACACTTTTCTGAAAATGCTGGTGGTTCATCTGGAGAGAGAGAGAGAGAGAGAAAAAGAAAGAGACAGTGCTTGTGAGATGGGTCCAGGTGAGACCCTTTTTCTGGAAACACGGGCAGTTTGTCTAAAAAAATGAAAGGGCTAGTGCTTTGAGACATTAAGAACAACAAGTGAAGTGACAGACACTTGTATGGACACGCTGTCAGTTCATCTAGAAACAGAGCCACAATGTTTGTCACAGGCACAAGCAAGGCAATTCATGTTTTTCTCAAAATGTTTGAAGCTAATCTTTGACATAGATTCAGAAGCACAATATCAGTTTTTCAACCAGTCAGTAACCTAACTGATCAAAGAATCAATGACATAGATTCAAAAGCACAAAAGCAGTTTTTCGACCAATCAGTAACCTAACTGATCAAAGAATCAACTGATCAAATCAGCCAGTCAATAAATAATCCAAAACAAAAAACAATCAACCAACCAACAGTAATGTAAAGTTCTCAGTAACTGATCAAAGAATCAGCCAATCAATTTGCCAGTCAAAAGTACAAAATCAGTCAACCAGTAAATCACTGAATCAGTAACCTAACTGATCAAAGACTCAACCAGTCAATCATGAATCAGTAACCTAACTGACCCAAGACTCAACCAGTCAATCATGAATCAGTAACCAAACTGGTCAAAGACTCAACCAGTCAATCATAAATCAGTAACCTAACTGATCAAAGACTCAACCAGTCAATCATGAATCAGTTACCTAACTGATCAAAGACTCAACCAGTCAATCATGAATCAGAACCTAACTGATCAAAGACTCAACCAGGCAATCATGAATCAGTAACCTAACTGATCAAACTCAACCAGTCAATCATAAATCAGTAACCTAACTGATCAAAGACTCAACCAGTCAATCATGAATCAGTAACCTAACTGATCAAAGACTCAACCAATTAACCAGTCAATCATGAATCAGTAACCAAACTGGTCAAAGACTCAACCAGTCAATCATGAATCAGTAACCTAACTGATCAAAGATTCAACCAATCAATCCAGCAGTCAATCAATCAGTCTACTGACCAAAGAATCAACCAGTGAATCAATCAGATCCAAATACATAAGAGATTGAAAAGAACGCTTATTTATTATGACATAGACAACACGATGCAAATTTTCAGGGAAATCCCAAAGCGACACTTAAACAACAGTGAAACGGTTAAAAACAATGAAAAACGATATGAGAGGTGAAATAACTTATCTTTTTTTGTTGTTGTGTTCAGTGTTTGTTCAGTCATTCTTGTTTCAGACTTCTTCTTTTTTTCTTCTTTTTTATGAATCAATCAACTACTAAATGAAATCCATCCATCCACTAATCAATCCATCCACAGAAAGGAAGCTGATACCTGTTGTCACTCTGGGACTGGGTGTCCTGGCACCATCGGTGATGTCTGCCGATAAACAAGATGACTTTGAACCTGAGGACAGTCGCGATGTTTTGATGGCCGGAAAAGCCAGCTCCAGCTGCCCGTCATCATCGATACGGATCCAGTTGGAACGTCGGAAGCTTTCAGCGTAGACACCTGTTGCAAATTACTATACTTTGTAGCACACTACTAGTGTCAGTGTCAGTACTGCTTAATGTTGCATATATATATGACGATACTTTGTAGCACACTAGTAGTGTCAGTGTCAGTACTGCTTAATGTTGCATATATGACTATACTTTGTAGCACACTAGTAGTGTCAGTGTCAGTACTGCTTAATGTTGCATATATGACTATACTTTGTAGCACACTACTAGTGTCAGTATCAGTACTGCTTAATGTTGCATATATGACTATACTTTGTAGCACACTACTAGTGTCAGTGTCAGTACTGCTTAATGTTGCATATATGACTATACTTTGTAGCACACTACTAGTGTCAGTATCAGTGCTGCTTAAGGTTGCAAATGACGATACTTTGTAGCACACTACTAGTGTCAGTATCAGTACTGCTTAATGTTGCATATATGACTATACTTTGTAGCACACTAGTAGTGTCAGTATCAGTGCTGCTTAATGTTGCATATATGACTATACTTTGTAGCACACTACTAGTGTCAGTATCAGTGCTGCTTAATGTTGCATATATGACTATACTTTGTAGCACACTACTAGTGTCAGTATCAGTACTGCTTAATGTTACATATATGACTATACTTTGTAGCACACTACTAGTGTCAGTATCAGTACTGCTTAATGTTGCATATATGACTATACTTTGTAGCACACTACTAGTGTCAGTATCAGTACTGCTTAAGTTGCATATATGACTATACTTTGTAGCACACTACTAGTGTCAGTATCAGTACTGCTTAAGGTTGCATTATATATGACTATACTTTGTAGCACACTACTAGTGTCAGTATCAGACTGCTTAGGTTGCATATAGACTATACTTTGTAGCACACTACTAGTGTCAGTGTCAGCTCTTATTGCATGGATATTTGTAGCACACTTATTATGTCAGTATCAGAATGCTTTGAATACTTTTGTAGCACACTGTTAGTGTCAGTATCAGTCTGCTTAGGTTGCAAAGACTATACTTTGTAGCACACTATTAGTGTCAGTATCAGAACTGCTTTAGGTTGGCAAATGACTATACTTTGTAGCACACTATTAGTGTCAGTATCAGAACTGCTTTAGGTGGCAAACGACTATACTTTGTAGCACACTATTAGTGTCAGTATCAGAACTGCTTTAGGTGCAAAGACTATACTTTGTAGCACATATTAGTGTCAGTATCAGAAATGCTTTAGGTCAAACGACTATACTTTGTAGCACACTGTTAGTGTCAGTATCAGAATCAGAACTTCTTTTCATTATACTTTGTAGCACACTATTAGTGTCAGTATCAGAACTGCTTTAGGTTGCAAACGACTATACTTTGTAGCACACTATTAGTGTCAGTATCAGAACTGCTTTAGGTGGCAAACGACTATACTTTGTACCACACTATTAGTGTCAGTATCAGAACTGCTTTAGGTGAAAATAGGTGAAAAAAATGAATCACATAGGACACTTTTTTGAAGCCAGTGGTTCCGCCAGCTCTTATTTTTATGATTGTTTACCACACTGATGGGCAAACATAAAAAGAAGTCTGTCATAGCCAATTTTATGTTACATCCTGCCAAGTTCCAGGTCCACACAAAAGGACCAAGCCCTGGGACTTAGACCAAGTTACAGCAAGGAAAATAGCCATAATGATACAGCACTTAGACCAAGTTACAGCAAGGAAAATAGCCATAATGATACAGCACTTAGACCAAGTTACAGCAAGGAAAATAGCCATAATGATACAGCACTTAGACCAAGTTATAGCAAGGAAAATAGCCATACTGATACAGCACTTAGACCAAGTTACAGCAAGGAAAATAGCCATACTGATACAGCACTTAGACCAAGTTACAGCAAGGAAAATAGCCATATTGATACAGCACTTAGACCAAGTTACAGCAAGGAAAATAGCCATATTAATACAGCACTTAGACCAAGTTACAGCAAGGAAAATAGCCTTATTGATACAGCACTTAGACCAAGTTACAGCAAGGAAAATATCCATACTGATACAGCACTTGACCAAGTTAGAACAAGAAAAATAGCCATATTGATACAGTACTTCGACCAAGTTAGAGCAAGAAAAATAGCCATATTGATACAGTACCAGGGCTCCCATAAGCAACTATTTAAGGTCCCTGGGACTCCCTGCTACAACTTTTAGAGGGTCCCTGGCCAGTTTTGAAGGGTCAAGTCTAATATGAAAGAGCAGCTGTGCAGAAGTATTCTGCATTGCATATGATGCCCTTCGTCCCTTCTGCAACTCAGCTCTGGTTTGATACACACCGGATCTAACCTGTGCCAGCTGGACAGCTGATAGTGATACACACCGGATCTCACTTGTGCCAGCTGGACAGCTGATACACACCAGATCTAACCTGTGCCAGCTGGACAGCTGATACACACGGGATTTCACTTGTGCCAGCTGGACAGCTGATACATACCAGATCTAACTTGTGCCAGCCGGACAGCTGATACACACCGGATCTAACTTGTTCTGCCAGACAGCTGATACATACCAGATCTAACTTGTTCCGCCAGACAGCTGATACATACTGGATCTAACTTGTTCCACCAGACAGCTGATACATACCGGATCTAACTTGTTCCGCCAGACAGCTGATACATACTGGATCTATTTTGCACCAGCCAGACAGCTAGAACAGTCTGGATCTAACTTGTGTTACATCAGCGGGACAACTGATACACACCGGACAACTGATACATGTTGGATCAAACTTGCATCAGCTGGACAACTGATACACACCGGACAACTGATACATGTCGGATCTAACTTGCATCAGTGGGACAACTGATACATGCCAAACAACTGATGCATGGTGGATCTAACTTGCATTAGCTGGACAATGGATACACGTTGGATCTAACTTGCATCAGCTTGACAACTGATCCATGCTGGATCTAACTTGCATCAGTGGGATAACAGATACACATTGGACAATTGATACATGTCAGATCTAACTTGTATCAGCTTGACAACTGATCCTTGCTGGATCTAACTTGTATCAGCCGGACAACAGATACATGTCAGTTCTAACTTACATCAGCTAGACAACTGATACATGTCCAATCTAACCTGCATCAACTTGATAACAGATACATGTGAGATCTAAGCATCAGCTTCACAATATATACTTGACAACGGATACATGTCGGATCAAACTTGTATCAGCTTCACAACTGATACATGCCACATAACTGACACATGTCGAATCTAACTTGTATCTGCTTCACAACTAATATATACTGGACAACAGATACATGCTGGATCTAATTGCATCAGCTGGACAACAGATACATGTCGGATCTAACTTGCATCAGCTGGACATATGATACACGCCAGATATAACTAACATCAGCTTGACAACTGATACATGATGGATAACTGATACATGCCGGATCTAACTTGCATCAGCTGGACAATGGATACATGTCGGATCTAACTTGCATCAGCTTGACAACTGATACATGACAGATAACTGATACATGCCGGATCTAACTTGCATCAGCCGGACAACTGATACATGTCGGATCTAACTTGCATCAGCTGGACAACGGATACATGACGGATAACTGA
The DNA here is from genome assembly GCA_018857735.1 of Alviniconcha marisindica. Classification (NCBI taxonomy): domain Eukaryota; kingdom Metazoa; phylum Mollusca; class Gastropoda; family Provannidae; genus Alviniconcha; species Alviniconcha marisindica. The sequence goes on from JABMCL010002784.1 coordinate 633,630, forward strand.
TGATACATGTCGGATTGAACTTGCATCAGCTTGACAAATGATATATACTGGCGAATGGATACATGTCGGATCTAACTTGTATCAGCTGGACAGCTGATACATGTTGGATCTAACTTGTATCAGCTGGACAACTGATACCTGTCAGATCTAACTTGTATCAGATTGACAACTGATACATGTCGGATCTAACTTGTATCAGCTGGACATCAGATACATGTTGAATCTAACTTGTATCAGCTTCACAACTGATACATGCCATAAAACTGACACATGTCGGATCTAACTTGTATCTGCTTCACAACTGATATATATACAGGACAACAGATACATGTCGGATCTAACTTGCATCAGCTTGACAATGGATACATGTCGGATCTAACTTGTATCAGCTTCACAACCGAGATATATTGGACAATGGATACAATGGATCTAACTTGCATCAGCCGGACATCTGATACATGCCAGATCTAACTTGCATCAGCTTGACAACTGATACATGACGGATAACTGACACACGGTGGATCTAACTTGCATCAGCTGGACAACTGATACATGCCGGATAACTGATGATACCTGTTGGATCTAACTTGCATCAACTTGACAAATGATATATGTCAGATCTAACTTGTATCAGCTGGACAATTGATACATGCCGGATCTAACTAACATCAGCTTGACAACTGATACATGATGGATAACTGATACATGCCGGATCTAACTTGCATCAGCTGGACAATGGATACATGTCGGATCTAACTTGCATCAGCTTGACAACTGATACATGACAGATAACTGATACATGCCGGATCTAACTTGCATCAGCTGGACAACTGATACATGTCGGATCTAATTTGCACTGGACAAGGGATACATGACAGATAACTTGTATCAGTTTGACAACTAATACATGCTGGGCAACTGATACAGGTCGGATCTAACTTGCATCAGCTTCACAACTGATACAACCCATAAAACTGACACATGTTGGATCTAACTTGTATCTACTTCACAACTGATATATACTGGACAACTGATACATGTTGGATCTAACTTGCATCAGCTGGACAACAAATATATGCCAGACAACTGATACACCTCAGATTTAACTTGCATCAGCTGGACAATTGATACATGCGGGATCTAACTTGTATCACTGTATCAGCTAGGCTGTTCATACATGCCAAGGGCTCCCATTAGCCAGTATTTTAAGGAAGTCCCTGGGACACCTTGTTACAACTTTTAGAGGGTCCCTGGCCAGTTTTAAAGGGTCAAGTCTAATATGAATCGGATCTAACTTGCATCAGCTGCACAGTGCATACATGTCGGATCTAACTTGCATTAGCCTGACAACTGATAAATGCAGGACAACTGACACATGCCGGATCTAACTTGCATTAGCCTGACAACTGATAAATGCAGGACAATTGACACATGCCGGATCTAACATGCATTACCTGAACAACTGATACATGCCGGACAACTGATACATGTCCAATCTAACTTGTATCAGCTGGACAACAGTACTTAGACCAAGTTAGAGCACACACAAAATATCCATATTGATACAGTACTTAGACCAAGTTAGAGCACGAAAAATATCCATATTGATAAAGTACTTAGACCAAGTTAGAGCATGAAAAATATCTATATTGATACAGTACTTAGACCAAGTTGGAGCACGAAAAATATCCATACTGATACAGTACTTAGACCAAGTTAGAGCATGGAAAATAGCCATATTGATACAGTACTTAGACCAAGTTAGACCAAGGAAAAGAGCCATATTGATACAGTACCTAGACCAAGTTAGAGCATGGAAAATAGCCACATTGATACAGTACTTAGACCAAGTTAGAGCAATGGAAATAGCCATATTGATACAGTACTTAGACCAAGTTAGAGCAATGGAAATAGCCATATTGATACAGTACTTAGACCAAGTTACAGCAAGGAAAATAGACATATTGATACAATACTTAGATCAAGTTACAGCAAGGAAAATAGACATATTGATACAGTACTTAGACCAAGTTACAGCAAGGAAAATAGACATATTGATACAGTACTTAGAGTTAGACCAAGTTACAGCAAGGAAAAGAGCCATATTGATACAGTACTTAGACCAAGTTAGACCAAGGAAAAGATCCATATTAATACAGTACTTAGACCAAGTTACAGCAAGGAAAAGAGCCAGTCAGCCCGGTGACCCTTCCATCTTGTGATAAAGCTGAGGTGTCAAGATGGCAACTGGTGAGTCAGTTAATGTGGGGTCTGTACTTCTTATATTTAAATACTTCATTAATCCTTTGTCAGAAATTTGGGGGTGCCTTAAAACCTGAGTACAGCACAGCAGCCGCAAGAGTAGCACTACCCATTCCTACCATTGTGTGCAGTATTTCTGTGTGGCCAAACAATGGTGCAGCCGCCAGTGTTCTGGGACTGTATTTAACATGTGACCACACACTGGGGTCTGTACAAACACTGGAAGACAAGAGAGTCTTTACTGAAATTTGACTCGGGGAGAAAGATCCCTTGCCACACTGGCAATCAAATCGGCATTGGTTTTGGCCTGGCTCTTCTTTCTGAAGTTTTACCAACCGAGCTACCTTAACCTTTGAAAAAATAAAAGATAAATCAGCTTTTGTCTTTATTTTGTCTTTATTTATACATCATCAATCCCACCCTTGCAGTGGTCTGGATCCAGGGGTTGGAAATCAGAAAGTCTGCGACTGCAGAACATCAGCGATATATATATATATGTGAGCAAGTGCTCTTTGTACGTTTTTACAATAATCCCGCCCCGGTTATCAGATCCATGCAATTTCATTACTGTACTGTTATTAACCCGGGAACCGGAGCAGATGACGCTTTTGTTTTGAAGCGCTGCGTGTTGCGTAACGCCACATGGCCTTCTCACAGCCGACCGGCAATAGCCGCCGGTGCGCGCCATTTTCAAATCTGTTTACTCCCTTAATATTTTGACCGCTTGTTTGTTTACTTACTCTTTGTTTACCTAGTCCTTTTTATGCACTAAGCTATGTGTAATATAATTTGGTATCTTAGAATGCTTATCCAACGTTTATTTAGATGTAGGATCGAGCTTAATCAGTAGCCGATGCCTCTCTAGGTCCATTCTTTTTATAGCCGTCGTCTGCATGGCGCATTCTCTGTTTAGTACTAGTGAATAGTAGTGAATCGTTGTTTTGACTCGATTATAAGTAATTCTGTGTCGATCAGTGCTTTGTTGTATAGTATTTTGCTTAGCTGACTTCATGTTTAGTGTTTATTTTGGGTTGAAATTAACTTATTAAGTATTGTGTAGTGTAGAAGCTAAGTTGTATTCATAGACTACTTGGTATCACTATTAGCACTGCTGCGACTAAAATAACACGCCCCAGGCAAAAGTTCACACCGATTGTTTTAGTGCGTCTCTTACAGAGCGTTGTATTGTAATTGTTATGTACCATTTTAACTGTGGGAGCGTGCTCTTTATTCTGATATAAGTTTTAGCGACAGTTATGTTTTGTACACTGCGTTAGTTGTGATTTAGTTGTACGAATCTGCTTATAGATAGGTGCAAGCCACGCTTCCCACTCTTGTTGTAAATAAAATAAGTCATGTGTGTACATTTTGTTTATACAATTTAAAAGGTTGTAATTGTAGCTTTCATTTGATGTTTTTCATGTTTTAATTAGTTTAGTTATTGTTGAGGAAACTGTATTTGTGCGGGCCAAGGAAACACAATAGTCAGCCATTTTGTGGTCCAGAGGGCCAATTTCATTGTAACGATAGCGTGTGTTCCTCTCGGCCTGCGCAGTTCTCTTATCTATGTGTGCGCATGAGGATTTTGGGTGTGCTGAGAAAGTTGTCTGCTGCTGTAGAATAAAACCTGATTGCTGCCGTTCGCCTGCTGTGGTCTCCATTTTGACCGACTCCGCTGCCTGGGTCACTGTCCTTCTACGCGGCTCTTCCGCTCCATTACATATATATATATATAAATATGCAGTGTGCAGTGCATACATTTTATAAATAGATAGCTGGTTTGCTCCTTATCTTCTTTTCATTCCTCAGAATTGCATTGGTCATGGTGACACTGACAGACAGCTTACACTATTTTCACTCGTCCATATTTTCCCATCACAGATGAAGACTTTCATATTAACAAAGTCATGGGCAGACTAAGGTAAAAGCAGACAGAAATTTGCCACTTGGTTGCTAATATGAAAAGTGTAACAAAGTATGGATCTGACTAGCTGTAGATGTGCATGGATGTGAAGAGGGTGCAATTCTGAAACCCAAGGCCCAGCCGCAACTCACAAAGCACACTGAATAAGAAACGAAACAGAAATCAATAAAGACAGACTATGTATCGGGTACGAAAATCAAACATTACCAGCATCTTCATCAGAGGAATCTCCGCTGCCATCCTCCTCCGTCACAGAGGCATCCTTGGACACTCGTGACCTCCGCAGCCTCACTTCAGATATCCCATCATTCTCTGATGTGGATGGCTTGTTTTCTGCAGCGTGAGACCTGCTTTGATCAGCCCCCTGGTGGCTCCCGCTGGAGTTTCTCCCCTCCACATCCTCTCTCAGGGTAGGCAAGCATGACTGGCTACACCTTGGAGACATCTTCCTTGTGTTGTTGGATGCCTGTGGAGTTGAGGAAATCCCAGGACAGGGTTTTGGTTCCTGATGTTCATCCTCTGATCCAGTGCATTCTGCGCGATCTGCACCTGACTTCAGATCATCAGCGCATCCACCCACACCATTTTTACCACCGCGGTCCCCAGTGTTCTCATTTGTGTCAAGCGTTGTCTGTATGCCCATGACAGTTGTAGCCTCAGCCTCTGGTGCTGGGCCTACTGCCGGGAGGAACACAGTGTCTGTTACTGGAAGAAATCTAAAGGCGGTGCTAATAATTCCAGTGTCTGTTGAGTGCCTGTGCAGAGACTTTCTGTTGGGCCGCATCACCACCTCCTCCTCCTCCTCTGCGCCGCCCTTCCCCTGATGACTGCAGGCATCCAGTGACAGAGAATGGTTCACTTCGCCGTCACTGACCGAACCTCCGTGGCCATTAGCACAGCTTCTGGTCGGCTCACAGGTCCCTGCACTCTTGTTTTCTAAGGTGCAAGAGTTTTCTCCTTTGCCTCCAAGATTCAGAAGTGAGCTGACTTCACCACGAGTGTAGTTAGAAATAACTGAGTCACAACCATTCACACCTGGAGCCAGGTCAAGGCCGTGACCCTTCACTGTGTCACTCTTTGGTACTGGTCTCAATGCTTCTCCATTCTCACCAATCCCATTCACAACCAAGACAGCTTCAGAATCTTCTGTCGAAGGACCAACTTTCCCAGAGTCAAAAGAGCATTGGGGTAAAATGTCCCCTTCTTCTTTTAGTACACCCAGAATTTTACTTTCACCTGAAATAGCCTCACAATTTTTTGAAAGTGAAACACTCCCAGTTTCACATTCCTCTTGTGTGTCCCCGCTGTTCTCCTTTTGGCCTAGGACGTCTCCATTGGGCTGTTTCTGAGGGGCATCGCCTTGGTATCCACAAAGACAAACCCGTAACTTCTCCACATTCTTCAGGTTCAGCTGCTGACATCCCAGCAAGGCTGAGTCAATGCTCCCAGACTTTTTCAACTTGGGCAAATCTGTGGTGTCAGTGGCATCAATGTTGCCATCTTCACTGGTGTTATAACCGTGGATACACTTGGGGCAGAATTCAGTTGCATTAAGGAAGTCAAAAGCGGCACTTATGCAGCGAGTGTCTCTGGGGTTTGCCATCATGCAAATACTGAGGACTCACTGGACAACGTCCCATCAGCAGCTTACCTGCCTCTTAATGATCCACCTGAAACAAACAGTCAGTGTGCAGTTAATGTTGCCACCGTTAATGATCCACCTGAAACAGTGTGCAGTCAGTGTTGCAAACATCAATGTTCCACCTGAAACAGTGTGCAGTCAGTGTTGCCACTGTCAATGATCTACCTGGAACAGTCAGTGTGCAGTCAGTGTTGCCACTGTCAATGATCCACCTGGAACAGTCAGTGTGCAGTCAGTGTTGCCACTGTCAATGATCCACCTGGAACAGTCAGTGTGCAGTCAGTGTTGCCACTGTCAATGATCCACCTGGAACAGTCAGTGTGCAGTGTTGCCACTGTCAATGATCCACCTGGAACAGTCAGTGTTGCCACCATCAATGATCCACCTGAAACAGTGTGCAGTCAGTGTTGCCACCGTCAATGATCCACCTGAAACAGTGTGCAGTGTTGCCACCATCAATGATCCACCTGAAACAGTGTGCAGTCAGTGTTGCCACCGTCAATGATCCACCTGGAACAGTCAGTGTTGCCACCATCAATGATC
>JABMCL010002784.1:642500-735000 GCA_018857735.1 Alviniconcha marisindica
TGTGTGTGTGTGTGTGTGTGTGTGTGTGTGTGTGTGTGTGTGTGTGTGTGTGTGTGTTGTGTTATGTGTTGTGTGTGTGTGTGTGTGTGTGTGTGTGTGTGTGTGTGTGTGTGTGTGTGTGTGTGTGTGTGTGTGTGTGTGTGTGTGTGTGTGTGTGTGTAGTGTGTGTGTGTGTGTCTGTGTCTGGCTCATGATGATGCACCACCATACCAAGTTTAGTTTCAAAAGGTTGAATGGTTCAGAAGATATCTTCTTGACAAAGCAGGACTTGAGGACAGACAAATGGACATGGTGATTCCAGTTATATACCCCCACCCCCTCCCCACTTTGCTCTGGGAAGGTGCATCAGAATGGGCCCGTGAAGAAGCTTGTTCCTGTTTGAGGTCCCTGGCATTTGCAACAGGGTGTACACACTGAGCCCAGCAATTGTTGTACCACACTTTCTTCTGTATCAAAACCAACATCTCCTTGACCTCAGTCACTTACGGTGTTTTTGACAAGCACCCACTGTCCTAATCCACAAGTACAGAATTACACAGATGAGTTCGTATCACTATCAGCGAGACACAAAATGTTACCCTCTGACTGGCACAGAGCTGACAGTCACACAAAGTTAACAATTATAACATGTCAGCACTACAGGTTGTTTGGTTAACTGAAAATTATAATGTCAACATTGGGAAACTGACAATTAAGTAGAGATCTGTATACCGACTGTCATTCGAAGGCTTAGTTGTAGTTACTTTATGGAACTAATTTCTTGTGAATTTTCTGACGTCAAAAGAAAAAGAAAAAAAGAAGGTAATAACACACTAATTAATGAGAGCCCTAGTGTGTGTGTGTGTGTGTGTGTGTGTGTGTGTGTGTGTGTGTGTGTGTGTGTGTGTGTGTGTGTGTGTGTGTGTGTGTGTGTGTGTTACTGTTACTGTCAAAAAAAGAAAAGAAAGAAGGTAAAAACTTAAAAAGCGATAAAATGCCCACTAATTAATAAGAGCCCCAGTGTATATGTATGTGTATGTGTGTGTACTGTGTGTGTGCCTGCATGCATGCATCTTCATGTGTGTGTGTGTGTGTGTATGCACATGCATGTGTGAGTGGTGTGTGTGTGTGGGGGGGGGGGGGGGTATTCTAGAGCTCTAGATGGTCTGATGTATTCTACTGTGCCATAGTAACATTAACAATATTAGTATATTTCAAAAACTTATTCAAAACATATTACTAAATAGTATTAGTAAACAGTATTGTTCAAAAACTTATTTGAAACATAATAGTTAATACTAAACAGCATTATTACACAGCAGAGGACTTTCCTTTGCCTTTGGGACTGGGAGAGGCCAGTGTTACCAACTTCAGCCTTGCACACATGGGTGGTGGCAAACAAGAGAGAGAGTGAGGGACAGGGACACATAAAGACAAAGAGAGAAATAATATGTCTGAATGAGTGAATCACTAACACTAACAGTAACACATCTTGCGTATTCACGCATAATTAATAATCAGTTTACACTTCCAGTTCAAGATACCCATGAAACAACGACCAAAATATATGCACCCGTCAATCTGACTAACACAAAATCAAGTCCTTGCCTGGCTACCATCTTTATCTTGTCTTGACATGTCCTTCTCTGATAATATACGACATGGTCACGCAATCACAGATGGCTCTTGAAACTGTGTAAATTAAATATCACACAAAAGACCATCAGAATCTGTGCATGAGTGTATCTGTATTTCAAATCTTGGTCTAAAAGCTGTAGAAAAAGAATGACGCTCTAAAACACCCGTCTTACCTTTGTTCTCATTCTCAGCAAACGAAGAACGCAGGAACTAGGAAATTATCCATGACCGCGAAGCCCTGTCGAGTTATGGTGAGCGAGAGTCAGTGTTGACACTTGGCAAACCAAGCAATCAACTTCCGGGTTAGACATTCCTGCGCGTGCTGCAGTTGTTGGCCTGCACGGCCGCTTGCAGTGTCGGCTTGTCACCTATGACCTTAGTAGGCCACGCTAGCTCCACCGGCTGTGCCTGCAGTGTGTGTGTGTGTGTGTGTGTCACCAAAGATAGTTCGAGCTGGTGTCACCAAAGATCGTATTTGTAGCGCATACGATCTTTGATGTGACTGTGCGGTGTATTTGTGTACTGTAATGGCCCGGGACAGCATCGTCACAGTATAGCTCAGTGCATGTGCGGCCATACAAAAGCGTGTGCCCCAATTATAAAAAAACAACAACAACAAACACAAACAAAAAACACAAAATGGCTGATATAGCCCATGCCTGCGAACTAAAAACATACGGAAGTTTTAATAAAGTGACTCAACAGAAAATGAGTGTGCGTGCCCATGACTGACTCAGTCAGTAGACGCGATCAAGTTGAAAATTTGATGGGTGGTCGCCGTGCGCGTTAGATATTTTTTGTTTTGTTTAATTGAGATTGGCTTTCTAAAGCGGCTAGGTCATGCGATGTATGAAATCTGGATCAGTCAAGAACTCGTGTGTGTGTGTGTGTGTGTGTGTGTGTGTGTGTGTGTGTGTGTGATGTGTGTGTGTGTGTGTGTGTGTGTGTGTGTGTGTGTGTGTGTGTGTGTGTCAGTGTCAGTAGTGCGGTGTGTGTGTGTGTGTGTGTAGTGCGTGCGTGTCAGCGTGTGTGGTGTTCGTGTACGATGTTTGCACCGACTCTGAGTGTGCCCATGCCGCACAAGTTTGTTTTGACATTTTTGTTTGTTGTTGTTTTGTTATGTTTAGTTTTCAAGTTTTTGTTTGTTTTTTGTTTGTTTGTTTTTTGCGTTGTAATGTGAAGGGCTCAGTGTGTGCTCCAGTTTCGAGAAATAGTTAATAAAAGAATACATTATTACATGTAGACTGACAGTCGGCAGTGGGTATAGATAGGTATGTGTGTGAGTGCATAGGGTTAGGTACGTGTTATGTCACCGGACTCGGAGACTCTCTCTCATGCAAGTCCGAAAGGAGGTGGGGGGGAGGAGGGGGCTCTATGCGTATGCCCTTAGCTGACCAATGAGAGGCTGCAGTTGCTATGTGCTGGCATGTGACTGTGGCTGTCAGTGTGTCCGTGCATGTTTATGATTAGTTGTGCGTGCGTCATTGTATACAGATGTGGCCCAGTGATTGAGATTAGCTGTCAGTGTATGTGCATATGTACATGTGTGCACATTTGTGTGCAGATCTACGTGGCTATGCATGCCCCAGTTATTGGTATGTGCACATGTACACGTGTGCAGATCTACGTGGCTATGCATGCCCCAGTTATTGATATGTACACATGTACACGTGTGCAGATCTATGTGACTATGCATGCCCCAGTTATTGGTATGTGCACATGTACATGTGTGCAGATCTATGTGGCTATGCATGCCCCAGTTATTGATACGTACATGTGTGCACATTAATTTGTGTGCATATCTACGTGGCTATGCATGCCCCAGTTATTGAGACTGGCTATCAGTGCGTGTTCATGTCTGTGTCAAAGACGGCCTTGTGTCCATTATATGTTTGTGTCCTCAGTTTACATTTTGCTGAAGATGGATGCTTCATCAGTAAATGTTGCCTTGATTTCGGTCCTTAGACTAGACAGTAAGAATGATAAAAGAAGAAATGTAACGGAGCACAGAAAGACGCAGGGGAATACATACACAACCCTTACAACACAACACAGTACAAAACTTTAGCTGTCAGTACACTTACGTTTGCTTTCTGGTACACCAGTCACAGGAGATAAGATAATACATCAACATTAAAACAAGCAAAAGCATTCATCAGGCATTCAATAGAACTATTCATTTATTAAATCTACAGCATACACAGCATTTTCATACATAAGTTACAGCGTATTAGATGTGTGCACACACACACACACACACAGTTCATCCACACTATATGCACACACATACTGGATGATTACCAAGTGTATGTACTAAACAATTACCAACAGCCAAATACTCCTTGCAGTTGCAGGGAAAAAATGAGTAAACCTGTCCTAGGCAGAAGACCCCCTGCTACCTCATACGATCTGGCCTAATTGACCCCTGCCACCTTGTACGATCTGGCGTAACTGACCCCTGCCACCTTGTACGATCTGGCGTAACTGACCCCTGCCACCTTGTACGATCTGGCCTAATTGACCCCTGCCACCTTGTACGATCTGGCGTAACTAACCCCTGCCACCTTGTACGATCTGGCCTAATTGACCCCTGCCACCTTGTACAATCTGGCAAAACTGACCCCTGCTACCTTGTACAATCTGGCAAAACTGACCCCTGCCACCTTGCACAATCTGGCAAAACTGACCCCTGCCACCTTGTACAATCTGGCGTAACTGACCCCTGCCACCTTGTACAGTCTGGCGTAACTGACCCCTGCCACCTTGTACAATCTGGCGTAACTGACCCCTGCCACCTTGTACAGTCTGGCGTAACTGACCCCTGCCACCTTGTACAATCTGGTGTAACTGACCCCTGCCACCTTGTACAGTCTGGCGTAACTGACCTCTGCCACCTTGTACAATCTGGCGTAACTGACCCCTGCTACCCTGTATGATCTGGCCTAACTGCTGAGTTAAACTGCAAGCACTGGTTTATGCCACCCTTCTTTCAACCACCGGGGTGGGGTGGGGGTGGGTTATGAATGTACATGTAGGTATCTGAGTATACATACAAATCAAAACAATAATAGGAAATTTATATGGCGCTTTCAGAGACTCCAAGCGCTTTACAAACATGCAACACATAAATACTTGCACACAAACCAGCGGTACATTAATAACTATATTCATAAAAAGCATAGTAAAAACATATATGATCGTGCATACATGTGTGCACATTCACTCACATATGATTGCATGCACACGCACAATCAGTACCAATAAAGAACACACACATCACACACACACACATGACTGCATGCACATGCATAAACAATACCAATAAAGAACACACACTCACACACATGGCCAAGTCCATTCAAAAAAAGCTTACTGGTATCAAAAGGTAAGTTTTAAAGACTAGTTCTGAAGTCAGGGAGTAAAGGGCCGTGATGGAGAGTGAACGAGAGGGGATTTACAAGTGATTAGACCCACAGATTTACGGGTATAATCACTCATCTGTTAAGCCTGTTCTTAATTGAGAGAATGTTTGTTCGCCGTGCATACTTCGGGCAGTTCGACAAACTACAATTCATTTCTTAATTGAACTTTTACTTCGCCAAACATTGGTTCGGACAGTTCGACGAACTATGCTTCATTCTTAACTGGCTTATAATGAGATGCAAGGTTCGGCCCCAACTTGCGCCGGCAGAAATGCAGCAGACGGCATGATCCAAAGTGTAGGCTAAAGTCAAGTCAAGTCAGGTCAATATACTTTAATCATCCCCCACAAGGTAATTCAACTAACTACTATATCATTCTGGATCCCAGAGACAAGGCTGCGCCTCCCACAAGTCAACAAATAGGGCAATTCCCTCCGAAGCGAGTGAAGTACTGACACCGAAGCATCATCCATTTGTATTTTTCTTTCTTCCTCATCCACATGAGAGCTCTGCTCTCAGCCAATCGGAGGCAATGTTCATTGAACTGGGCGAATGTTCCCAGAACATGTTGAGTGAAGCTTTTTGGACCCCGAATATAACTTCATTGCAGTTTGACGAATACTCCCAACTAGGTTCACAAACAAATGTTCGCCCAATTAAGAACAGGCTTTAGATGTGGCAGTTTCTGCTGGCACAGGACAGCCTTTCTTCACTGTGTTGAGACTGCAACACTGAATGCCGTGTCTATGGCTGTGCTGATGACATATGAATGAGGAATGAGTGAACAACTGCTGGTGAGGCTGACAAAACAGAACAGATCTAGGGAAATGTACTGGCCAGTGTGACGAAACACAAGGAAACAATAGAACACAAGTGCTTTTAACCAAAATTGTCTTCTGCGGGTGTAAGCAGACAGACAACAAAGAAGAAGGAAGCAAAGAAGAGGACAGACAGGGAGGAGTTGATGTAAAAAAAAGTTCTGAATAAATACATACGTTAAAAACCACATCTTCAAAATGACATAAATGCTCCCTAATTTTCGTCATTTTAATGAAGTGGTTTTTAATGTACATATTCATTCTGAACATTTTTGACAGCTCCTTCTCATCTGTCCTCTTCTTGGGGAAAATGTTCATCATTTTGATAACATGCATTAACTGACATGACATATGGTGCATGGTTGTATGGTGTGCACAGCACACGCCAAGATGGCAGCAGTTTCACAAAGCACCAACCATGTAACAACAAAACAACGCTGTAAGTACACCACTTCGGTGGATATTCAAAACATGAAATAAAAAGCTTGTCACTCATTCAGAATCACACGTGACAAAAATGCAGTGAGTCTGCTCAAGAGCAGATTGTTATGTGTTTCTTAGCACTATATAAAACCGACCAACACCATCATCATGTCAATCATTAACATATTTAAATCCACGCATATTGCAAGCTCATCATCAGTGTCAGTTTGATAGCATCGCTGACTTGTGGTTGGTTGTCAGGTACGACTTGTCGCCAACCCAGTCAACATGTGCAGCCATCCACATCAGCTAACCACAGCAGCCAGCGGTCAGCGGAGAGCCCTGGTCTTCTGCTTGCAGGAATGGGTCCACTTTCTGAAACAGGCACAAAACAGGATGGAAAGTTGGTCACATTCTGTGGTAAACACGGTGCATAATGCATGTGCAGTCATGGTCTACATCAAACCATAATCCAGAAACCGTTTGTGCAGATTGTTATGTGTTTCTTAATTTTGATGCAGGGTTAGTGCTGAAGAACGACCCATTTGCAGTTTGCTCTTTTTCTACATTCCATCTGGCAATAATTCTGGCATTTGTCTAAAATGTCACCCTGTCTCACCGACCAACAATACCTTCCATATTTTCATGCATTAAATGTACCAGACTGACAAGAAGTAGCTTTGTAGGAAGTGACTCTTTTGTGTCTGTGTCCAGACTCAACTGAGAGAACCACATTTAATTCCCCTAAGCAAAACTTTTTTCTAGCCCCCCACATCTCCTCCTCACCCCGTATCCTCCTTTCTTTCTTCCTTTAAGTGCCAGCTGATGAAAAATGATGTCTTTACACGGGTTACCATTTTTTTGTTGGTTTTCCAGATTATTCTGTGACTGTTGCCTTTTTGTATTGCATGCTTTGGGTTCATGTCAGGCACAGGCACTTTGTCAATATTTTGACATGTTGCATAAATATCACCTGTGTCACAGGCACTTTGTCAATATTTTGACATGTTGCATAAATATCACCTGTGTCACAGGCACTTTGTCAATATTTTGACATGTTGTATAAATATCACCTGTGTCACAGGCACTTTGTCAATATTTTGACATGTTGCATAAATATCACCTGTGTCACAGCTTACCGGACTCTGAGTGACCGGCGTTACTGGCCCACTGTCATCGAAGGTGAAAAAGTTGCTGAAGCGTGACAAGGACAAAATAGTTGCTAACTCTGCATCCACAGCCACAGGTGTGTCTTTCTACACAAAAGAAACAAAACAAAACTAATGGCGACAAAATCAAATCATTGGGGTTTTGTTTAGATCGGGTTATCTATCAAACAAATTAATCATTCTAATCAACCAGCAAATTCTGCCAGCCAACAGTTCAACTAGTCAAGCAACCAATTCACCAACCTATCAGCCAACAGTTCAACTAGTCAAGCAACCAATTCACCAACCTATCAGCCAACAGTTCAACTAGTCAAGCAACCAATTCACCAACCTATCAGCCAACAGTTCAACTAGTCAAGCAACCAATTCACCAACCTATCAGCCAACAGTTCAACTAGTCAAGCAACCAATTCACCAACCTATCAGCCAACAGTTCAACTAGTCAAGCAACCAATTCACCAACCTATCAGCCAACAGAAAGAGATGGGAGGAGGAGAGAGAGTCAGTTCCTCACACGGACTTTCCTTTCATAAATCCTTTCCATCAATAAAGCAGACAATACTTTGTGAGACCACCCACAAGCAAGGCCCCCATGTTGGGAGGCTGAAACTGCACAGGGCAGCTGACCTGAGGGATGCAAGTTTTTCATCCTCCATCCGCAACAGTGCATCTGATAGTTACACGTGTTTGTCTGGCATACGACACTGCCCCTTAACCCAAACTGCCTCACGCAACTTGCTCATTCATGCGCTACACATTCTGGGGCAATAGGAAGAACTGATCACACAATCAGCTCCTTTGACTGTTTCCCCAAGAACTCATCACACAATCAGCCCCTTTAGCCCCTATACTGTTTCCCCAAGAACTAATTACACAATCAGCCCCTTTAACTGTTTCCCCAAGAACTAATCACGCAATCGGCCCCTTTAACTATTTCCCCAAGACCTAATCACACAATCTATCCATTAGCCCCTTTAACTGTTTCCCCAAGAACTATTCACACAATCAGCCCCTTTAACTGTTTCCCCAAGAACTATTCACACAATCAGCCCCTTTAACTGTTTCCCCAAGAACTAATCACACAATCAGTCCCTTTAACTGTTTCCCCAAGAACTAATCAGGCCTTTAACTGTTTCCCCAAGAACTAATCACACAATCAGCCCCTTTAACTGTTTCCCCAAGAACTAATCACACAATCAGCCCCTTTAACTATTTTCCCATTTCGCACCATGAAAGTGACAGCATGATCAAACTTCAGTTTCTCAGGGCTTCCCAGGATTCCACCTTTGTAGGTCACGTGACATGCACCTCGGGTAGTCGTCACCATTTTGAACAAGCGATACGTCACGGACACAAACCTGGCCTTCCCTGCACAAACACATAGGAACAGATTATATCTTATATTGATTAAGAGAAAGGGTCCATTCACACATACGGTTAAGGTCAGTCACACTGACAAAGAAACTTGAGGTCAGTCACATTGACAAAGAAACTTGAGGTCAGTCATATTGACAAAGAAACTTGAGGTTAGTCAGGCTGACAAAGAAACTTGAGGTCAGTCACATTGACAAAGAAACTTGAGGTCAGTCATATTGACAAAGAAACTTCAGGTCAGTCAGGCTGACAAAGAAACTTGAGGTCAGTCACATTGACAAAGAAACTTGAGGTCAGTCATATTGACAAAGAAACTTGAGGTCAGTCATATTGACAAAGAAACTTCAGGTCAGTCAGGCTGACAAAGAAACTTGAGGTCAGTCACATTGACAAAGAAACTTGAGGTCAGTCATATTGACAAAGAAACTTGAGGTCAGTCATATTGACAAAGAAACTTCAGGTCAGTCAGGCTGACAAAGAAACTTGAGGTCAGTCACATTAACAAAAAACTTGAGGTCAGTCACACTGACAAAAAAACTTGAGGTCGGTCAGGCTGACAAAGAAACTTGAGGTCAGTCACACTGACAAAGAAACTTGAGGTCAGTCTCACTGACAAAGAAACTTGAGGTCAGTCTCACTGACAATGAAATTTTGACAAAGAAACTTGAGGTCAGTCACAGTGACAAAGAAACTTGAGGTCAGTCACACTGACAAAGAAACTTCAGGTCAGTCACACCAATGCAAGCCAACAAGTGCAGCGTATTTGCCAGAAGAAGAATAAATTCAAAAGCCTTTCTCCACCAGTGTGTTGCAGTCGGACGCGTTTCCAAAATCCGGGCTTCATCTGACCCACTGATTTTTCAGGGTTTCCTGCAGATATAATATTCACAATTGGGAACAGGGACAGCTCATTAGTAGAGTGACAGACTCATGATTGAAAGGTCTCGGGTTTGAGTACCAGCAGAATTTCTTCTCTGGTGTCAACTTTCTGTGCTGACTCTTATTTCAGTATAAGTTCCAACCCCATGTTACTGCAGCAGCACATAAAAGACCAGTCATTCAGCCAAAAGTGCAGGTGGTAGGTTAGAGCTAAACACACACGCACCTTACATATGCAGCTTCAAAAAACGTGACACTGCAACCTGGTTTATGGTTGTATGGTGTACACAGCACATGCACAGCACCAGCCATGTAACAACTAAACAAGGCTGTAACCACTTCAGTAGATATTCAAAACGCACTATGTAAAACTACCGTCGCTCATTACGAGTCATGCTAGAGAGCAGTGGGTCTGCTCGGAAGCAGAGAACAGTAGCCATTGTGAAACTCTTAGAGCTCATCTCAAGATGAGGTGCTCAGCAAGTGTTCAAATGAGAAATACTGTTTGACAGAGGGCCTGCCAGAAAGACTGCATAACAAATCGTCAAGTTGTAACACAATAAGGAAGTAATGTTATAACTAAGTATTAGTGTATGCAGATTGAGAGAAAGGGGGGCGCATGTCTAAGAGTGTGTATGTGCGTGTAGTTCATGATTTAGAATTACTGAGATACGTTCTTCGTTGTGCGATCGAATGACAGCCTTAATTTCCCACTGGGATTAATAAAGTATATTGTTCTTGTTATTATTGTTAATGAAGAAGCGACACTACAGAAGGCAAGACACTGGGGCACAGTTTACACTTGTAGCTAGGATTAGTTAGCGCTGTTGTAGCACTTGCAGTAGCTCTGCCCATGTTAAACAATGCAGACTTCCAAAGCAAGATTCATAATGAATCCAAAACTGTTCCAACAGACCCAACTGCCCATTCACACCCACAACCACAAAAAATGGGGATTGGGGGTGGGGGGGGGAGGGGGGGGTCTGGCTGACCTAGAATGTCCGTGAACTTGCTGACATCCACCATCTTGGCCCTGACAAGTCGCGGCTGGCTGAAGCCCATCTGCTGAACCTCCTTATGCAGGTCCTCCCAGTGGAGGGCACCCGCAAGGCACTCACCTGCAAACCACGCACACACCTGCAAATCATGCCCACACCTGCAAATCATGCACACACCTGCAAATCATGCACACACCTGCAAGTCATGCACACACCTGCAAATCACGCACACACCTGCAAATCACGCACACACCTGCAAGTCATGCACACACCTGCAAATCACGCACACACCTGCAAATCATGCACTCAGTTGCAAATCATGCACACACCTGCAAATCACAACCCTTATGCCTGTAAATCACAATCATTGTTTGATCAGATACAATTGTAAGTCACATTGTCATGTTGTCCACACTCACCTGTAAATCACAATCATTGTTTGATCAGATACAACTGTACATCACATTGTCATGCAGTCCACACTCACTTATGAATCACAGTCATAGTCATGTGATCAGACAGAACTGTAAATCACAATTACTGTCATGTGATCACATACACCTGTAAATTACAACCATGAGACACACTCACTTGCCTATAAATATTACCATCATGGTGATGAGACACACTGCCACTCACCTTCGAATCACAATCATTGTAAACACACACACACACACACACACACACACACACACACACACACACACACACACACACACACACACACTCTCACTCACTCACTCACTCACTCTCACTCACTCTCTCTCACACACGCACTCACCTGATGGAGAGAAAAAATGTGATGGCACAAACACACTCTCCCTCTATTTCCAGCCAGTCACAATCATAAAACACACCCGTCATTAAATCACTGCCATCATGATGTGACCACCCAAACATACCTGTAAGCTGTGATTGTTGGATACATACCCCACAAGACATAATTCTGTTTGACACTGTCTGGCAGATATGTGTCTGTGTAAATGTCACTGAAATAGAGTTCCCCTCCTTCCTGAAAATAAATAACAGGCAAAAAATGGGCAAACAGGCAACTGACCCACAAACTTAAATTTTTTTTTTTTAAAAGATGTAATAACAAGGCAAAAGAACAAGAAGAAACTAGAAAGAAAAAGAACTAGAAGAAACCAGAAAGAAAAACAAACAAACAAATAAAAAGGACCACAGAAAGTACTGAAAAACTAACAAAAAGAGCAAACTGAAACAATTCTTCTTACAGTGGTCTTAGCATACCTGTCAACCCGTACAGTTTACCGGTATAAAATACATTTTTTCCATTATTTTAGGGGGATATGGCCATATTGGTAAATGGATACAGGAAAACATAATTGTCATGAGATTTTGTGGATGTTTTAAACTGAGCAAAACAGATTGAAAAACTGTCAGATGCACACTGACTGGCCTAGTGCAATAGGCTAAGAAATCTTGTCGGAAGTGAGATTTGAAGTCGCTCATGTGTATTTCGCACATTGCTTCTTCCTTTCACTGCCACAAGTGCCAGTTGAAATTCAAAGTACTGCTGCCATCAGCGAAGAAACAAAAGACCCTGGCCTGCATAAGGGAAATACAGGTTCACAAACACTGGACAAAAGATCCCAGCCTGCATAAGGGAAATACAGGTTCACAAACACTGGACAAAAGACCCCAGCCTGCATAAGGGAAATACAGGTTCACAAACACTGGACAAAAGACCCCGGCCTGCATAAGGGAAATACAGGTTCACAAACACTGGACAAAAGACCCCGGCCTGCATAAGGGAAATACAGGTTCACAAACACTGGACAAAAGACCCCGGCCTGCATAAGGGAAATACAGGTTCACAAACACTGGACAAAAGACCCCGGCCTGCATAAGGGAAATACAGGTTCACAAACTATGGACAAAAGACCCCGGCCTGCAAAAGGGAAATACAGGTTCACAAACCATTATGGACAAAAGACCCCGGCCTGCATAAGGGAAATATAGGTTCACAAACTATGGACAAAAGACCCCAGCCTGCATAAGGGAAATACAGGTTCACAAACTCTGGACAAAAGACCCCGGCCTGCAAAAGGGAAATACAGGTTCACAAACTCTGGACTAAGGTGTACTCCCAGCAGGGGTTGACAGCTATGTCTTAGTGAGACTGAATGAAAAACACATCTCTTTACTACACTCAGAACGATGCAATAAAATCTGATTATGGCACAGCTTCTACGTGTGCTGTTTGCTTTATTCAGCTCAACGTTTGAGAGCAGAGAGGGATGATTTGGGTCACTTAGGTCCACATTCAAAGGGACACAGTGGTGTTCACGAAGAAAAGACAGAGCCTTCTATGTATACACTAGACAACAAACTTCTTCGTGCAGAGGTGTGAGTTCACACTGACAGGGTGTGTGCATGTTCAGCTGTAACCTGCCACTGCACTTTGGGCAGAATGGCCAGGGCATATTACATGATACTGCAGTAACACAGGGGTGGCACAGATACTGAAAATAAGATTCAGAGTAGAAAGTTAACTGTGGAGAAGAAACTTCTCCCACTGCACCTGTCAAGGATCAAACCCACAACCTTCTAATAACATGTCTATTGCTCTGCCCCATAACTCTATTCCCCCCCCCCCCCCCCCCCCCCCCTTGGAAAGAGGAGAGGGTGTCCTGTCGTAACTCGCTCCCCCTTCCCTGCCAAAGCAGGTGAGGTGTACTACGCTGTTGTAACTCACTTTCAGAACTCTTTGAGCTTCTTTGATGACGGTTGGCTTGTCCGGACTCAGGTTCATCACACAGTTAGAACTGAAACAATGCATGGTAGTTATTATGTGGGTAATCCCTTTGGTTCTTCTCGATCTAAATAAATCTGCTTTAACTGTTGCATTTTCCCCCAGAAAATCAGTTACTGGCAATCTAAACATATGACGTTTTAAAAGCGATAATTAATCATGTATGCATGCCAATATGGTCTTCACAAACAGTACTTGAAAACAGGGCAACTCCAACCCTTTGTAAGGCCCATGGTCAAATAGGTCAGCGGTGTGTAAAGTCCCCCTCAACACCCCCCCTCCCCTCCCACCCCCGGTCAGTTGTAATAAGCAGCACTCTAAGTGCATGCTTGCAGGCGCCCTTCATCGAAAATGAACAAATAATCACACCTGGTCAGCTCACGTGATGCACAATGAACGGCATCCATGTGCAGGTGACCTTTCCAGTGCTCATAATGGCGACCTAATCACAGCACCTGCATGATTAATTATTTCAGTGAAACTATGATTTTTCAACACACAACAAGGTACAAAACCAGCCCAACAACCAACAGGAGTACCACTCACACAACAATGTAACCAACAGGAGCACCACTCACACAACAATGTAACCAACAGAAGCACCACTCACACAACAATGTAACCAACAGGAGCAGCAGTCACACAACAATGTAACCAACAGAAGCACCACTCACACAACAATGTAACCAACAGGACCAGCACTCACACAACAATGTAACCAACAGGAGCACCACTCACACAACAATGTAACCAACAGGAGCACCACTCACACAACAATGTAACCAACAGGAGCACCACTCACACAACAATGTAACCAACAGGAGCACCACTCACACAACAATGTAACCAACAGGAGCACCACTCACACAACAATGTAACCAACAGGAGCACCACTCACACAACAATGTAACCAACAGGACCACCACTCACACAACAATGTAACCAACAGGACCAGCACTCACACAACAATGTAACCAACAGGACCAGCACTCACACAACAATGTAACCAACAGGACCAGCACTCACACAACAATGTAACCAACAGGAGCAGCACTCACACAACAATGTAACCAACAGGAGCAGCACTCACACAACAATGTAACCAACAGGAGCAGCACTCACACAACAATGTAACCAACAGGAGCAGCACTCACACAACAATGTCGAAGGTGTTCTCCTTGAGCCCTGCCTCAGCCAGTTTTTCAATGTAACCAAAGGCAAAATCCACGTTGGGTTTGGAGTAACCAAACTTCTTTGTGTGGTAGTCTACATGCTGCCTCGCCACTGCAAGCTGAAACAGGTCACATTGTTAGGTCACCCAGTCACCTGAAACTGGTCATGTTGTTAGGTCACCCAACCACCTGAAGCTGGTCATGTTGTTAGGTCACACAGTCACCTGAAGCTGGTCATGTTGTTAGGTCACCCAACCACCTGAAGCTGGTCATGTTGTTAGGTCACACAGTCACCTGAAGCTGGTCATGTTGTTAAGTCACACAGTCACCTGAAACTGGTCATGTTGTTAGGTCACACAGTCACCTGAAGCTGGTCATGTTGTTGGGTCACACAGTCACCTGAAACTGGTCATGTTGTTAGGTCACCCAACCACCTGGAGCTGGTCATGTTGTTAGGTCACACAGTCACCTGAAGCTGGTCATGTTGTTGGGTCACCCAGTCACCTGAAGCTGGTCATGTTGTTGGGTCACCCAGTCACCTGAAGCTGGTCATGTTGTTAGGTCACCCAACCACCTGAAGCTGGTCATGTTGTTAGGTCACACAGTCACCTGAAGCTGGTCATGTTGTTGGGTCACACAGTCACCTGAAGCTGGTCATGTTGTTAAGTCACACAGTCACCTGAAACTGGTCATGTTGTTAGGTCACACAGTCACCTGAAGCTGGTCATGTTGTTGGGTCACCCAGTCACCT
The DNA here is from genome assembly GCA_018857735.1 of Alviniconcha marisindica. Classification (NCBI taxonomy): domain Eukaryota; kingdom Metazoa; phylum Mollusca; class Gastropoda; family Provannidae; genus Alviniconcha; species Alviniconcha marisindica. The sequence continues at coordinate 657,900 of JABMCL010002784.1, forward strand.
GAAACTGGTCATGTTGTTAGGTCACCCAGTCACCTGAAGCTGGTCATGTTGTTAGGTCACCCAACCACCTGAAGCTGGTCATGTTGCTAGGTCACCCAACCACCTGAAGCTGGTCATGTTGCTAGGTCACCCAACCACCTGAAGCTGGTCATGTTGTTAGGTCACACAGTCACCTGAAGCTGGACATGTTGTTAGGTCACACAGTCACCTGAAGCTGGTCATGTTGTTAGGTCACCCAACCACCTGAAGCTGGTCATGTTGTTAGGTCACACAGTCACCTGAAGCTGGTCATGTTGTTAGGTCACCCAACCACCTGAAGCTGGTCATGTTGTTACTGTTAGTCACTCAGCCACCCGAAGCTGGTCATCTTGTTTGGTCACCCAGCCACATGAAACTGGTCATGTAAGGTCACACACCCAACTAAAACCGGTCATGATGTTAACTCACACAGGCACCTGAAACGGGTTATATTGTTTGGTCATTGGATCATGTAAAACAGGTTATGTTGTTTGGTCACAGGGCCACCATAAACAGGTCATGTTTAAAAAGATTTTTTTTAGAAAAACATTAAAAAAACTTCGAAAGTCAGAGGCAGGTGAAACAGGAAGGATGACAGGGTCTGGGCCACGGTGGTTTCCAGAGGCAGACTGTTCTGGTCAACAACTAACTGGAGGAGGAAAGAGAATCTGAGGCAGTCAGTTCTGCAGTGTGGAACAAGGCCACAAAGAGGTGGCTTCTGCTTACGGTTCACTGTGCTCAACTTGGATTCTCTGGGCTGTACTTGCTGCTGACACAGATGAAGTTGTGGAGGAATTTGTACAAGTTGCACAGCCTGTATCTTCTCCTGTATTCCTTGAGGGATGGCCAATTTCCAGCAGCCCGGGGATTGTTTACAAATGTACATAGCCAACATTGCAAGGGTTCCACTTGCTTTTCATCACTGTCCAAACTTGACAGCCAACATTCCTTTGGGCGTATGTACAGAATACCGAACATAATATTCATCACATTTACTGATTTAGGGGAAATCACAGTGCCAGATCACATAACAGCACACAGAAACAATACCAAAACCATCACCACAACAGACATCATTATAAAGTATCATTATCTATAATTCAAATGAATGTATAACAGAAAAATCTGGAGTTTTATAGTATAATTCAACCATCCGCACCTGTTCCTCTGTCATGTCGATGCCAACAACGCGGCCTGTCTCACCCACAAGTTTGCTGAGAGCATAACAGTCCCGTCCACTGCCACTGCCAAGGTCAAGGACACTGCATCCTTCCACCGCCTCAGGTATCACTGTACCACATCCGTAATACCTGATGGAATAGAAGGCGCAAGTGCAAAAAATGTTACCTGACCGAGTTCAGAGACAAGTGTTAACAACACATTTACGTGATGATCGAACCCCAATGCAAGTTGCTAGATGGGTTGAAGAAAACAGAGAGGGAAAACTGTGCGCCGTTGGTTAATTTATCTGACTTGTGTTTCCTTGCACTCAGGGTGACAGTCACCGTACATGATCCTGGTTTTTGTTGTCTTTCTGTACCTAAGACTGCCAATGCAGTATCAGTCAGGCAAATCCTGACTGGCACAGCCCTAGCCACCATCAACGCTGCTTTCTGGTGGGGCAGGGGCCTACGCTGAGGGTTGTGATTCTGGGAGAAGTGAAGCTTACTTCAGAACATGGAAACACGAAATGGTTGAGTGCAAGTTCTTCAAACGGACCTCTATGTATTCTTGATGCACTGAATTTGTGTTCAACCTGCTGAACCTATTGAGATAAAACCACATGTAAAGATTCCTTCAGACATTATGGTAAATGTAGGCTACATGGGTTACATCTCTATCACTGATTAACACAACAATGCTAAGATTATTGAAACGAAGGTGTTACGAACTCAGCTACATCCCCTTTGTCCGGCAGCTCTGTGATGCAATGCTTTACACCCTGGGCTCTGACAGTCAAACCAGCAATCAGGTGTAACCTAATTTGTCTCTCCCATTTTCTCTCTTTTCTGTTCAGCTGCTGCAACACCAACATCAAAAATGTGCAGCTTTTCTTCCCTTTTCGCTGTGTGTGTGTAGAGAGTCTCTGTGTCGACACCAACGTCACCGAAAACAGATTGAGTGCTTTCATTCCCATGGAAGAGCAGACTAGACTGAAGCAGGTATTTGGGTAGCATATCATAAAACAGCACTCACTTCATGGTGACTTCCTCGTGGACCTGCTCCATAGCTTGTCGGATGTGTGGCGCCATCTTGTTGTCCACCAGACAGTTGATGCCGGTCAGACAGTCGTCCTTGGTCTTCATCTCCTTGCTGAAGTACTGCTTGACCGATTCGTGCACCTTGTCATGGTTGTCGTCATGACACCGTTGCTGGTGCCTGTCACCTGACCCACTCTGGTTACTGCAACATGCTGCCATTGCTGGCAACAGATCACAGGCACCCGACACTGAGCATTATTGAGCCATGACTACTTTTCAAATTAATACTAAAATAATAGCTAGTGGAAAACTAGGTGAGGAAAAATGTGCACCTCATACCGGATCATGCTAGTATACAAACCTGATGTGTGACGGTGGCCTGTCCAGTCTGTCACCTTATATCTGACAAATCTGTGTGTGACGATTCCCTTTCCACGGTACCACACATCTGATGAACAAAGACCTACACTAAAGCCACAGAACAGAACACACTGTGTGACTCCTCACTCATACTGATATAGTATAGTTACTTGTTACTCACTGACATAGCACAGTTACTCCAGTTGTCAAGGAAATGAGCTGTCAGTTTCGTTGTAGTAAGTTGCTTACACAGTGAACACCCAAAAAAGGTGTGTGTGTGTGTGTGCATGCATGTGTGCGTGTATGCATGCATGTGTGCGTGTATGCATGCATGTGTGCGTGGACGTGTGTGCATGCATGTGTGTGTGTGTGTGTGTGTGTGTGTGTGTGTGTGTGTGTGTGTGTGTGTGTGTTGTGTGTGTGTGTGTGTGTGGTGTGTGGTGTGTGTGTGTGTGTGTGTGAGAGAGAAAGAGAGAGACAGTGCACACACACACGCTCTCACTCTCACTCTCTCTAAACTACAATCCTCGTCAAATAAAGTTTTCGAGTTCAAGTTCTCTCTCTCTCTGTCTCTCTCTGTCTCTCTCTCCACAAACACACACATACATATTAGATACTGCAAAAGAGAGCTTGGGTATCAGGTGCCTGTGGCAGAAAAGATGCCGGGTTTTGACAAGCCATCATATGCTGGGCTGGGCTAGTATTGGTTGACCTGGTAAAACTAAAAGATGTACACTGCGATTTCATAAGTGCAATGCCTGTCAGTATAGGATCTCACTGGGTGTACCAGTATAAGATCAGATACTGGCACTTCAGCTAATAACATATATATATATATATATATATATATATGTAGTAAGTAAACATGGTGCTTAATGTCCACAGAAACGATAAGGCTTATTAGGGATGGGGAGAAGGGGGGGAAGGTGGTATGGAGGTGGGGAACAAGGGAGATTATTACTTGTATATACCTATCACTACACTGTCACCACCAGAATGATTCCTGCATTAAGATGGGTAGTCATGAAAGCCATTTTAATGTTTCCGCAGGAAGTGATGGCCAAAGACACAAGACAGTGTCCACAAACCACAACCTTTTTGAAGAGAAAGGAGAGCCAGAGCGGTATCGAACTGAGGTCCTTCCACTTACCAGCCTAACACCTTACTGTAAGGCCAAACCGGCACACACACACACACAAATAATAGATATATATATATATATATTTGGCTGTTTCATATTATTATAGATTCATAACGTCAATATATTTGTATAAAATTAAATGAAGATGGTTGCCTACAAAAATCATGGTTGCTTACTCTGTTCAGTATGCTGTCTTGAAAATAAATAAATTGTAAAACAGTTGACTGCTACTGAGTTAGAGTGCTGAGAGAGAAAAAATTGAAACACCCAAAAGGTTAATAAATTTTCAGGGTATATATGTATCCCTGTTCAGTTCACTTGCAGACGAATACTTTATGCCTTCATCGTGCGCCCACCGGCCTTCACTTACCTCCCTTGAGTAAGAACGCGCGCTGGATAATTTGATGCAGACGACGAGGACAAAATTGGTCTCACATGTTTAAAAGTTATTGTTGACAGTTCAGGTGGCCTCTTCACTCTTGTACAAGCGACAAAGGTGCAACGCACTGACCAAAATTCCCAGTTCAATGCCCTTGTTCTAAACTGCATACGCCAGTCTCCGGCAAAGGTAGTGGTCGCGGCCACCCCTCCTTCTTGTCCAACTTCACATTATGAGGGCTCCGACACTTTTAGTGTATACTGGGTTACTTTGGTTACTTTTGTGTTTCCATAATCCACCCAACTCTGACATGGGCTCATGATCTTGATAGTTAAGTCGACATGGGCCATGTCCAGGCATAAATGCCGACGCCGGAAAAAACGGGGATAGCACTGACTTAATTAATGTTGAGTCGAGATGAGGGATCGAAATTCCTCCACCGACTTTGCAAGTACACTACTTAATCTACGGGATCCGGGATCTTTAACGTGCGTATGTGATCTTTTTGCATGCATGTACACACGGGGGACCTCGGTTTATAGTTTCATCCGAAGGACTCAGACTACCATCGTGTTTTGTTGTTGTTGTTTTCTTCAACAGGTGGTTGAGAGTTTGGAGTCTTCCTTACCTTTAGGAAGCACTCTACCACCCAAGAAGCCCGGTAGATTCGTACGGTAAAGAGACTGAAACAATCTCTGCGGACGGACTCCGAGGCAAATTGACATCTTAGCAGTCCGTTGGGCGACGGACAGCTGCTTCTATCGTCTGATGTAGCCTGAACTAGAAACTCAGTGAGCCAACCCGTGCTGCAGCTGCTCAGGGGCGACAAATCTCGCCACTCGCACTACTGGCAGTTCGGGAAGCCCTCATTGCTGCTTTATGGCGGTATTACGGTACCGTAGACTACATGGACGGTCCATGGTAGAATGCATCTGGCTTTAACATGATACATTACTGAGCACAACTAAAATAAAATGAAATGCAGAGTATCGAGGCTTACCGTTTAAAGATCGGCAATGGACGCGTACTCGAGGATCGACCTCACGTGACCGGTTCGCGACTGTTCGTGTATACGCTATAGTTTCTTGGTTTGGGGCGATCTGATCTACAAACTTATCAGAGAGCAATACAACACAAAATCCATACTACGTGTTCTTTAAAAGCAACTTAATTATGGCTAATATCGTATAGCTACACAACTTTACTCCAGCTATACGAGCTTTTATTCGGGTGTAAATTCTACTTTCGTTTTCTTGGATTGCTTCAGGGGGCTCCACTCCAGTCATACTTCCGCATTCGAAGACTCCTTGAAGAAAACAAAACATTTGCGTTACTTATGATTTGTTTTCGTTTGTTGCCCGACTGGTGTAAATTTACAAGGTATGTCATTGCCAAACAGTGATTTTGACGCATGACTGTTGGCACAGACGTTTTGTTGAATGTGAGTTCTCTTGAGCTAAAACTTACTGCTCAAAGCCATGGAGCGAAGCCCCCCATCGTGTGACGTGTGAGATAAAGCATTTTATTTTATAAACCTTCAGGCGGTACCCAGAAACATTGCACACTTGCAGTTGCACATCAGATTCGGGGCAAAGTTAGAATCTGGAAGAAGAGAGGTATAAAAGTGGATAATGTTCTATTGTAGTGTCTTTAATTATTGCGTCATAAAACATTAAAAGTTTATTTCACTTTCGTTTGTTCTTGAATTTAGGTTATAAATATATATATAAATTATTATAGATAATATTAATAGTAAATAACGTGTGGGTTTTTTTATGTGGGTTTTTTACGCTCAGTCAACCAGGACACTTGCATGTTACATGCAAAGTTGGAATCTGCTCAGTTTCAGAACTGAGTAGCTCAGTGACAGTGTTTTATAATATTATGGGAATTACTAAAAAAAATGTAAAATGAGCACCAATCTTGGAATCGCCCATTCTCTAAATCACAACTTTTTGTCTTCCCAGCTGCATTTAACAAAGCAAAGGAAAATGACACAAAACTACCAAAACCAGTTGTTGTTTTATATCACAGACCTGGATGCTGAACATAATATTCCAACAACAAACCACATTCCAACTTTTCACTGAACAAATACTATATATATATAATAGTCAATATATATAATATCTGTCATATACAGTACAACACAATTAATTCACACTGTCTTTGCTAAGTACTGGGCATTATGTATTTTGACCACATGCTGTCATAGAGTCACACTCGTCATAGTCATGGAAGTAATAGTGCATACAAAAAAATCCACGTGCTTGCACTAGTTGCAGAAGTTGTGGTTAATGTTTTGAAGGCCTTGAAGCTGAAGCCTGGTGGCATTGCCACTGTAATCTATGTGTTTAGTTTTAATCTGCCAGACTGCTTGTGGACCTTTTCTCTCTTCTTTGCATTGCTTCAGGTTTGTCAGTGCTGGTCTTCATATTTAGGCTTCAGGCAGTAACCGTGGCCTGGAGAGTGGAGCAAATGAATTGGGCATGGGTGTGAGTCTGTGACTTGTCTGATGTTCAGCTTTTATCTCCTTGTGATATTATGATACAATAATTCCCACAGTCATCCTACAAGAATGCGCAAGCTTTTGTCACTTTCAGTTCCCTATGTCTATGATGTGTAGACTACAACTCTTAAAACACAAATCTAACTTCACAGAAAAGTTTGTTTTAAATTTGTTCAGTATTACTATTAGCAGGGAGGAAACTTTTTGCATATATATATTTCTCGGTTTGAGCAGGTGAGAACTTTGTAATTATCCACCTGTGAACAAATATTTTGAATCTGAGTCACAATTATTGCATTTACAGTTACACAAGGAACTGACTATATGTGGCTGAAAATAAACATAACTGCACAGATTTGGTTTACTCTAACTGTTCAAACTCTATGATTAGGGAGGCAAGATGGGCCTTCCCACAAACCCCTACAGCAAGATGAGCACTTGATCACATTGGTGTGCATTGTGACTATCAGCCGTATGATTATGAATGATTATACTACTGTAGGAGAGCGGGGTGGGGAGTGAAGGAAGCAGGTTGGAAGCATGAATGAAGAGTCACAAGTCAGAGGTTGCTATAACATAATTTTTAATTAAACCAACCAGGAAACAGTGTAGGCTCACCCCTGAATCAGACACACTGGTGCCCAGGCAGCAGCTCAAACTAAACGACGACCTGCTTCTGCAGGGACAGTGGGGGAAAGACTCAAGAGGACGCAGTAGGCCCAGCGCTCAAGTTTTAATGCTTTGGATAATTAGGGCCATAAAACTTGCCCGGTCAAAATAGAGAAAGGATGAAAAAAAGGTTAAAGGGTCATGGCACTATGCACTCAGTTATACTACATTAAAAAAAAAAGTACTCGTTGACAGTCCCACTCCTTGAGTCCTTGGTCTTAACAGGAAAATATTTGCACATTATGCAAAATGTTACCCTGCAGTTCAGTGTCTTCATTCAACTGCTAGGGAAGAGATGAGGCAGGAAGAACCTGCCATCACTTTGTCATAATGACTGTTGTAGTATTGTACAGATAAAAATATGAGAAAAAAATGAATAACCAAGAGTGACATTTCTCTGCCACATCCAGATCTGTCTGAAGCCAGCTCCTTGACCTCACCATGGTTCGTGCCAGAACCAACAGAATCGTCATGTCCCAGCGAGACATCCGGCAAACAACACAACCAGAGCCTTCCCAACAGACAGTTTCTCATGTGCGATCAACCATGTTCTGTACTTGGTGCCGAGAAGATGGTCGACATTTTGGCTGTCTGGTGGAATCATCACAGGTGATTTGTGAGGAGTCTGACGCTGCAGTGCCATCTAGCGACTGGACGAGGTCGGCAATGAACAGTGAGGGTTGGGTCCCTGCCTCAGGGCCGTGCTGTGAGGATTGCTTGGAGGCGGCGTTTGAGAGTCGGAAGAAGACTGAAGCTGGGCAGCGCGGCAGAGCCTTGGTGGAAGAGACGCAGACTTGGTGTTGGGAGAAGGGGCAGCGTGTACGCCTCTCTCTGCACCAGGGCTGGAAGGCTCTATGCAGACTGGCGCAGCAGGCCAAGGATCGCTGGACACCGAAAGATGACAGATGTGAGGTATGTGATGATGACAGATGTGAGGTACATGATCTGTGACTGTGCTGATGTCAGATGTATGAATATGACAGATGTGAAGTACATGATCTCTGATTGTGCTGATGTTGGCTGTATGAATATGACAGATCTGAAGTATGTGATCTGTGGCTGTGCTGATGTCGGCTGTATGAACATGACAGATGTGAGGTATGTGATCTGTGGCTGTGCTGATGTCGGCTGTATGAATATGACAGATGTGAGGTATGTGATCTGTGACTGCTGATGTGAGATGTATGAACATGACAGATGTGAGGTATGTGATCTGTGACTGTGCTGATGTGAGATGTATGAACATGACAGATGTGAGGTGCATGATCTGTGAGTTACTGTGACTGTGCTGATGTATACATGAATATATGAGAGATGTGAGGTACATGATGTGTGATTGTGCTGATGTTGGCTGTATGAATATGAGAGATGTGAGGTATGTGATTTGTGATTGTGCTGATGTCAGATGTATGAATATGACAGATGTGAGGTACGTGATCTGTGACTGTGCTGATATCAAATACATGAATATGAGAGATGTGAGGTACGTGATCTGCAATTGTGCTGATGTTGGCTGTATGAATATGACAGATGTGAGGTACGTGGTCTGTGATTGTGCTGATGTCAGTTGTATGAGTATGACAGATGTGAGGTACATGATCTGGCTGTGCTGCTGTTGGATGTATGAGTATGACAGATGTGAGGTACGTGATCTGGCTGTGCTGATGTCGGATGTATGCATATGACAGATGTGAGGTATGTGATCTGTAATTGTGCTGATGTCAGATACATGAATATGACAGATATGAGGTATGTGATCTGTGATTGTGCTGATGTTGGCTGTATGAATATAACAGATGTGAGGTATGCGATCTGTGACTGTGCTGATGTCAGTTGTATGAATATGACAGATGTGAGATATGTGATCTGTGGCTGTGCTGATATTGATTGTATGAATATGACAGATGTGAGGTCTGTGACTGTGCTGATAATATGACAGATGTGAGGTATGTGATCTGTGACTGCTAATGTATGAATATGACAGACGTGAGGTACGTGATCTGTGACTGTGCTGATGTTTGAATATGACAGATGTGAGGTATGTGTGATCTGTGACTGTGCTGTCAGATGTGCATTGGTGTTGATGTCAGGTATGTGTTGGTGTTGGTACAGTCACTTGTCTGATGTGCGTTCATGCTGATGTCAAATAATAAGTGCCTGAATCTTAGATGCCCATAGATCTGGTAGTGGTGGTATCCACCCTTTATGGAAAAGCAGGGCCACCTTTTGAATTATCCAACTTTCAAGAGGTGACTACATTTGGAGAAGAGAAAATGAATAGACTGAGCCATCGGATGATACCCATCCTAGGTTTGCTGGGGATGAAGATGGTGGTGACTCAACCTGTGACTGTGTTGGTGTTACTCAGTGTTGACTGACCTATTTTACAGGGCCACCTCTGACTTGATGCAGAGTTGGGGGTTAAAGGTTTCCTGGGGGCGAGATGGTGATGGTGATTGACCTGCTAGTGATACCTGTACTTCGCAGGGCAAACACTGACAGGATTTGGAAATTTGGGTGGAATACAACAAGGGGGTAAAGATGATGGTGACTAATGTACTTTGCAGGACAAACACTGACAGGATGTGGAAGTTTGGGTGGAAGACTTCATGGGGCTAAAGATGATGGTAACTAACCTATTTCCTGTACTCACAGGGCAAATACTAACAGGATTTGGAAATTTGGGCAAAAGTCTTGGGGCTAAAGATGATGGTGAATCACCTGTCACCTGTAATTTACATGGCGACCACTGATACGATGTGTTGTTTGGGGTTGAAGGCTTCCCGGAAGTGAAGATGATGGTGACTCATAACGTGTACTTTGCAGAGCAACTACTGGCATGATGTCGAGTACGAGGCTGAGGGCTTCCTGGAGGTGAAGATTGTGGTGACCCGACTGGGAGCCATGCAGCACCTGGAGGTGGACTTCCCCACAGATGTTCCCATTTCCTTACTCAAGCATGAATTGGCAACACTGGTCAGTACTGGTCCAGCTCATGACCTGGGCTTCAATTCAATTCAATTTAAAAAAAACTTTAATCATCCCACAAGGGGCAGTTTTGTTGTGGTCATGGCAGGCTGATAAAAAATACATAAAGTTAAGAGAACAATACAACAAACACAACACCACCAACAAAGAGTCTTACTTTAACCATAGTATAGTTATAAATATAGAACAATTGTGACTTCATCATAAAATAGTAATGAAGTTAAGATCACATACTTGTAAAACAATTAATTAAAGTATCACACACAGCAATTAAAACAGTATCACACACACACACACCGTGGCACAGTCACACACACACCATCACACACCGTGGCACAGTCACACACACACACACCGTGGCACAGTCACACACACACACACCATCACACACCGTGGCACAGTCACACACACACACACACACCGTGGCACAGTCACACACACACACACACACCATCACACACCGTGGCACAGTCACACACACACACACACACACTGTGGCACAGACACACACACACACCATCACACACAGTGGCACAGTCACACACACACACACACCATCACACACACCCACACCGTGGCACAGTCACACACACACACACCATCACACACACACACACACCATGGCACAGTCACACACACACCATCACACACCGTGACACAGTCACACACACACCATCACACACACACCGTGGCACAATCTCACACACACGCACAACACCGTGGCACACACACTTCATGTATACATGTACACTTCAGGTGTTGTTTAAAAGGTGTACTGCAACTGGCATAAGAGTTGTTAAATCTTCAGCCTTGTCCCATTGTTTCCTGCCTGAGAGGCAACAGGGATAAGTTGAGGCTCTTTCTTTGTTACCAGGATCTTGTTATGCTGTGATGTTTGTTAGTGTTACCAGACTGACCTCTTGTTGGTATTTGTTACCACATTGACATCCCTGGTTTTAACCAGGTTGACATCCATTGTTACCAGATGTTGTTATGCTGTGATGTTTGTTAGTGTTACCAGACTGACCTCTCTTGTTGGTATTTGTTACCACATTGACATCCCTGGTTTTAACCAGGTTGACATCCATTGTTACCAGATTGACATCCCTTGTTGATGTTACGAGACTGACATCGCATGCTGATGTGATATCAGACTGACATCCCTTGTGTTGCCAGACCAGCATCCCTTGTATTGCCAGACTGACATCCCCTGCTGATGTATTACCGAATAGACATCCTTGTTGATGTCTGTTACCGGATATACATCCCTTGTTGGACACTGCTTTTTAATGTTTGTTAAAAAATAGATTGTTACCAGAGGGATGTCCATTGTTGATGTTCATCAGACTGATCTCCTTTGTTGATGCTTGTTATCAGGTTGTTATTGATGTTTGTCACCAGATTGATGTCCCAGTGGAGGCTCAGTTGTGGTTCTATCAAGCACAGCAAGTGGATGAAACGAAGACACTGGATCAGCTGAAAGTGGACATTGGAGCTATCCTTGAAGTCAAATGTCAAGTCTAGGCAGTTCAGACATGACCTCATACTGTCTAGACACGTCAGCCATTCTGGTACCAGTGTCAGGAATAGGTGTGACCGCGTGTGGTACCAGGGCTACCTGTTGAAGTCCAGTATCGAGACCAAACATGTCTATTGTCAGGCTGTCCCTGAAGTCCAGTGTGCAGGCCAAAACATGCCCAGTGTCAAGGCTGTCCCTGAAGTCCAGTGTTCAGACCAAACATGTCCAGTGTCAGGCTGTCCCTGAAGTCCAGCGTTCAGACCAAATATGTCCAGTGTCAGGCTGTCGCTGAAGTTCAGTGTTCAGACCAAACATGTCCAGTGTCATGGCTGTCCCTTAAATGCAGTGTACAGCCAAATGATTGGAGCTATCTCTGACAATATCAGGATTGGACATCAGATATTGATTGATCTGTCCTTGGAACCATGTCAGAACAAAACACACCAGACATTTGAGCTATAACTGAAGCCATGTCAGGGCTGGATGTCAGGTGTTAATGTCCTTGCATTTGTGTCAGAACAAAATATGTGACATCAGGAGCTGTACCTGAAGCCATGTCAGGCGTTAATGTCCTTGCATTTGTGTCAGCACAAAAAGTGTGACATCAGGAGCTATGCCTTAAGCCATAATTAGGCCAGGGCTGGATGTTGGGCACTGACTGTCCTTGAATCCAAGAACTGAATCATTGAAAGAGTTTTTTTTCATGAAGCAGGGTTCCTGCTGGGATTTATTTTAGCCGCTGATGATGATGAAGTAGAGCTTCATGTCCTCAGATGTCAGTTGACATATTAGGGACAAACTGTGACCAGTGCTGAAGCATACTTCAATGTTCCTTTACATCCACAGAAACCATAAGGCTCATTAGGATGGGGGGAATCCAGATTTGGATTTAAAACTGTATGTCTTTAACACCAACATTTTATCAGTCCTGGCAAGAGGTACCAGCAGAAACCCTGCATGAAGTAGAGGCTGCCTACATGGTGTGCCTGGTGAAACTGGTGCTTTTGTCAATATTATTACAAGCAATAAAGTTTGCTTTCACTTTGCTCATTTTTGTCTCTAAAGTGACCTGTCAGTATGGACAATGCAGGTTTCTTAAATGGTAGCTTGCTGTGCTTTATATACAGAGCTTTTGTTGTAAGTGTGGTTGGTGCTTAATAGTATTGTATGTGTACCGGTAGTGTTTGGTGAGAGGTTGGTGTATTGGTAGCGTTTGATGAGAGGTTGATGTAAGTGTATGTGTATCATTTGGTGAGAGGTTGGTGTATGTGTATCTGTATTGGTAATGTGTGATGAGAGGTTGGTGTATGTGCATTTGTAGTGTTTGATGAGCGGTTGGTGTATTGGTAGTGTTTGATGAGAGGTTGGTGTATGTTTTTTGGTAGTGTTTGATGAGAGTTTGGTGTATTGTGTTTTTTTGGTAGTGTTGCACGACTTTGTGTGCTGGTAGTGTTCGGCGAGAGGTTGGCACATTACATGTCTCAATAGAGTTTGGTATATTGTATGTGTGTTGGCAGCATTAGAGTTTGTGATTGGCAGTGTTTATGAGTATGTACATGCTTACATCTTTTTACTCAAATGTTAGGCGCATCAAAAAAATTTCATTATTCCTGGACACTGCAACAGATATAGGTGTCAATTACTTGAACAATGCCCTCATTGTTCATCTGTGAACCAATGGATGAGGCTCAGTATTGTGGCCAAAGCTTTCTTCTGTAGCCTGTGAAGTATACTGCTCCTGAATGTGGATAAAGGTTTGTGTGTTTGTTTATGTGCATGGAATAATTAGCAAATGACGGCTTAGGGGATTACAAGCAGTGGTGTATTTTTGTACGCATGTTTTTGCTTGCATTAATGTACAGGAGAGGATTTATTTTTGATGATTGTTGTGTCCAGTTTGGCCATGTTTCGCTTGCAAGAAACTTCTGCTTGAAGAGTAAACTTAGTACTGGCCACAGGACAGGAGACTGAGTTCAGTTGTCCTGACGGGTCAGAAGATACTGTTCTATGGAGCTGCGGCAGGCCCACAGTGCACCATATCTGAGCTGCTTTAACTGAAACGCTAAGGCCTGTGCACCTGCTTAGTGTAATCTCCCTTCCCCACCCTCTCCATCTCTCAGTAAAAAACTTTAAAAGAGAATCGCTCGCAAGTGTTTACATTTATTCACGTATCATTATCAGACATTTCTTCATCTTCCTCCTCTTCGCTTTCTTCTTTCTCGCAATCCTCTCCCTCTTCCATTGCCACTGTGGATGTTGCACCTGCAAATAAAGGCACAGATGAAGTGAAATTGAAAGGAACAAGTTCCTCTGACACTTGCAAAAGTGAATAGGATTGTAAAGCAAAGCAACAGGCACAAGTCATGACCACTGAAAGTGTTACATTTCGAGCATAATAATACTTATTCCACACACCACCGGAAGAAAAAAAGAGCAAACAGAAAAATGGATCATGGCCAGCTGCAGCAGTGGCTATTAAATGTAAAGAATGTCACAAACTAACAAAATATAAGACAAGTAATGGGTTTATTTTGCTCAGTAAGGGCATCCATCTCAAATCTTCATGAGGTTCACCGGCCTATGAAACTAGGATGTCTTGAACTGAAGGACCGGCCCTATTCCATGAACCACTAAGGACTGTATCGCACACACATTGTTAGCAACTGTGCTTGCCTGGGACTCGTATAGTGCTGGTTCTACCCATTTGGGGATGCTTGCCTTTTCTGAGGTTTTACCCTTGTTGGAGGTTTTCGAGGTTTTACCTTTATTGGATGTTTTTAAGGTTTTGCTTTTGTTGGACATTTTCAAGGTACCTTTGTTGGAGGTTTTAGCTGTGTTGGAGGTTTTCAAAGTTTTACCATTGTTGGAGGTTTTCAAGGTTTTACCTTTCTGTAAGTTTCTTGGATGTTTTCAAGGTTTTACCACTGTTAGAGATTTTCATGGTTTTACTACTGTTGGAGGTTTTCAAGGTTTTACCACTGTTGGAGGTTTTCAAGGTTTTACCACTGTTGGAGGTTTTCAAGGTTTTCACCTTTGTTGGATGTTTTCAAGGACTCCCATGAGCCATTGTCTTTTGTCCACACTCCTGTGATTGTGATGTAGAACTCTGCCATCGTGTGTCCAAACAGTTTCTGCAAGACAGGAAAATCACATTGTGTATTTGGTTCAGTCAGACAGCTGTACAGTGGCTCAATCAGACAGCTGTATGGTGGTTTGGTATGACAGCTGTATTGTGTTCAGTCAGAATACTCAGACGACTGTATTGTGGTTTACTCTTGTGGTTCAGTCAGCTGGCTGTATTCTGGTTCATTGAGATGGCTGTGTTGTGGTTCAATCAGGCAGCTGTATGGTGGTTCCGTCAGATAGTTAATAGTAATAACAATTAGCTGTATGGTGCTTCTGTCAGATAGTTGAATTAATAGTATAAGTAATAATAATAATGGCCATCTGGCACACCTAACCTGTACTGGATCTAAGTGCTTACAAAATCTTTTATTTAACTTACATGACAACAAAGATTCAACTGCACATTCAGTGTCCGCACACACACACAGATTTCTCAGGGCAATGGGACCACAAAAAAGGTTTTCCAAAAGAGTTTTTCAAGCAAGATCTGCAAGACCTGACGGAGGTAGCATGCAGTCTCTTTGGGCAAGTGGAGCACAGGAGACTAGTAAGGAAGATACACTGGATCTGGGGAGAAAGAGAAAAAAAAACGAATTAAATTTTTTGTTTTAGGAAAATGAGTATGATACAGAGATGTGCCCAGTGTCTGAACTTCATGCTGGAAGACACCAGAATTCTACCATTCTATTTTAGGGAAATCAGTGTAAATACAGGGATGTGCCTAGTGTCTGAACTTTATGCTGGAAGACACCAGAATTCTACCATTCTATTTTAGGGAAATCAGTGTAAATACAGGGATGTGCCTAGTGTCTGAACTTTATGCTGGAAGACACCAGAATTCTACCATTCTATTTTAGGGAAATCAGTGTAAATACAGGGATGTGCCTAGTGTCTGAACTTTATGCTGGAAGACACCAGAATTCTACCATTCTATTTTAGGGAAATCAGTGTAAATACAGGGATGTACCTGGTGTCTGAACTTCATGCTGGAAGACACCAGAATTCTACCATTCTATTTTAGGGAAATCAGTGTAAATACAGGGATGTGCCTAGTGTCTGAACTTCATGCTGGAAGACACCAGAATTCTACCATTCTATTTTAGGGAAATCAGTGTAAATACAGGGATGTGCCTAGTGTCTGGAGTTTATGCTGGAAGACACCAGAATTCTACCATTCTATTTTAGGGAAATCAGTGTAAATACAGGGATGTGCCTAGTGTCTGAACTTCATGCTGGAAGACACCAGAATTCTACCATTCTATTTTAGGGAAATCAGTGTAAATACAGGGATGTGCCTAGTGTCTGAACTTCATGCTGGAAGACACCAGAATTCTACCATTCTATTTTAGGGAAATTAGTGTAAATACAGGGATGTGCCTGGTGTCTGGAGTTTATGCTGGAAGACACTTACCAGAATCCTTCCTTTCTCTGGGGTCAGCTTCTCTCCCTTCTTGCACACCTGGTATTTCTGTTGTAGTGTCACCACACCTGCACGACAACCAGGCTGTAATCATCATTGTCATCAACAGCAGATTTGGTACTTCTGCTGAAGCGTCACAACACCTGCACAACAACCAGGCTGTGATAATAACTGTCAAACAGCAGCCCTTGGCGCTTCTGTTGTAGCGTCACAACACCTGCATAACAACCAGACTGTAATCGTCAACAGCAGACCTGGCGCTTCTGTTGTAGCGTCACAACACCTGCATAACAACCAGACTGTAATCGTCAACAGCAGACTTGGCGCTTCTGTTGTAGTGTCACAACACCTGCATAACAACCAGACTGTAATCGTCAACAGCAGACTTGGCGCTTCTGTTGTAGCGTCACAACACCTGCACGACAATCAGACCCTAAATGTACATTCATATAGGTGACAAGTCTTTAGCATAAAAAAAGAACAAAAAGATCAGTTTCTACTGCAGCTTCAACAGTGAAGTTACTCCGAATAATTTGTTGTTGAGGCTGTAGTAGAAACTTTGTCTTGTTTTTGAGACTATTCCTGGAATGCATGGACAGCAACCCCTACTTGGGCACTGATCCACATAGTCGGAAGCCTCAAATGGCAGTCACATCGCTGCCACCACAAAATAAGCCCACATCTCCCTGGGCTTCCTTGGCCACATCTGCATCACTGACACCTAAAGGACCGCCCACATCACTCTGGTCAGATCAGTCCTTGAATACTGTGCGATCGTTTGGGGACTCCAAACACGATGGTGATGTTGAAAACCAGAAGCAATCCCAAACTGCACTGCTGGCACCATCACTGGAGACGACAGAGCCAAAGAAAGCGGGTGGGTTTTTGCCATGCTCTAGGACCTTCAGGATGTATTCCAGCCTTCAAGAGCGATGCAGTCACCTCCGTTTCACTTTTATGTACCGAGGTTTTAGGGTATCAGTACCGGCTGTGCCACCGTGACTTCATCAACACCGAAAGAACAAAAAACAAAAAAAGGTGTACAACAAAGACCTCTCACTGGCCATGTCTCTAGCAACATAAAAAGGTCAGCAACAAACATCTCAAAGTGTTTCCCAGTTCCAGCAGCCAATACAGACCAGCTTGGGAACTGCTGCTTTGTCTGGACAATGGTAGATTGGAACCATCTGAACAAACAGCAAGTTGGGGTAGAAACCTTTGAGGAATTTTGTATCAACGCCAGTGGCCTGTGACAACAGACACTGTCTGCACTCTTCCCATTGTCACTGGCTACCGTGATATACCAAATCAGATCTAGAAGTGCACCACAGCTTTGCATGAAGTGACACTGTAAACTGGTGCATGGTTGTATAGTGTACACAGAACTTGCACCAAGACAGCAGGAGTTTCATGTGGCAACAGCCATGAAAAAACCAAACAGCGGTGGATATTCAGAACGCGCTGTGTACAGCTACGGTCACTCATTCAGAGTCACATACGACTAGAGTGCAGTGGGTCCCTTCAGGAGCAGAGAACAGCACTAAAGTTGCCATCATGAGGCTCTTAGGACTCATCTCAAGATGAGGCATTGAACAAGTGTCCATATCAAACTCAAAAATTAAACATGCAAACACACACATGGGTAGCAGTGTAAACAATCCTACCTCAACTTCTTGAATGAAAAACATCCCATCCTGAAATCAACACAACTGAATACAATCTGACCCCAGTGGTACTTTGGTAGTACAAAAGTGAAGGACCATATCACTTATCAGAGCCTTGCAAGTGATGCAATCACAGGTAAGTCAGACTCCTTGCTCGCGATTTCTGGATTCATTCACCTCTTCGTGCCGGATGGGACGAACCGGGCTGTCAAAAACGAGAGCCTGATTTGCTGGCAATGTGCGGAGCTATATCATGACCTAACAGAGGGACTTTGAGGATTCCCAGCAAAAGGGGACAATGCTTCCTGCATCTACTGGCATGGCACCCCATCACCAGGCTGGCAGCAAAGACGGCCAGTGAAAAGAGAAAGTTGGATGAAGAAGAAACCAGTTTCCTAGCCGCACCTTTGACGAGGGCAGTGGGCAGCCCCAACTGCCGAAGCTGTGGTTCAATCGTGTGGCTATGTGCAAACGTCAGGGGACCTTCTTGCAGCTCCACCGTTTCCGTGGCAATGTTGCCAGACCGAGCGTAGTCAGCCACTCTGTAGCTATTGAAGAACCTGTGACCAAAAAAAAAAAAAAATGAAACTGAATAGACGCAGATGGCAACATTTTGACGAGACAATCTGTGCCATCTCTGGCTTATGATGATGCACTGTGAAACTAAGTTTGGTTCCAAACAGATAATCAGTTCAGAAGATATAGGAAAAACAGTCTGTTTCAATTAAATGAGCCCTCACTGTGAACTTCATATGAAGAAATAAAAAGCAAACATCTGTTTACAACACTGGCTCTTGATGATACACCACCAAAATAAGTTTGGTAATAAATCAAATGTTCAGCAGTTCATGGAATATTATCTAGACAAAAGTTTGACACAGAGATTCAAACCAAAAAGGGTGTGTGGGCTAGGGGGTTGGTAAAAATAAACATGAAACCTTCACTACTTGAAAAAAATGGGGGGCAGAAGCCTCACCTCACAACACACATTTTCACAATCTCTTAATTTTGTTTCTCTCTACAGAACATATGTAGCTTGGTAGTGGAATTCCACTAACTAGGTGACATTTCTTAATGTCTAAACCATTACAGAAGGTACAAATACTAAGATTAGGAACCCTCTTAATGTCTAAACCATTACAGAAAGTACAAATACTAAGATTAAGAACCCTCTTAATGTCTAAACCATTACAGAAGGTACAAATACTAAGATTAAGAACCCTCTTAATGTCTAAACCATTACAGAAGGTACAAATACTAAGATTAGGAACCCGTAACATTGGCAGCATGAGCAACCTCCTCCATCCCCCCCCCCCACTGCACCCCCCAAAAAAAATATGTACAAATTTCCTAAATTTTACTGTTTAGAAAACAAAATGGAGGTAAAATAATGTAGTGGAATCCCTCTTAAGAGCAACCTAAAAACACACCTAAAGTTGTCTTAAAAGAAAAGTGGGGTGGTGCATGTCATGGGTTCACTTACACAAAAATATAAAACTTAGCTCTTGAAATCTAATGTTCTGTCAACCTCACAGCATCAGCTCAGGGCTAAAAACTACAACAGAAAAGGTTGGAGAACAAGTTGTCTGATTCAAGGAAAAGGTTTCAGAAAAGGTTGGAGAACAAGTTGTCTGATTCAAGGAAAAGGTTTCAGAAAAGGTTGGAGAACAAGTTGTCTGATTCAAGGAAAAGGTTGGACAACAAGTTGTCTGATTCAAGGAAACGGTTGGACAACAAGTTGTCTGATTCAAGGAAAAGGTTTCAGAAATGGTCAGTTAGTTCTCTGATTCAAGGAAAAGGTTTCAGAAATGGTCAGTTAGTTCTCTGATTCAAGGAAAAGGTTTCAGAAATGGTCAGTTAGTTCTCTGAGTAAAGGAAATGGTCAGTTACTTCTCTGATTAAAGGAAATGGTCAGTTACTTCTCTGATTAAAGGAAATGGTCAGTTAGTTCTCTGATTAAAGGAAATGGTCAGTTAGTTCTCTGATTCAAGGAAAAGGTTTCAGAAATGTTAAGTTAGTTCTCTGATTAAAGGAAATGGTCAGTTAGTTCTCTGATTCAAGGAAAAGTTTCAGAAATGGTCAGTTAGTTCTCTGATTAAAGGAAAAGGTTTTAGGAATGGTCAGTTAGTTCTCTGAGTCTGATTAAAGGAAAAGGTTTTAGGAATGGTCAGTTAGTTCTCTGATTAAAGGAAAAGGTTTCAGAAATAGTTAGTTCTCTCAGTCTGATTAAAGGAAAAGGTTTTAGGAATGGTCAGTTAGTTCTCTGATTTTAACGTCCTGTCAACCACATAGGGGTACCTGCTGATGATTCAGAAAAGGCAGTTTTCAAGGTAAAGTGATCTTTTCAAAAGTTTCATCATGTGTTGCTGCACTTTGTGCCCCAAACTACCACTTACTGCGTTGTACCATTTTGGGTGAGTTCCGCCAGTCTCGTTCTTCATCGCGTAATTGTTTTTATCCCCTTCAGCTGAAATGGTTGCTGCGCACACATTTTGTACGCAGAAACTGCCGCAACTTACTTGAGCACCTCTGCCTTCTTCTTGTTGGTGAAAAGGAGCCCTGTCTCGCCATGGAGATGGTCACTAAGGTTATGCAGACCATCCAGGTGTTCATCATCCGGCCCTCTGCCCAGTGCCAGCATCATCACCTTGTTCTTGCCAAAGAAAAACCTGCAACAGGGTGCCAGAAAAGTGTACATGAAGGTAGGTAGGGTAGGTAGTGTTGCTTAATGTCCTCAGATGTCAGTTGACATATTAGGGACAAGCTGAGACCAATGCTGAAGCATGGTTCAATATAGCTTTACGTCCACGGAAACCAGAAGGCTCGTTAGGACGGACAGCCCAGGACGGCCACCTCGACTCTCACACAGCTCCTGAACTATGTGTGTACATGAAGCAGCCACCACAGCCTCAAATACCAACACTTTAGCTGCCGCACAGACTACAGAAGCAACACCTTCTTCCCCCGCACAGTCTGGGACTGGAACAAATTCCCCCCAGATGCAGTTCTGTCCCCCACCCTTGGCACCTTCAAGTCGAAGGTGTCATCCCTTTCCCAATAAATTCCATAGTGGTTTACCTTACGCTGAAATAAGAATCAAGATCAAACTAATGCTGATCTGTAGATGCCTGGTGCCCCAGATATGTACACTAGTATGTGTTTGTCACTGACTGCCCACAACCATGGCCTTGATCTTTCACGTGGATGTTTCTCATGTGTGGCGCTGTGCTGGTGGTGACACGGTCTGCCTTGTTTTACTTGTTATTATTTGTCACAGGCAGACAACTGAATTTCTTTTTAAGGATTAATAAAGTATTATTGTAGTGTATTGTACTGTATTTTAATCTGGTCTTTGCCAGCTTACACTAGTCTAGCCTAACTTTTAACACTGCAGTCACTGCATGAGTGGGCGAAACTCACTGAAGAAACAGCCCGTCTCATCAAGTGGAGTACAGCCTGCTTATAGGACAGAGCTCTGGAGC
Source organism: Alviniconcha marisindica (assembly GCA_018857735.1). NCBI lineage: Eukaryota > Metazoa > Mollusca > Gastropoda > Provannidae > Alviniconcha > Alviniconcha marisindica. Next base: position 679,376 of record JABMCL010002784.1, read on the forward strand.
TGTGTGAAAGTCAAGGTGGCCATCCTGGGCTTTCCATCCTAACAAGCCTAATGGTTTCTGTGGACGTAAAGCAGAGCTCAGCAGCTGTGTGAAAGTCAAGGTGGCTGTCCTGGGCTTTCCATCCTCACAAGCCTGATGGTTTCTGTGGACATAAAGCAGTACTGAACCACGCTCATGCACTCGTCTCAGCTTGGCCCTGATAAGTAATATGTCAGCCGACATCCGAGGACATTAAGCAACACAACAGCTTATGAAGGCCTGCAGGGCTGGGGCGCTGACAGCCTCAGGTGGCAATCAGTTCAGGCTGTCTAGGACTCTGAAGGAGAAAAAATGCTGACGCAGGCTGGTGCAACATCTCAGCCTGAACTTGTGCCCTCCTGTTGTCTCCACATCCATTTTCAACAGACCGTTGTTGACGCTGGGAAGGCCATGCATACATACTTATAGGTCTCAATCATCTCTTGTCACATGACAGTGACATGTGCTTCTGAATGAGTGACTAACCTCTCATAGTGCATTTATATCCGTACAAGTTGAGCACTAACAGCGTTACTTGGTTGTTACATGGCTGGTGCCACATGCAACTGCTGCCATCTTGGCGCACATTTTGTGTACATCATACAACCATGCACCAGTTTAAAGCATCATGTCATGCAACACCACACATGTACTGCGCCCGTGTGTTTAGCTGTAAGCTGCCACCTGCACTTTTGGCAGAATGACCAGGATCTTTTATGTGCTACTGCAGTATTATGGGGGAGGGAATGGAGTCCTAAATGAGAGTCAGCACAGAAAGTTGACCCTGGAGAAGAAAATTCTGCTGCCGCTCCTGCTTGGAATCAAGTCCAATGCTCTACAATTGAGCTCCCCATGCTCCCCACAAAATCTGACTTAGTTATTGCAGATGTCTATGTCTTCAATGTGGATGCCTATGACGTGGATATTTGCCATGAAGATGATATTTGAATTCTGCCATTTAACAGTTTCAGTTTTAACACACAGTAACATACCTGCTGTGAGCCCACTTGCTGCGGATGTCTTTCATGTGGATGTTTCTCATGTTGTTCACAGAGAAAGTAAAGATTCTGTCATACTGTTCAGCACATGATCGGATCTGTAAGTAAAGTGTTTATAGAAGCATTACATAAAAAAAGTGACAAATGTAATAATCTATTATTTCCAATTCCACATTTCCCGAAATCCATGATATATCTAGGTAAGCTTTAGCTTACTGCTCTCCATCCAAACCTCAACATGAAGCACACAGCACCTTGTCCACTTTGCAACAAGGTTGAAATCCATGATATATCTAGGTAAGCTTTAGCTTACTGCTCTCCATCCAAACCTCAACATGATGCACACAGCACCTTGTCCACTTTGCAACAAGGTTGAAATCCATGATATATCTAGGTAAGCTTTAGCTTACTGCTCTCCATCCAAACCTCAACATGAAGCACACAGCACCTTGTCCACTTTGCAACAAGGTTGAAATCCATGATATATCTAGGTAAGCTTTAGCTTACTGCTCTCCATCCAAACCTCAACATGATGCACACAGCACCTTGTCCACTTTGCAACAAGGTTGAAATCCATGATATATCTAGGTAAGCTTTAGCTTACTGCTCTCCATCCAAACCTCAACATGATGCACACAGCACCTTGTCCACTTTGCAACAAGGTTGAAATCCATGATATATCTAGGTAAGCTTTAGCTTACTGCTCTCCATCCAAACCTCAACATGATGCACACAGCACCTTGTCCACTTTGCAACAAGGTTGAAATCCATGATATATCTAGGTAAGCTTTAGCTTACTGCTCTCCATCCAAACCTCAACATGATGCACACAGCACCTTGTCCACTTTGCAACAAGGTTGAAATCCATGATATATCTAGGTAAGCTTTAGCTTACTGCTCTCCATCCAAACCTCAACATGATGCACACAGCACCTTGTCCACTTTGCAACAAGGCTGAAATCAGCAGAAGGGCTCAGCTCAACAACTGATTATTGTCCGAGAATTTTTGGAGGTCAAGTCCACGTCAGAAATATTCTGAAGGTTAAGTCCACGTCAGAGAATGAGCAACTTAGCTGCGGATCGCCCCGCTTGGTGGCGCTGGGCATATTTGGGGCTTTGACAAAGCTCAAGTCAACTGCAAATGATCTCCCCTACACTAGCCAGGTGGCGCTGGGCCTATTTGGGAAGTGCAATGCTCAAGCCAGCAAAGTCGCTCATTTGTGAAGGACAAGTCCATGTCAGAGAATTTGTGAAGGTCAAGTCCATGTCAGAATTCTTTTGAAGGTCAAGTCCATGTCAGAGAATCTGTGAAGGTCAAATCCATGTCAGAGAAATTATGAAGGTCAAGTCCATGTCAGAGAATCTGTGACGGTCAAGTCCATGTCAGAGAAATTATGAAGGTGAAGTCCATGTTATAGAATTTGTGAAGGTCAAGTCCATGTCGGAGAATTTGTGAAGGTAATCCATGTCAGAATTCTTTTAAAGGTTAAATCCATGTCAGAGAAATTATGAAGGTGAAGTCCATGTTATAGAATTTGTGAAGGTCAAGTCCATGTCAGAGAATCTGTGAAGGTCAAATCCATGTCAGAGAAATTATGAAGGTCAAGTCCATGTCAGAGAAATTATGAAGGTCAAGTCCATGTCAGAGAATCTGTGGTCAAGTCCATGTCAGAGAAATTATGAAGGTGAAGTCCATGTTATAGAATTTGTGAAGGTCAAGTCCATGTCAGAGAATTTGTGAAGGTCATCCATGTCAGAATTATTTTAAAGGTTAAGTCCATGTCAGAGAAATTATGAAGGTCAAGTCCATGTCAGAGAATTTGTGAAGGTCAAGTCCATGTCAGAGAATCTGTGAATGTGAAGTCCATGTCAGAGAATTTGTGAAGGTGAAGTCCAGAGTCGAGAACTGTTTGTGAAAGAGGGTGGATGTACAGGACAAAGAGCAACCATCTGACTACGGAACCTAGGGGATATCAAACTTGGATGTCACATCTCTTGGGTGCAGAGGTAATGTCGGACAATTAAAGTCATAAATCTGTATGTTATGCAGAAGCGCAACCACTGGAGGGCATGATCCAAGGCCCCAAAGGTGATGCTGAAGCGTGTTACTAGCGCTAGCAGTACTTATCACGAATATCTCATGGTCTGTCATGTCAAAATGCAGCAAGATCCAATTCCTAATCCTAGAGAGTGAGAATGGAAACTTGTCCCTGGTCTTTCCGAGTCTGACACCAGTGTGACCTATTGTATCAGGAAATGTTCCCAAAACTTGGAAGAACACGTAAGTTGTAATACTTAATGGACATTTTCATTATGTAAAATTTAATGATCAGTCTCATATTATTTTTAAAGCAAGATCAAAAAAGACCACCTACAGAATACACACAAAAGTCATGAAAAACATTTTGTACATATATCACTACATCATGTACATATCATGATCAGTTTATTGTGTTTCTCTCAATACAAAAATATTTTATTAATCCATGAATAGGAAATTCCATTGACTGCCTCTGACAAATAATAATTATACAATTAAATAAAAAGCAAGTAAATACCTATGCTTAAGTTATAGTTGTACAGTTGCACTCACTTAATCAAAATAAAAAATAAAAACAAGTAAATAAAAAGTAAGATTATACACAGTTGCACTCACAACTGTGCCCATTTCATTCACACAAGTCCTGTCACACCTTTAATTTAAATATTAATCTTACAGTTACACACGTGCTCGCCGCATACATGCATATTCAGTCACACACATTACTACATAATACTAGTGGTACCAGTATCACTGCATAATTTATTTATTTTTAAATTATACACTCAGATTCAGAAGAGAATTTCTTACAGCTACACCCTGGACAGTGGATGCAAGAAACCTTGAATTTAAACTCTCACACAAAATAACAAACTTACATCTTCAATCAGCTTCTGTTTGAGTACCAGTCCTTTCTTGCTGGTCTGGGTCAGCGCCACTGAAAAAGACAAAAACAGATTTTTGTCACTCTTCTTCCTGTCAAGGGACTGGGCTCTATCAGAGCATTGCAAGTCCTGCAGTGATGTGTATTTAACAATAACAGGTTGTCACCATCAGTGCCTTGGGCGTTATGAAATTTTAAAACCATAATAAACAATAACACAGCTAATTCAGTAATTGTAAGCAAGTCATCAAGACTCAATCAGTCAAGCTCTTGAGTCTTAGTGCTTACTTTATTAACCAAGTCGCTAGACTGACTAGTACTCCTGCGACAGTTTATTAACCTAATTACTGCTAATTACTATACTAGTAGTAGTAGTTGAACTACTGCTACAGTGGAACAGTGCTACTGTTAGACACCAGTCACTGACTTAATGTAATTGTGACCACTGTAATCACTGTAGTGCAAACACAAGACGGAGGAGAGCCGGTGGTGCAGAGCAAGAGCACTTGCTCTCAAAACCCCGAGTTAAGCATGATCGAGAATGGTCACCAAATGGATGAGCGACCATTACGTGCTACTGCTACAGTGCTAGGCTTTGTGCCCGCCCTGAGATTTCCCTGGAGTCAAATTCTGTGCAGACTCTACAGAAGTCCTTCGGATGAAACTATAAATCGAGGTCCCCCGTGTGTACATGCATGCAAAAAGACAAAAAGAGTCTGAAAAAACCCTGTTTACTGTCTAAAGAAAGTAAAGCAAACCCAAAATATTTTTGGAAATATGTGCAATCAAAGACAAAGTCCAATATAGGTATAAGCCCCCTTAGAAGGGATGATGGGCATATGGCTGTATCTGAAGCAGAAAAAGCAGATGTTATGAGTGACTTTTTTGCAAGTGTTTTTACACACGAAAATACGGATAATATGCCCCACAATGAGATGGGAGAAAGGTCAAATAATATAACTTTATCTGATGTACAGGGTTCGTACAGAAAAATCCATTCAAAATTCACAAACTTCTGCAATATGGCACAAAAAAGCAACACAAAGGTATGCAACTCTGCTGCACATCTGGTAAAGGGGCACAACCCTTACTGTAGCCAAAGGCTGATGCACTATATCAGTCAAAACTGATAGGAAGTGCATTCTATGTGATTTTGCATGGCAATTTTTAAAAATATTTTTTTAAACTACTGTGGTCTTCGGAAGTGCAGTTTCTGCCTGATAAGCTGATAGTTTTTCCCTAGCACTCTGAAGACCACAAAATTCACAAACTTTCACAGACCCCACTCAGTTTTCACAGACTTGCAAGGCCCTGAAAAGCTTATCCCATTTTTCCTAAACTTTCAAAGACCTTCAAAGACTGTGCGAACCCTGATGTATGAGTCACCCCAAAGGCAGTCCAAGACAAGCTAAATAAATTAAACCCAACCAAGGCACAAGGGCCTGACCAAGTTACAGCCCCCCCCCCCCACCCCCACCCCCAGGACATTGAAGGAGTTAAGCAAACAACTGGCTATTCTCTTTAATAAATCATTGGAGAGTGGATCAATTCCAGAAGTCTGGAAGTCAGCAGATGTAACTGCCATTTTTAAAAAGGGAACAAAATCTGACCCAAGAAACTACAGACCAGTCAGCTTAACATGTGTAACATCTATACTAGAGTCCTTTATTCGAGATACTGTGGTTAAACACGTGAAAGACAATGGATTGTATTCCCAGTGCCAGCATGGTTTCCAAAAACAGAGATCATGTATTACGCAACTACTTCTAGTTATGGAGGATTTAACTAAATTCACTGAGGATGGGCATCCCATTGATATAATAAGTAACAGTATACCTGGATTTCAAAAAAGGCATTTGATTTGGTCCCTCATCAGAGGCTTCTAAGTAAATTAGCTGCATATGGGATAACAGGGAATATTTTTGAATGGATAAAAGATTTCCTAACCAGCAGACATCAGAGAGTGAGGGAAGGAAACTACTGCTCACCAATGACCAAGGTTTTAAGTGGCATCCCCCAGGGAAGCATTTTAGGTCCTATACCATTTACAATTTTTATAAATGACTTGCCCGACTGTTGCAAAGCTGTTGTAAAATCTTTGCTGATGATACAAAAATTTATGATTTAACCGATAATGCTGGTAGAATACAGGAGGACATCATTAGGCTACAGAGAGGGTCAGATTTGTGGAATTTGTATTTTAATGTTACTAAATGTAAAATTTTGCACATAAGTAAAAACAACCAGGAAACAGACTATAAAATGAAATTAAGTGAGGATAATTATGACAACATAGCAAAATGTGAAGAATCTAGGTGTTATTTTCAATAAATATCTTTCATTTGATGCTCATATTCAAAATTATATTAACATTATATTTATAACACTGTAACAGTATGACTGGCATAATTAGAAGAACATTTACATTTGTGGCCCACTCCCACCAATTCAGTGCTAAGTCGCAGCAGCCGATCGGCCCTAGACATAAAAGATTTAATACAGCCACTGCCACTGGGGGTTGATTTGGGTGATTTTCACTATTTTGCAGTATTACATTCTTTAGACCTTAAATTATCATGTAGTTATGGTATTTTGGTTTAGAGATAGCATTAAAGTAATTTAAACTGTTAAAAAGTGTTTGTGTTCATTCAAATCAATACTTTTAGTTTTACGTACCTCAGGAAAATGTCAATTAATCAAAAATTCAAACAAACAGCGTGTATGTTAAACTTTATTTATATAGTTACAGTACAATGTAAGTGATATTTACGACTTAAAATCAGTGTTCAGGGGCCCTTTACAGACTGTAGTCCATGTCCGACTTCGGTGGACTACTGAAACAACAAAATAACCCTGCATGCACTAAAATAGTAAAAACAAAAAGTCAGTCTTCATCATGTTGAAGTTGGACACAAAACGAAAGATTTTAAATACCACCACGCGGGCACCGCAGCTGTTTCCTTGTGGGTAGTGATACCAACTGACTGTTTGTCTATGCGGGTTGTAGACTCTGTACTCAAAGTGGAGTACCTTCTTGCTTCCTTTGAGGCTTTGTAAGAGAGTTTCAAATTCCTGGCACCTATGGTTTCTGCTTTGGAAACGGACTTTCCATAGATATAAAAATCAAGTGAAAATTGAAAGGCATAAATCAGATAACAAACGGTGTTTTCGTGTGCACAGTATCAATACTCACCTTTCTGATTCCGCTTGGATCTTGGCATTGTCTGGCCCAAAATAGGTTGTTTAGGAAATCAAAATTGAAACTGAGTTCTACCATGTGGACCGGAAGTAGTAGGAGGAGAGTATGACTATGAATGATGGGGTATTCAATCATAAAACCTTTTAGGTCTAAAAAAATCATTCTTGGCATAGAGAGCAATCAGTTGCTGGACATTATTCCAAAAATATTTTAGCAAAATAAAGTATTGTTCCTACAATTTGTTCTCAAGCTTATCGTCATGGATACCATGACGTCAAGACCAGCGAGCGCAAGGAGTTCCCATTGCAGGCGAACGAATATCTGTAAATGATTTCATTGGGTGCGACGGTTTCATATACAAAGTAGTCCTTGCTTATCTAATACATATGTAACAGTACTCGATATTAGACTGTATTTTAAGCTGAAAGATAGACACGATCTTACGTTTGGACCGGGCTAAGTAAATCGTTTTTGTGAAGGGTGATAAATTCAGTATTTTCAACTATTTGAGAATTAGCAAGAAAGTAGGGCATTGTGTCGGCCATCTTGGATACATTCTTATCAATCCGGCTGGCTCGAAGTGTGGATAGCATTCTCCAAGAACAGTAAGAATGGCTCAAAAAGATAAGTTTGTGCATTCAGCAAAGCTTGCAGAGCAAGCCGAACGTTATGATGATATGGCGGATGCGATGCGTAGCTGTGTAATAGAGTGTTACTCGGCTAGCAACATCACGCCACTCGACAACGAAGAGAGGAACCTTCTGTCAGTGGCATACAAGAATGTCGTCGGCGCCCGTCGTTCTGCCTGGCGAGTTGTTTCTAGTATTGAGCAAAAGAGTGATGCAAATGATAAGAAGACGGAGATGGCGAAAAAGTACAGAGAAAAGGTCGAAGAAGAGCTGAAAGATATTTGCAATCAAGTCTTGGTATGTATGACACTGTTCCCTGTTCTCGCCCTTTCTTTTCTTTTTTTTCTTCTTTTTGGTGGGGGGAGGGGGGCCTTTTCAGGAAGTATGGATAATTATATCCGCTACCGTATCACCACATTAATTGTTCAAATACCGGGCTGTTTAGCATGTTTTTCATTCGTGTTACTGAGCATATGATATGAGCGGATTTAGTTTCTTCCTGTGGCGTGTGGATGCCAATGCCAGAAAATCGGAACCGTTTGCTTCGAGTGGAATGCCTGTTCTGACAAGTATAGAGACCAGGGTCGATTAGTCATTGTCAGCAGTTCAGATTTGGTTTCTGAGGTAGAACAGATCAAGCCACTTGCGGTAGTATTTCTTGATTGCTTCCGGTGTCCATGTTTTTGACTAGTATTGTTCAATGAATATATTAGCCTTGGTTACTTTAGATGAGGAATTCAGAGTACTAGAAAGTGGGGGTGTGGCATGCACTTCCAACCCATAGGAAAACAGGAAGTACACACTCCCACCTCTTAAATTAGTTAAAACACCCAATTGTAATCCATAGGAACTGAGTTTAGGGCCAGACAGGAAATGCTGGTCAGTTCATTTTGTTAAGTAATTCTAATACTCTTATAGAGTTCTACTTTGGTGCCTTCCAGTGGCTGACTAATCACTTAGTGCATGAAGGGACTGGTTTCTAGTACAGTAAGAGTGACAGAAGATGAAATAGTGTGAATGCTGATTGCAGATTATGTGTGCACCAATAACAATACCACATTTTGGGATGGAAGATTTCCAAACATGGCTGCTATAAAAATTAATATTTTTTTATATTGATGAATAAAGTTTAAATAATAAATACTCCCAAAATACAGTCAGAGCCAGACCCCAGTGGTATGCAAAGGCAACACTCCTTTTGGGAAATAAACTTGGAGGGGGGGGGGGGGGGGGGGCAGGCTCCTCTGCATCCACTGAAGTGTTGAAGCAATTTTAGGATCCAAACACCAATGCTTAAAATTTCAAATACATGAGCTTCTTGTTGTATAGAAACAAGAGAATACCTATTAATTATAGATAAAAGGTCATGGGGTCTGAATTTCTTTGGTGCCATGGTTCTGGGACTAGATTTTCTCACCTCTTTACTGTTTGAAAGTTTGCCAAACATGTACTCATAATGCCCCGTGAGTACATGATTTTGAATTTTGATTGTGACTTGCGTTCCTTGGATGTCTGGTTACTGGTAAACATTTTTTGTGTATTTGCTTTTGTTCATTTAGGCATGCAATGAATTACACTTTACAGGTTGGGAAAGCCATGGATTACTATTGTGTTCACTGGCACTCATTGTTTGCAGCTCTGCACAGTTGCACTCATGAGTTTAGGTATCAGTTTATATCACATTTGTTTATTTCTCTTATTCTACATGCCAGAATAACATGATTGGAAAGGCGAATGCAGAATGTTTTCATTGGCTAGGGTCTGGATGGTGCTGTTCAAGCACTGCTAGCTTCTGGGAAGCACCTTGAATATGCTGTATTGGCAGATGGACTTGTCCAAGGTCATTGAGAAGCAAATTGTAAATTAAGGAGAGAGAGTTTATACTTTGAGTGCATGGATTGTGAAAAATGACTTTTTGAATTTATGGTGATATATATGTATATTTTTACAAACACACACCATTAGAGAAGCTTGGTGAGTTAAGCATGCATGCACACCATACTCACACACACAGAGTAAGGACATGTTGGAATAAAAGAAGTGTCTTGAGGGTAGACTGTCTGGAAAGAATGACTAGAGCCTGTTTTCCTGATACTCCTGGGCAGTGCATTCCACTGGGAAGAGTTGATAAATCTGAAGGCTCGCTGCCCATGTTGCTTTGTTTTACAGTCCTTGGGACTCAGGAACATCAAGAAATGACTCGCTCACAGACTGGAGAGAGAGAGATGGAGTGTATGGCAGATTGATCCCAGAGACATAGAGTGGCAGTTGTACAATACAGTATAATTTTATTGCCAGCAGTTGCACACTACAGTAAAACTTCTTTGCCAAGTGTCATGGTTATTGCACTCGTTCCTCATAAGGAAAGCAACATATCTCAAAAGAAAGTATGAAACATTTTGATGAACAACAGCATTAGACCACTGTCCTTTGTTTAGTGAACAGAACCAATAGATCACATTGTTATCTGATATTGTGTAGCCATGGATCAGGCATGTGTGGTGGGGAGGGGTAGATACATGTGCAGTTAGGTGGGGGGAGAGGGGGGGGAGAGGTAAGTAGTAGAATATAGAACTAGAAGGATAGGAGTTTTGTTGGCATACTTTTACTAATGAGTTCATTATGGTTGCTGTTTTTCTTGGCAGGATCTGTTGCAAAGTCATCTTATAAAAAAGGCTAAGGAGGACGAGGCACACGATAGCCATGTGTTCTACCTGAAAATGCAGGGGGACTACTACCGCTACCTGTCTGAAGTCTCACAGGGTGATCAACGGAAAGGTAAGGTGCTGCAGGATTTTCAACAGGTATTTCTGATCGTGGAGTTGCCAGTTTGTTTCATTCTGTTGGACTGTGTCGTAAACTTCACAGTTCTAGTCAGTCTTTCAGTCAGTGTTCCTAGTTCTAGTCAGTGCCGCACAGCAGAAGTGAAGGGTGAAACTCATTGGGGCTTGGGGGATAGCAGGGATGAAAATACTGAGGAGAGGTTTACATAGAGCCAGGCAGCAACTTTGTGGTTTTGTGAGGATGGTAGATTTGACATACACCATAACAGCATCATGTATATACGTTTGTTCATCCACCTCACAGATACAGCAAGTTAGAAGATTTTTGAGAATTTGCATCTCAGTTTCTGAAGCAATTTTCCTTTTTGAAACATTAGTCTAACCAGTTCACAGCTATGGTTGCTATTACTTTAGATGAAGTAAATACTCAGTAGCCTTTTTTTCTTTTCTGGAACAGTTCTGTTTTAGTTCAGCTCAGCAAAGACAAAAACTGTAGACACACTTGACACTTCCATGCCAACATTTTGGCTGGCGAGAAGCAAATACCTTATGCAAGAAATGACTAAAAAATAACAAAGAGCGTATTTGGCACACACACTGATTTACTAATACCTGAGATGATAAAGCACCACATAGATGCAGTGGATGGTTTGGGGTATTTTCTTGGCATGGGGTGTCAAACTGAAGGTAACGTAGCTTAGTACTATAATAGGAGACTGCCAGGATCATGGGATCTGAGAGGTAAGGCTGCATTGGTTGACTGCTCCACTGTTTTAGACAGCTATCTTGGCAACTTTCCATATTTTGTGTGCATGTATAAATCAAATCAATTTATAATTATGCCACATTATATTCGTTATGCAAAGGGCAGAGTACTTGTTGATTGCTTTGAAAGGTGAGTGGTGAGCTCAGGTCTGGCGTAAATAGGTGAATGACGAGCAGCTGTCTAAAATGTAGCTGCTAACTGCAACCATGGAAAGTGTAAGGTGGTTGTTTGTTAACTCAATACTGTTCTTACTGAACTACTTTGTCTTGTTACTACTTTGTCTTGTGTCCTGCAAAGATTGTTGAGTTATACTATTCTTACTGCAATTTGATTGGAATAAATTTATAGCATAAGAATCTGGAGTGCTTGCTGAGGACCACCTGCTTTTTTAAATGTTCACTATTATCTGTGCAGATGGAGTATTGATTGTGTACTGGTTTGTTTCAGAACATGTTCAGCGGTCAATGGAGGCATACAAGGAAGCAACAAATATCGCCAAGGAGAAGATGCCCACCACCCATCCCATCCGCCTGGGTCTTGCCCTCAACTTCTCCGTCTTCTACTATGAAATCATGAATAACCCAGATGAGGCCTGTTCACTGGCCAAGACGGTGAGGTTCCCATGGAAAGAGGGGCATGGTTTTGTTTGGTGTCCTACTTGGGCTGTGCCGCACACCTCTCTCCTTTCACCCAAATCGGTTCTCACAACAGTAACATACAGACACAGAATACAGAATCTTTATTGTCTATGAGTAACATAGAAATTTGCCTTACGACTGCATAAAAGATACCAGTAAAATAACACACCGTATAATTCATAAACATAAGTACACATATTGTAAACCAGTACTTTGAGTCTGTGTAGTGAGACGATGTAGTGGTTCAGAACCAAGACTGACCTGTACATGATCTTGCAGCACAATTTCTGTGTGACAATCAGTGTTTATGAAATGACCATTGCAGAATTGTGGTGTTTTTTCTTCTTCTGGAGACTAACAATATGTGAGAACTTTCCAACTTTGGATATCACGTATGTTCTTAGGGCTCCTGAAGTCAGTGCATGTTCACGCAGTAGGACCTCAAATTGACTCTTAGACTTTAATTCAGGGCTTCAGATTTACTTTTTAAAATCTGTAGTAGGTGGTAAAACTGCCCATTCAAGAATCCATCTGTTTTTCACCAAGATGAACCAGTGTTGGCAATGCAGTGCAAAACATTGTCAAAGCTACAGCACAGCAAAGAGCAAGGTCATGAGCAGTGTCATTTCAAATCAGTGATTAAAATGTCTTCTCTGTGCTCATTGGCTGTTGCCTTTTACTTATCCAATCATGTGAGCTGTAAGTAAATGTAAAATTATGTATGACTAACCTGTGTGTCGGATTGAAAGCAGAAGCACTCTAAAAATTCAGCCAATGCAGCAAATCCAAAAGGCCTACAGAAAAAAGTCAGACTTGTAGTTCACAGGATTTTCTAATAGTTCACAGGCATGGCTACAACGAGGACAGGCAAACAGTGAAGTGCTGTGTTTGCACAGAATGATCCAGTTTTGCTCCAACAATTAAGTTTACTGAAAAACAAATTCTTACTGGGTTCTGTGAATTTTCAGCATCCAGTGCCAACAAGACGGCGGACAAGCAGTGACCACCCAAATACTGTATCTGCAAAATAGTGTCAGAGTGATGTGCACAAATCTCTGGAGAAATATGAGATTTCTGCAGGAGTTTTTAAACAAAAATGGATACCAGATGGAATTTTTTTAAGAGTAAAAATAGCCTTTTAAATTGCAAGATGGGGGTGAGCCTACCCTTTAGAGTTGTGACAAATAAGGAGCCCTGATGAATATCCCCCGTGCAGAGGAAGGTGGGCATGCAGGTTTGCTCTTGAAGAAATGTAGGGAGGGGAGGGGGGGATATAAATACCCTTTGCCTTGCTAAAATGTGTATATAATGTCTATATTGCTTTTTTTCTTTCTTTTCCAGGCATTTGATGAGGCCATTGCATCTTTAGATCAGTTGAATGAAGACTCCTACAAAGACAGCACCTTGATAATGCAGCTGTTGAGAGATAATCTTACTGTAAGTCGCTGTTTTTCTTTTTGTGCCGCTGCGGGTTCTCTAATGGGTTCACACTGTAGACCACAGGCCATAGACACGTAAACCAGCCAACGCGACCAAAGGGCAAAGACGGACACACTGAGCTGTGTGGTTTTGAAAAGTCTGAAGTGCCCACCATCTTCCACAAATTGTGCAGAGAGAAACCAGCAATCAGGGGGGAGGCTGCTAATAAGACTAACCTTGAAAAGGAAAACTGACTTGGTTAATGTTGCCAACATAAACCCTTCAAAAAGGAGGAAAGAAATAGCTGAGGAGTTTGGTGTTGCACTGACTATAATCACTGGAATTTTAGAGATAAAGAGCGTAGTGTTTCAGTGGGCTGGGTGATGCCCCAAAACAAACAGTGAGACGGGGTAGATTGCATGCTGTCCATGAGGTGCAAGTAAATAACATGGAAGTAGATATTTAACGCTGAAATTCATTGCATCAACAGTAATAGTCACCCCACTATTAGAAAAAGTCAACTTTGCCATACCTTGGATAAGCTGACCTATTTAAGGTCAGTTTGACCATACCTTGGATAAGTCAACCAGTTTTGTTTTAACCCCGAGCAAGTTGGCTTATCAGCAGAGTACTGCAAGTGTACTTGTTCTGCAAGTGCAGGCACCAAGTTTCATTTCTTTACCTTTTTTTATTTTTATGTGTACTGTCAGTACAGCTTAAAAAACATCTGCAGCATTGCATGCCAGTCGTTTTCTTCCGTACGTGTCATGTTATGTTCATGGTCTGTTCAAGGAGAGGCCTCCAAATTGCTATTGTAATATACGCTTTTCTCAGGTCCCATCCGGGGCTTCGCCCCTCTCCAGGGCCAGGGCCCACCACCTTTACGTTTTTTTTAAATGTAAACAACTTTATAGCAGTGCTACTTTTGTGAAATGCTAGTGCAATGAATATATGGCACATTTAAAGGAGAGTGCAGGCAGGAATGCTGAGTGGCATTCATCCTGGCAGTGACTGGCTTGTGGTCTGCAAGGCACCAGTCTAGGGCACAGACCTGAACAACGGGTTACCATGGCCTCTTGGCTGATGTAGAAGCTGCACTGGCTGTCTGGCCACTCATTTCAGGCCAGTAAGTGTGTTGGGCATGTGAGCTTTGGAGTTGGGTGGAGATTCTATGGCAGGTAAAAATGAAGGTGGGGAATTTGGGCAGCTGGCCTGGTAGTTATTGAATGGTCCTTTCCTTGCTCTATGTTTTACACATGCATGTGTGGTCTAAGTGTAGAGCTTGGCTTCTTCTCCATTTCACTTGATTTAGCAAACTGATTTTTGTTTCTTTGATTTTGTGACAGCTGTGGACGTCGGACTCGCAGGGGGAAGGCGCTGAGGATCATCAGGGAGAGAATCAGTGATGACAGTTGCTCCACTCTTCGCCTCACTTCCCGTCTCCCACATCTCCCTCCCAACCTTTTTTCCACCCCAGCCCCACCCCCAGAACCCCACCCTTTCTCATTTTGTCATGGTGTCAGCAAGAATGATAGCTATGGATACGCGCGTGCAAGAACCAGTGCAAAAACTCGACAGCCCAAGACTCACTTGCCCCCTTCTTCGTTCGCTTCCTCCCAGCCCACTTCCACCGCCCCAGCCCAACCCACACCCTGGCCTTCTTGGTCCCACCCACCCACCACGTGTTGATCTGCAATGCAACATTGGTTGCTTGCTTGAAAGATCAGCTCATGCAAGGGCTGGTCACCCTGCCTGCCTAGTGTCTGCTAAGCACTCTGGTGCACTGGTGTAGTTTCAGTTTGTTTCCCTGCCATTTCTGCATGTCATTAGCTTGGAGTTCCCCAGGTGGCCCGCCCGGCCCAGCCTGATGTGGCCCTGCCAGACTAGCCCCTAGCAAATCATTGAGAGAGCTGTAGGGATTGTTCTGCTACAGGATGCATTCTGTCACTGCCTCTGTGTCGGTGAAACATCCACTTAAACAAACTGACAGGCACAGTGTTTAAAGCTCAATTAATAGATTGAAAAAGGTGTTTTAAGGACTTGGAATAATTACGTTTGTTTTTTCCATGATTATTTAGCGTTTGCTCAATGGTAATGTACAGGTATCTAAGCTTTGGTCAGGCTGAGAGTGGGTTGAATTCAGTAGGCAAGGATAGGACAGCACAACACATTTGCTGTGATAACCATCTTTACACAAGGGGGGATTTTTCAGTGAAACCACACCCTGTCCTCTTTCTTTTTTTCTGTCGGGTTCACTTTGGACAAGAAGAAGCAAGCGGCTGGGGTGGCCAGCCTTTGGCAGGCTCCAACTGATAAATTGTTGTTATTATTTCTGTTGGTTTCTTTCCCTCTAGTGTAGTGTTTGTAAGATGAGCAAGTTTTATATCTTGGGTGTCCATCCTTCATCACTCATTCATTCGTGCAACTGCTTGCACCGCCGCCACCTTCTTACGTCTTCAGTTAAGGATGACTTGTTTTAATCCAGAACTTGGTTGACTGTCTTGTTTCTGATCGGTTTGTTGTTGTTTTTTCATCATGGGCGAGAGATCATCAAGCTAATGTGGTGTAACATTTCTGGAGTTGATGTTAGTGGGGAAGCCAAAAGTCTTGTGTTTCAGGCTGGGAAGTCCAGTGTTATTTGATGATAGGAGATTTTTAGCGGAGTGTGGAGAGAAGCAAGACGTTCAGTTTGGAGCTGCAGAATTACGAGGGTGAAATGCACCTGCCAGAGTGGATGCTTTTGTGACAGTTTGATTTTTTCTACTCAAGGATTAGGATGTATTGTGAGTTAGTTGCATGTCGTTTCCCAGTGTTTGCCTGCCAGACAGTTTTTTTGTTTTTTTTTCACGGCAGACTGTTCCGTCTTTGTGGCTTTCATAGCAGCCCAAAATGTGGCCTCGCTCTCACTGTCTCTCTGTCTCTGTCTCTCTCTCTCTCTCAGTGCATGCATGCACACAAGTTCAGATACACTAACACTTGCAGACCTACTGAGTATGGCCATGCCCTATGTTGTATGTCTCTTGCAGTCTTTGGAGAGGCGTGCTTTATTGTTGCGCACTTTGTGTGAATGAATGTTTGAGGTTTTTTGCTACATTCTTATTAATTATTCATTAACATTAATCTCTCTCCAAGTCTCTCTGTGTCTGAATCACAGTCTGTCTTTTCAGATGTTCTCTCTCTCTCTCTCTCTCTCTCTCTCTCTTGAATTGTGCATTTTATGCCACTTGTTTTGTTTGTTTGGATATAGTTTTTCTTCCAGCAGTCTCAGCCACTGGAACCGCATTTTTGGACATTCTCCCAACTGCCTTTGTCCCTTTTCTGGATCCTTCCTTCTTTCTGTCCCAGTGCTCTTCATTTCTCTCCTCTGCAGGGTCTGACATTTTATGTTATGGTGTATGTTCGTATCACAAGCTCTCCAGCAAAGCCCTCTAGTCGTGTAATGTCAGCGACAGAAAGAACTAGATTGCTTGTAACCGTGAAACGGTCGATTCATAGCCCCCAGTCTCCCGCCCCCTTCCTGCTGTAGTAGTGGTGTTTCTTGCATAGTTTATTGGGAAACTCTGTTTTCAAACACTGTCAATTGCTATTCTCTACATTTACTCTCTCATTATGATTACTATTATTACGTATAATATTGTGGCAAAACAATAAAACACAGGAACTGGAATATTTTGTTTGCGTGTTTGTAAAACAGACGTGTCCTTTTCATTTGTTTCTGTCAGCCAGCATGCACAGAAAAGTATTTGTCCCTGCAATACATAGGCCTAAGTGTATATTGCTTGGCCAATAAAACCTAGTTTTGCGTGTGAATTGGGCCATCAAATGTAGGTTCACTGCAGTAGTGGCATTTTGAACTTGCCTAGCCTTGGCCAAGCTTAGTATGACTAATGCACAATTCATTCAGTATATTGCAGTGATTATGCACTCCAACAAAATATGTGTAGGAAGGCAGGTGAAATGTTCCCCAGAAGCTTTCACTTCTTCAGGTAGGAATGTTTTCAGCAGTGGCCCAGGGTTTTTAGACGGAACGTAATGTGACACTCGTCCAAACTAGCAATGCTGCTGCACTCCAACAGTACATTTGACCATTTGCAGGAGTGCTGTGAATGGAATTGTACAGAATGAAAATTCTTTTGGCTGATCGAGTGCTCTTAGCCTCTGAGATCCATTTCTTTCTCACTCCCGGTGAACTTTGGTTAAAAAAATGTTTAAACCAAACTTCTTTCTTGGTGAACAAGATGCTACATGACCTGTTGTGCTTCTGTTGTTTTTCTTTGGTTTCTGTACGCAAGTGTAATGGTGTATCTGTCACAGTGCTTAGGGCCTCTGTGGGTTGGGCACTCTTCATACCCATTATTATTGCTTAGTACTATACATCATCAGAGGATCCTCTTTTCAGCTTGATCTGTCGGCTTAGATGTGTTAATGCCTGGTTTCTTTGACTTTCATGGCATGATATTTGAAAGTACCACTTGTTTATTTTGTACTGAGAAGAAAAATTCCCATTTTATTCCATTTGATTAGATCAAGATTTATAGGATGTACATAAATGTTGAAAAATGGTGTTGCCAAAAAAGGTACAAAAATGTTTGTGTCAGATTTGTTGGTTTTTGTAAACTTGTTAAATTGTGCAAAAGACATTTCAGTTTAAAAAAGGAGAAAAAAAGATGTTCCAAACATCCAGTGAAGTTGTTTATGGATGTTCTATCCACAACTTCATTAGTGAAAGTTTTGTAGGTACATTTAAAAGAAAAGAAGAACTTGGTTCTTCGAGAAACATCCAGTTGCTCACCCAAGATAGAAGACGAGCATCGTTTGGTGGACAATCTGAACTAGCCTTCATTATTTCTGAAAACTGTTAAACAGATGGCCAAATTATGATTTTGAATTTAATTTAGGTTGGGCAGTATTAATCAGTAAACTTTCAGATCAGTAGGAACATTGACCAGTAACTTAGATGTACTAATGACCGCAATAACTAAGATATACTGATGACTGCAGTGGTCCTTAGTTAACACCCGGTCAATCAGGGCAGTTGATGAGGAGTGAGTGAGTAGGTGCTTTGAGCCCAGTCAACCACAAAGAATTGATGAGTATGAATTGAATAATGATAGGGAATTTACATAGCGTTCTCAGTGACTCAAAGCACTTTACAACAAGTGAATAGACAGAGAAAAAGGTTGAAGTCTTAGTACAGCTATTCATACATGGCATAATGAACATTTGCTCACAGAATCACGTGCACACTCGCATGGGAGCATTCAAAAGGGGCGAAGAGTTTTAAGACCAGTTCCGAAGTCTCAGAAGAGCTGTGACGGTGAGCAAAAGGGAGAGGATTCCATATTTTGTGCAGCAGAAGGTACGACCATGATGCTGTTTTCTTTCAAAGGATCTGTCATAGGAAGATGTGTAGAGACTGAGAAGCATTGATGCCAGTGATAATCTGATTGCAGAAAATTCTCGGTTCAGTGGGGAGCCAGTGTAATTGCTTAAGTTTGGCCTGTTTTGCTCTAACATTTAAGGACTTGAGAAGTTAAACTGTTGTGGCTGAAACACGAGGGAGGGTACCCTTAAAACTGTCGGGATCTGCACGCTTCTTTTCAAATCTACCAACCAATCACTGTGGCCAGATGCAGATGATGAACAACATTGGCAAAATTCCATGTGTGCCAATGCTTTTGCCTCGCTGTGTGAAAAATGTAAGCACCATTTCCATGATGACAGCATTGACCGAAGACGCACGTCTCGTTGCCATGGTAACAGTCCGCCCAATCGTAGCAAGGGAGAGAATGCATACTGTGCAAAAGTCTAACCTGTGGCTGACCGTTGACCCAGGGGATGGTTGCAGCTTGCTAGCTAGATGGGCTGCACACAACATTGATTCTCTACCTTCCCTCAGTTATGAGAAAGCCTAGGAGAGTCCAGCACCACCTCCCAGTTCACAGAGCTGCTGGGCTTTAAGTAAGTAAACATGGTGCTTAACGTCCACAGAAACCATGAGGCTTATTAGGGGGGGGGGGGGGGGGAGGTGGGGGGAAGAGGGAGATTATATACCTATCGCTACGCGGCTGTCACCACCAGAATGATTACTGCATTAAGATGGGCAGCGATGAGAGCCATTTTAATGTTTCAGTAGGAAGTGATGGACAGTCACAAGACTCCGCAAACCACAACCTTTATGAAGAGAAAGGAGAGCCGAAGCGGTATCGAACCGAGGTCCTTCCGCTTACCAGCCTAACGCCTTACCGCTGGGCCAAATCAGCTCACAGCTGGGCTCTGAGGCCCCCGTCTTCATCAAGGCTGCAACAGAGTCATGTGATTATGTTGTTTCACCTTGGTGATGGGGCAAAGTGACAGTTTGATCACCTTCATGATGGGAGGAAAAGCTACAGTTTCATCATCTTAGTGAAGGATGGAAAGTGACAGTTTTATCATCGGGGAGTGGGGAAAACTGTTTTATCAGGAAAAGCTAGTTTTATCATCTTGGTGAAGGATGGAAAGTGACAGTTTTATCATTGGGGAGGGGGGAAAACTGTTTTATCACCTTGGTGACCAGCAAAAAAATTAGTTTAATTGGGGGGGGGGGGGGACCATGTTGTCACCTTGGTGGGGGTGAAAAGTGATGGTTTAACACAGTGGTGATGGGTGGAAAATGAAAAAGGGACTGCCGCATTCATCTGTGTTTTATCACCTTTTGGGACTACCATTTTAAAAAGCACACAATTACCTTTAATAAACCTCTCACCAATGCAAAGAAAGATCTCATCCAAGGACAACCTGTATTCAGTCACAAGACCACCTCTCTTCCAAGGACCACCACTCATTCAAGGACAAATCTGTGTTGGTTTTTCAAATGGCTTTTGACAAGGGACTCTGCTATACAGCCTACAAGCACACTGGACCACGTACAGCCTACAAGTACAAGCACACCAGACCCCATACAGCCTACAAGCACACTCTGGACCTCGTTCAACCTACAAGCACACTCTGGACCTTGTACAGTCTACAAGCACACTCTGGACCTCGTACAGCCTACAAGCACACCAGACCACGTACAGCCTACAAGCACACTCTGGACCTTGTACAGTCTACAAGCACACTCTGGACCTCATACAGCCTACAAGCACACCAGACCACGTACAGCCTACAAGCACACTCTGGACCTCGTTCAACCTACAAGCACACTCTGGACCTTGTACAGTCTACAAGCACACTCTGGACCTCGTACAGCCTACAAGCACACTCTGGACCTTGTACAGTCTACAAGCACACTCTGGACCTCGTACAGCCTACAAGCACACCAGACCACGTACAGCCTACAAGCACACTCTGGACCTTGTACAGCCTACAAGCACACCAGACCACGTACAGCCTATAATCACACTGGACCTCGTACAGCCTACAAGCACATGTTGGACCTCGTACAGTCTACAAGCACACCAGACCACGTACAGCCTACAAGCACACTCTGGACCTTGTACAGCCTACAAGCACACCAGACCACGTACAGCCTATAATCACACTGGACCTCGTACAGCCTACAAGCACATGTTGGACCTCGTACAGCCTACAAGCACACCAGACCACGTACAGCCTATAATCACACTGGACCTTGTACAGCCTACAAGCACATGTTGGACCTCGTACAGCCTACAAGCACACCAGACCACGTACAGCCTATAATCACACTGGACCTCGTACAGCCTACAAGCACACCAGACCACGTACAGCCTACAAGCACACTCTGGACCTTGTACAGTCTACAAGCACACTCTGGACCTCATACAGCCTACAAGCACACCAGACCTCGTTCAGCCTACAAGCACACTCTGGACCTCGTTCAGCCTACAAGCACACTGGACCACATACAGCCTACAAGCACACTGGACCTCGTTCAGCCTACAAGCACACTGGACCATGTACAGCCTACGAGCACACTGGCCCACATACAGCCTACAAGCACACTGAACCACATACAGCGTACAGGCACACTGGACCACATACAGCGTACAGGCACACTCCAGACCACATACAGCGTACAGGCACACTCCAGACCACATACAGCCAAGTACAAGCACACTCTGGACCATGTTCACCCTACAAGCTCACACTGGCCCACAGTCATTATTGGCATCTTAATGTCTCTAGCCACAAAGTTGGGATAGAGCAAAATCTGGGTTGTGTTCCATGCAAGGATTACTTCCAGCGAAGCAACCTTCATAACAAGACAAACTCCGTTATTTATATCCCTGAAATTGGAGAGCCACTGCCGGTAACAGCACTTGTACAGGGTGTCTCAAAATAGATGGAACCCATTAACATGATAATTATTACTCAGACTAGAAACTCCCCAAAAGATAACATTTCCAGGAAGCTGATATGATAACAATTAAAACAACTGAAGATTTGAGGTCTCTAGCTGAAAAACTGAAGATTTGAGGTCATCTCAAAGGATACATTTATTAGAGCACATATTCCAAATGACCGCCATTGCTCCTCAGACAGCAGATTTTTATCTCTAGGTGTGTATGAGAATGGTCCTCAAACCATTGCTGAACTGAAAGTGGCCATCACCCAGAAGATTCGTGCCTCCAGGAAGGAATTAAGAGTGTGTCAGGGTCATTGACAACTTCGCTCGTTGGCTTCAAGTGTGTCTGAGGCGCAACGGCGGTCATTTGGAACATGTGCTCTAATAAATATATCCTTTGAGCTGACCTCAAATCTTCAGTTTTTTAATTGTTATCATATCAGCTTCCGGGAAATGTAATCTTTTTGGGAGTTTCTTGTCTGAGCAATAAATTATCATGTTAATCAACTTAATGGGTTCCATCTATTTTGAGACACCCTGCATGTCTGGCAGTTTGTACAGGTGTGAGGTAATGGGGGCATATGCTACCTTCTCGCTCAACAGTTGGTAAACTAAACCTTAGAGTCTTAGCTGACAAATGCTAACAAGCAAATGTTATTATTATCATTATATTAAAGTGCATAAAATACAAGTGCATGCTTGAAAATCATGCCAACTGACCAAAATCATCATTTCAGGTTCATTCGCAATTTTTGTACGTAGGTGACAAACAATAACGTATGACAGAGAAATTTTATTTCATGTCTTCTTACATGTATGAAAGTATTTCACTGTGACCGTGGGCAAGTTGTTGTAAAGATAAAATCTCTGACATTTGATTTAACAGTGTAAGTGTTTGGGCTCTCAATAACAAAGAACATATATCAAAAATGCAAATATTACAGTTATAGACTGGTATAGAGTTCTCTCTCTCTTTCCCCTCTCTCACAAACCAACACATGCATGCACACACACTCGGTCTTGCACAATTCCATTAATCCTAAAGATCCATCATTCAATACACTTAAACTCTCTCCCTCTCACTCACACACACACAGACTCAGTCAGCCATGCACCTTGCCACTAATCCTAAGGACTCCTTATATACATGTAATTATTAAATACACATAATCTCCAGTCAAGGTGCTTACATTATGCACAAGCACCATTTAAACAAGAAGCAAGGTTATGGCATCTATATAACACATCATGGAACACTCATCACAGTCTTGATCAACACAGGGTAAAACTGTGTTATGTTAAAGATACACTCTTATCTTATGTTAAACAAAACCAACAACTACATGGAAGCAATCACCAAAAATAAAAAATATGCCATTTGCTATCAAAAGCCCCCTCCCCCAGAAGCCCGTCATTCATGTTGGTGAGCACATTATCCCCCCCCCCCCCCCCCATTCATGTGCACTATGCCACACACCCCTCACCCCCCCCCCACACCACACACACACACACACATTCAGTCCAAGCACAATGAACAACCCAGCTCCTTCAACCCCCCCCCCCCCCCCCCCCCACATTCATCACACAGCACAATGAACAACCCAGCTCCTTCAACCCCCCCCCCCCACTCCTTGTTCAGACACAGCCCCGCCACCTCATTAATGTTGGCAAGCACAATAAAGAACCCCAGCTCCCTCCCCACCCCACATACACACCCCCTTGTTCACCCTGACAGGTGCAATAAACAAACAGCTGGCCCCCTGAAGCCCCCATTTCCCTGAAGAAAACAGCCCCTGCCCTGCATTTCCCTGAAGAAAACAGCCCCAGCCCCCCATTTCCCTGAAGAAAACAGCCCCAGCCCCCCATTTCCCTGAAGAAAACAGCCCCAGCCCCCCATTTCCCTGAAGAAAACAGCCCCAGCCAATTTCCCTGAAGAAAACAGCCCCAGCCCCCCATTTCCCTGAAGAAAACAGCCCCAGCCCACCATTTTCCTGAAGAAAACAGCCCCAGCCCTGCATTTCCCGGAAGAAAATCATTTGGATAACTCCCTTCCACGGGTTCTTTGATTGTCAAACTAGTTCAAGGGTTCAAGTGAGGTGGACTATGTGTGTGTGTGACACCAGTAATATTCTATACCAAGATGGCACGATCCACACCCAAACCTGAAGCCAGGCATCAGTTACTGCCCTTTATAACTGTGAGACGAATGCTGAATAACCTTTGCTGACTTGTGGATGATTTCACAAAGAGCGCATATTTGTAGTGTCTTTGCTTTCACTGATAAAATGAAAGCTAGAATGGAATTATGTATGGCATAATTATGATGCATCTTCTTTCTGATGATACTTTATGGTCTATGAAGAAGAAATCCTGTTTGATCCAGCTGATCAAGAAAGCCTGCTTGACCAAAGGTGAGCAACAGAAATCTGTCCACACTTGTTTGAGTAGGCCATAAGGACTGCGTTATCTTGGTGTAGAATATCTGGTGACACCAACAGACATGAGGCAAGACCAAGGGTTCAAGTACTGCTGAGTTGTAGCTAAACAGCCACCTAGTTCTTGCACCTGGCAGGTAAACAAGTAATTGGCTTCAAACACCTAGTCAACCTCCCTGGTAGGTCATATGTGGTACTGACACAGACTGGGGGCTGTGGCAAAGGGCAAAGGGCAAAGGGTTGAGTCTCACTGAGTCTGAGGTGGACTGCCGATTCAAGTCAGTGGCACCAACTCAGACATTCAGCCACAGGGTCTCCCCAGGAAGTCTGGCTTGCTTGGAGCCCCAAAGGAAGCAAATCATTAGGGCGTACTTGCAAGCTTTTAAAAACTCTATCATTTTAATGCACAGCAACACAAATATATCATTCATATACAGGTGATGGTACTGTTTGATTCTAATGTTCCACAAACAGCATAATTGTTATGAGGATATGATAATAGTTATGAGGATTTGATAATAACACCCCCATTCCCCTCCCCACCCCACCCCCTCCCCTCACCCCCACTCCATTGTTTGTTTGTTTTTAGAAAAGGTTGAAGTTCAATGTCTGTCGGTGGGTAGGCACTGGGCAATTTGTGACATGTCTCTTTGTTGAAGCCATCATGGCATTGGTGAATCAACAGAGTTGGTCTATTTCCTCAAGCTTTGGGTGTGACAGGTCAGTTTTCTGAAACTACTGGTGTGGATGGTCAGTTCGCTAAAGCTTCTAGAGTGATTGGTCAATTTACTGATTACAAAAGTCTTCAGTGTAAGTTATCCAGTTACTGCAGTTTTCAATGTCACAGGTCAATTTGCTGAAGTGTTTGGTGGAACTGGTCAATTTGCTACAGCTTTCAGCATGACTGGTCAGTTTGGTGCAGTTTTTATGGCGACTGGTCGATTTGCTGAGCTTTAAGCATGATCGGTCAATTTGCTAAAACTGCAGCGGTAGTGATCAATGCGTTCAAGCTTTCAGGAAAACAAGTCCAGGTCAGCATCCTCCTCTGTTGCGTTAGCCGCGATGTATTGCATGATGTCGTCGGAGCTCAAATCTTCCTTTGCAGTGTTGCTTCTTGAAACCTCTTGGCCAGTTAGCTCCTCTGTCAGTTTCCTTTCCGAATCTTTCACCTGTGGCTTACGTTTTCTGGGAGCTGGTATTGGCCGCTGTGGTGGGACTGTTTTGGTCTTTTCTGGGCTGGGTAGCGTGTCCGCTTTTGGCTTTGATGGGATGGTGGGTTTAGGACTTGTCTTGTCTGGGGTCGGCTTGCAGGCAGGCTTGGGTTTTGTTGGAACAGAGGGTTTCAGGGCCGTTTGGGGTTTGTTGGATGGTGGTTTGGGTTGGTCTTGCGGCTGTGATGGTGGTGCTTGTTGGTGCTGCTGTTCTTGTTGTCTTTTGCTGCCCGCATCCAACATCAGCAGCTTGTCCATGTCAATGTCATCATCCACACTGTCAAAAGAGATCCAGGAAAAAAATAGATAAAGAAATAAAAAACATTGAAGGGAAGTAATAAAAGACTCACATAACTGCAGTTGTTTAAAAAAAAAAAAAAAATGCAGCAAAAGAAAAATCTCTGTCTTTCTCACATGCACATATACCAACCAACCCACATACACCAACAAGCATGCACACCCACAAGCATACATGCACACACACACATAGATAATCTGTTTCATGCAAGATGAAAGCATCATTACACAGTTCATGATTTTAAAACCAACATCAGAGAATCAAGCGAACCCTAAGATGATGGAGTGGTCTCCCCACAACAAGGTATTTTGCTTTCACAAATTCCCTCTTCTGCCCTGGGCAAAGCCACACCAAAGTTGAAGTAACATCAAGTTATCAAGTACCAATAACATCTCTCAGGAAACAAGGAAAACCACAAGAAATACACACGAGAGCAACTCATCATCCTCATCATCTGCAGTGACCTTGATGACCTCTCGCTTGCTGATGATGGCATCAGGAACAAAAGAGAAATCTTTTTCATCATCCTCTGTAAGTTCTCGCTGGAGGTCCTGGCGGTCAAACAGAAGGGTATCTGAAACAAATAATGGAAAAACCTGAGGTACAGCTGATCTCTTCACAGTGAAGCAGCTCTCACCATCAGAACAGCTTCTTTAAATAACTTTAATACGGAACCTACTTTGCCACCGTAGAGGTCCTGATCAGGCTACTGACACTGACATGATGGGCCTCCTACTGTCTCTTGCCTGAATGCTGGAGCAAACCAAAATGCTTGTTAAGTTTAGTGTCCACGTCAGATCACAGCTACAGTAATCTGCATGGCATTACAAACTCTATTATTGAAATCCCTGAAGTCAGAGTGCAGCTGCTGGAGTGGCAGATAACATTGCACTTGTCTACACGTACAACAGCATGTACAGGTGTGGGGAAACAGCTGCACACACTACCTTCTCACCCAACACCGGGTGAATCTCAGAGATTTGTTAAAAACACTGCTAATAACAGTAGGCATGGGTAGCGCTGTTAAAAACACTCCTAATAGTAGTAGGAATGGGTATCACTGCTAAAAACACTGCACATACTAGTAGGAATGGGTATCACTATTTAAAACACTGCCAGTAGTCGTAGGAATGGGTAGTGCTGTTAAAAACACTGCTAATAGTAGCAGGAATGGGTGGTGCTATTAAAAACACTGCTAATAAGACCCTACATGGCACCACACAGTACACCAACTAGTACCCTACATGCTGACTACAGGCACCACACAGTACACCAACCAGTACCCTACATGCTGACTCCAGGCACCATACAGCACACCAACCAGCAATACACCAACTAGTACCCTATGTACTGACTACAGGCACAACACAGTACACCAACCAGTACCCTACATGCTGACTACAGGCACCATGCAGTACACCAACCAGTACCCCACATGCTGACTCCAGGCACCACACAGTACACCAACCAGTACCCTATGCACTGACTACAGGCACCACACAGTACACCAACCAGTACCCTATGTACTGACTACAGGCACCACACAGTACACCAACCAGTACCCTATGCACTGACTACAGGCACCACACAGTACACCAACCAGTACCCTATGTACTGACTACAGGCACCACACAGTACACCAACCAGTACCCTATGTACTGACTACAGGCACCACACAGTACACCAACCAGTACCCTATGTACTGACTACAGGCACCACACAATACACCCAATCAGTACCCTGTATGCTGACTACAGGCACCACACAGTACACCAACCAGCAGTACACCAACTGGTCCCCTATGTACTGACTACAGGCACCACACAGTACACCAACCAGCAGTACACCAACTGGTCCCCTATGTACTGACTACAGGTACCACACAGTACACCAACCAGTACCCTATGTACTGACTACAGGCACCACAGTACACCACTTGCTACCCTGTGTACTGACTACAGGTACCACACAGTACACCAACCAGTACCCTACATGCTGACTACAGGCACCACACAGTACACCAAGCAGTAGTACACCACCTGCTACCCTATGTACTGACTACAGGCACCACACAGTACACCAAGCAGTACCCTACATGCTGACTACTGGCACCACACAGTACACCAAGCAGTACCCTACAGCTGACTACGGCACCACAAGTACACCAAGCAGTACCCTACATGCTGACTACAGGCACCACACAGTACACCAAGCAGTACCCTATATGCTGACTACAGGCACCACACAGTACACCAAGCAGTACCCTACATGCTGACTACTGGCACCACACAGTACACCAAGCAGTACCCTACATGCTGACTACTGGCACCACACAGTACACCAAGCAGTACCCTACATGCTGACTACTGGCACCACACAGTACACCAAGCAGTACCCTACATGCTGACTACTGGCACCACACAGTACACCAAGCAGTACCCTACATGCTGACTACTGGCACCACACAGTACACCAAGCAGTACCCTACATGCTGACTACTGGCACCACACAGTACACCAAGCAGTACCCTACATGCTGACTACTGGCACCACACAGTACACCAAGCAGTACCCTACATGCTGACTACAGGCACCACACAGTACACCAAGCAGTACCCTACATGCTGACTACTGGCACCACACAGTACACCAAGCAGTACCCTACATGCTGACTACTGGCACCACACAGTACACCAAGCAGTACCCTACATGCTGACTACTGGCACCACACAGAGGACTCACTGGCTGCAGACACATCCGGGGAATCTGTGGCAGAGAACAGCTCATCAGCAGTAGCCTGGGCTGCAGCATCCTGGCTGCCACTCATCAGAAAATCTTCACCTTCCTCCTCCTCCTCCTCTTCTTCCTCAAACAGATTTTGCACGGCTCTGCAACAAAAATATCCACATCCAGATAGAGAACTTCCAAATATAGCTGTGGCAAGTTGGTGGATTCTTCTGAAAGCAGTCACAGTTCATATAGAATCCTTCTTCTTCTGCACTGCAAAGCCATAGTACAGAACTCATTCAAATTACCTGAACAATCCATGCAGAGGTGGGGTAGTCGTTAGAGACCGAGCACATAACATCAACTAAAAACAACTATGACTTGCAGGTTAAATCCTGCTGAGTCGACTTTCAGCTTAGAATTCCATGTTGTAGGTAAACACATGATTACCACCCAGCAGAGAATTCCATGCACAGGTAAAAACCTGTGATTCACAAGTAAGAACCTATCATATTCTGCCCAGACTTCCATGTTGAGGGTAAACACCTCTGACCCCTCTGTTGTGGTATACAGTCTCACAAGTATACAAGAGGCAAGCGGAAAACGTTTCCAATCCTTTACTGGTCAGCTTCTGCGGCATAGCACAAGACAACGAAGGCAATCAAACCACAGTTTTGTAACTGAACATATCAAAACAGTTTCGCATCACAGCACCCACAAGCATGGAATGCCATGTTACAGGTAAACTTCTATAAACCTAGAATTCTACTTACATGTAAACACCTTTGACCTTCAGCATGGAATGCCATCTTAACGGTAACATCTATGACCCCTCAACCTAGAATTCTACTTATATGTAAACATCTATGACCTTCAGCATGGAATGCAATGTTAACAGTAAACTTCTATGACCCCTCAGCCTAGAATTCTACTTATATGTAAACACCTTTGACCTTCAGCATGGAATGCCATGTTAACGGTAAACATCTATGACCCCTCAACCTAGAATTCTACACAATGTAAACATCTATGACCTTCAGCATGGAATGCCATGTTAACAGTAAACATCTATGACCCCTCAACCTAGAATTCTACACAATGTAAACACCTACAGCCTTCAGCATGGAATGCCTTGTAAAAGGCAAACACCACTAACCCAACAGCCTACAATTCCACTTACAGGTGAAAATCTATGATCTTCAGCACAGAATCCTTGGTTACAGGTAACAAAGCCTGGAATACTTGGCTGCAGGTACAAGCTGCCCACTGTTTGCAGGCTTGTGCAGGCACTTTTCAGCCCAGAAATTTTACAGACTGTGGCAGTGAAGGGGTTAAAATCGAACAAGAACTAACTGCACCATGCAGCATGATCTGACAGAGGTCTGTTTTGCTGGCAACACAAACACTGCAGCTTGTTTCAAAACCAAGAGTGACCTCTTCTTCTGACAGCTTGTCAGTAAACAGCACAAGCCAAACAAAATGAAAATGAAAGCCAAACAAAACAATGACAACAAAACAGAAGAAAAGAGAGAAGATTAATTCCTCCCTGCCCCCCCCCCCCCCCCCCCCCCCCCCCACACACTCACACACACACACACACACACATACACACACGCATGCATGCACATACACACACACACACACACACACACACTACAAAGACATCATGCACATACTAAACAAAAACAGAAACTAAAAACACACTTTTCGTCAGTATTTTTGTCATCATCCGTTTCCTGTTCTCCTGTCTCGCCTTTGGCAGCACCCTCTTTGTCCGATGGTGACACTTCGTCCACCTCACCACTGGCAAATCTCTTGGCTTTGTTTGCCTCCACCCCTGCACAAGTTGTACAGAACCATGCAAAATTAATATGTATTAGTCAACTGCATGACCATGTAGCATGATGCCTGTTTTGCTGGCATTAAAAGAACTGGAGCTTGTTTGAAAACCAAAAGTAACCCCAAAGTATTAGAAAGAAGAGAAAAAGTAGCACACGCCAACCAAAACAAAACGATGACAAAAAGAAGATAAAAAAGACTTGGAGTGTTGGTTGGTTGCAGGCATACAGTGGTGAACCCATGTTTCATCCACAGTCTCAATCTGTCCACAAAGCTATTGTGTTCTCCTTCAAATTGTTGTATTGTTCTTTTAACTTTATGTATTTATTATTTTACGAGTCTGCCATGACCACAACAAAATTGCCCCTTGTGGGATGATTAAAGTTTTTTGAACTGAACTGAACTGAACTGAAAAATCAGTGTTGTGTAAGTGCTGTTTTGTAGCTTGACAACGGGGATTACCCGGAAAATTTGCAGATTGTGTGTTTATGTCCTAATAAATACGTATTCTTTTGAACCTTTTATGTGTTCGGATCTTGTTTTAGAACACTAGCAGTCATTCTTGTTTCAGATTTTTCTTGGTCAAAATGTCAATGAAACATTTGGGCGTGAGGTGCCCAGTGTCGTGGCAACGTGCTGATAATCAGTCGCTGGTCAGCCATAACCAGGTCAGGGATTTGGACTCGGGCAAGGTTTTTTATTTGTAGGAGTTGCAGGTCTTCCAGGATGGCGGTCTTCTACAGTGCTGTCTCTGCCTATTCTAAATTCTGCTGACCATTTTTTAAATTTATTTTTTATCTTGGTTTAAGACCCTCACCATAAGTCATATCCATGTCCTCACGAATGGCTTTTGGCTGTAAGTAATTTTTCTTCAAGTATTAAATGAAGGCACAACAATACAATACAATGCAATACAATACAATAATACTTTATTAATCCTTAAAAACGAAATTCAGTTGTCTGCCTCTGACAAATAATAACAAGTACATAAAAACGTAATTAAATACTATACAGTTTCACTCGCTTTATTAGAATAAAAACTTAGTAAAATCAAGTGAAAAAACACTGAATTTTGTCCACAAATGGCACAACCTGCATAAATTTCTGCAGGCAATCTTCCCAAAAGAACATGCTGTTTTCACCAATCTTCATGGCTGTTGTTCAACTCCTTCATATGGCAGCAGCAAACTTTTTTACCAGCCCTCATAAGATACCATACATAACAAACTGCCAGAGGTATTATAATTCACCTAAAATGTCAGAATGTAATGAATAGATATACTGCACCTAAAATGTCGGAATGTAATGAATAGATATACTGCACCTAAAATGTCAGAATGTAATGAATAGATATACTGCACCTAAAAAGCTAAGGACATGGATGGAGGTGACGAGACGGGGTGTTGCAGAGATGAATTTCATGAAAGTGTCCAGGCAGTTGCGACGATCCCTGATCACAGCCTCATTAACAATGATGGATTTCTTGACAACTAAAGGCAACGCCGTCCCAGAGAAGGCCTCATGCAGCTTGGCACGCAACTCCTCAAACTCTGGGAACTTTTTAAACAGCTGAAAGCAAAGCCAAAAAAAGATCACAACATACAATACAATACAATACAACTTTATTGTCTCCGTGTAGAGAAATTTGCTTTCAGGCACGCACGGACTCATGCATGCATGCATGCACACACACACACACACACACACACACAATTATTATTCTGGCTCACCAACAACTGAAAACGTTCAATAAATATTATAATAAAACAATCATTCCTTAAGTAAACATCAAACACTAAAATCGACCGCAACATATATATATAACTGGTATTCTGCATTCATTATAACCCCCCCATTCCCTTGCCTATGCTCACTAATACCACAACAATGACCCAGATCTTCACAACCTCCTCAGTAGTGACAGAATCATCAACAAAATGACGTTGGCAGCTTTATGGAATAAGAAGAAAAAGAAGACGTGCTACACCAAGGCATCCTGCACTGATGAGTGAAGCACCAAATACTCACTGTGAACTGCACAACGTCCGTGTCTTTGTGGCTGGGCATTTTAAAGCAGGAGAGATTGGACACCACAACAATCTGGTATTCATAGGTGGAACGCATGAGCCCTGGCAGCTCCCTGTAGCCAGTGACAGACAGGTCCACGCCCGTCTCCTTGTTCCGCAGCTCTCTGCAGGCCAGTAAAACATGTAACTAATAATAATAATAATACATAAACTTTCTATAGCGCCATTCCCCACTGAGAGAGCTCAATGCGCTTGTTCACATACATGTACATAATGTATACCATTTACATTTACTAACATATCATATACACGCAATTGCATAATACATACTTTATAAATTACAAAAATATAAAACAAGTACTTGTAAAACAGCACATAAAATAACTGTTATAAAACATAGACACGTTACAATAATTTAAAACAGGTACATAATTATAAAGCAGTGTATTAAGTAATTATTAGTATTACTACGCTAAAACGTGTACACACACACACGTATCTCCCTTTCTTACTCTCTCTCTCTCTCTCTCTCCTCTCTCTGCCCCTCTCTCACTCTCACATGCACACATACTCTCCCCCCCCCCCCCATCTCTCCCACTCCTTGCACTCTCTCTCTCTCTCTCTTAATGATCGTGAGACAACTAAAACACTTAGGAAGCACATTCATGGGGGGGGGGGGGGGGGGGGGGCAGAAATCCTACTAGCAGAAAGCTGTCATGAACAAGTGAGTTTTGAGTCTGGATTTAAACAGCGGAAGGGTAGAAGAATTTCTGAGATCAGATGGCAGAGAGTTCCAGACAGAAGGTGCAAGAAAGCTAAAGGAACACTTCCCAAATGTTTTGGTGTTGCACTTTGGGACTTTGAGGAGCAAAAACACTGCAAAACTCGTAATTATGTCATCTCACATGTTGACAATTTGCTACAGCCAGTGACAGACTTGGTAAACCCCATGCCCTTGTTCTGCAGTTCTCGGCAACGCCAGTGAAAAGACCCCTGAATGGAGGCCAGGGAACTAGGACATCCTCCTCCTGTCTGGAATCTCAGGGCTCTCATTTGATTCCATTTCTTTTCTACCCTCTTGTTTTTCTGCCTAGTTCTCTTGCTCTTTGTCTTGTTGTTTTTCCACTGGTGGTCTATTCTTCTGTCATTTTTCTCCAGAAAATTCTCCAATATTTTTCATAAAGAGATAGGCTTTTCCAAAGGCTCTTGATGGGCAGCTAGGAGATGATACTTGGTAGACGGAATAAGCAACTTGCTGCCTTATAGCACAGGTATTTGACATTATGCATTTATATGTTTTTAATAATATATATTATTAAACGTTTGTTTTTCTTTTTCTTTTCTTCTCTGCAACACCAGGCCAGGGAACTAGGACATCTTCCTCCTTGTTGCAGATAATTTATTTGTATTTTTTATTAAACATATATATAAATGCACAATCTCTCTCTCTCTCTCTCTCTCTCTCTCTCTCTTCTCTTCATATATATATATTGTTGATAAAACATATATAAATGTATAATCTCTCCTCTCTCTCTCTCTCTCTCTCTCTCTCTCTCTCTCTCTCTCTCTTATATATATATATATATATATATATATATATATATACTGTCTATTCATTTTTTCATATTTTCCTATGATCTGATACTGATAAATTAGATGGAATGGTCAGTGTATCCTAGCCTTATATGTCTTTTTTCCTTTTTCTTCAGGTGTAATACTAAAGGGACTAACATTTTTAAATGAGTGTCTGGTGTTTACCTATACACATGTTTTGTTTTATAGTTGTGTATGGATTGATTTTGTGGATCTAACCAGAGAAAGGCTTACATATATATACATATATATATGCATTTGCTTATGAGTCATGTAACAGAGTTTGACTTTCCTGAGGTGACCCTGTGCAGTTGACAGGCCCTTAAAATCCAATTACTAACAAACTAGGGTGTTTTTAAAGATTAATAATGTTGTGTTGTAATTACTGTATTGCATTGTTACTAACTGTAACTGTTGACAAAAGCACCACAAAAGTTGTGTATTGTGTCATGTGTTTACACTTCCTTGTCGCCACTTCCTTGTAGCCAGAGGCAAACCATGCAAACCCCTGCTTGTTCCACAGCCTTCTACAAAGCCAATAGCCCCATAAGTATGTAAATGTTCACACAACAGTCATGACACTGACAGCCATTCCTTTTCATGAAGAGTAGCCACAATCACCAGTTTGATTATTTAATCCATCAATCAACCAAGCAGTACTTATATGGTGCAAGTCCAAGATATAGTTCTGGGCTGCTCATATAGTACAATACTACTACTGACAGCAAACTCTATTCTGTCCCAAATTTGTTCTTAAATTATTTCAGTCAACTACTGTGGTGTGTGTGTGTGTGTGTGTGTGTGTGTGTGTGTGTGTGTGTGTGTGTGTGTGTGTGTGTACATGTGTGTGTGTGTGTGTGTGTGTGTGTGTGTGTGTGTGTGTGTGTGTGTGGTGTGTGAGTGTGTGTGTGTGTGTGTGTGTGTGTGTGTGTGTGTTGTTGTAATGTAGCTCTTGCTGGTTTACTCTTTGTGGTTTGAACTGTTTGTAATCATTGTTGTCTTTTGTCGCTTGTAGTGTCTCAGTGTGGGTGTCTAAATTTATTTCTGTATTTCTTAACAGCACACTGATCTCTATTCACGGGAGAGAGAGAGAGAGAGAGAGAAAGAGAGAGAGAGAGAGAGAGAGAGAGAGAGAGAGAGAGAGAGAGAGAGAGAGAGAGAGAGAGAGAGAGAGAGAGAGAGAGATCTTTCTGATCAACGGTATGTCTGGTTATTGTTCATGGTTTTAACACTGGTAACTGCCGGCCCAAGGGAAAGCGGACACCATATAAATTTCCACAATAAGCGCGTGTGCTAGATAATTGCTGCGAAATGAAAAGTACCAGTAGCAGACGATATTTGAGAAAAAAAGCTTCGACACAAGTAACAAGCACACCGATACAGTTAATGCCCCAAAACAATGATTGCACTGATATACCTGACTGTAACTGTTGCTTTAGGCATGATGCAAGTTGTATGTCTCTCTCCAAATTTGCAAATTTAACAATATAAATCTCTATTACACTTTGACACACCCCCCACACTAGCCGCCATGACAGTTGTCAAGTTCCCAAATAGACGAGAAGTTGTGACTTTATTTTTTTTAAAGAAGATAACCAAATTTCGTGCTAATCTGATCATAATAGTTTAAAGTACGCAAGAGACAGATTATATAATCGATGTGACAGTGTAACAAAATCAAATCTCGTCTCGTGGAGAGACGTTGATGAAACAAAATGGCCGCACGAAGGGTAGTGAGAGAAGGTCAGTGCGCTTTCAAATAGCAGTAGCAGCTAACTTGTAACTGTTTTACTCATTTATGATTTTTTTTCTCTCCAGAATCAGCCCCCTAAGAAATTTCCATGTGGGCTGAGTGTCTGACGTGCGATTTCAGACAGGCGCTATAAATTCCCGTCGTTTGTTGAGACAACAAACTTGGAGACCGTCAGACAGTTTCGGTTGACCACTTTGTTCAACTTCAAGGTTGTTGAAGGACTAGTGCCGATACTTCCACCATTGACCAGACAGTTCCTCACCCCATTCAGCAAGCGCCAGCAAAAAATAAAGGCAACATCCTACCCAAACTGCAGCTTTGAGACCGTTTGACAATGATGCAATCCTCAGAGAGTCAGACAATTGCCACTGTGCGTGTACCTGCAATAGTGCTAAGACCGACCACCGTTGCGTTGAGTCGGTGCAAACACAGTATCAGTGAATGATTGTTTTAATATTTGTTAAACGTATAAAACTTCCATGCAAAAATAAATTAAAAAAATGCATGTTCACAACGCTTTTTTTTGGGGGGGGGGGGGGGATATATATATTTTCACACATGCACACAGTAATACTAACACTGTAAGTGTAACAGTGTAAGATTTACAGTTTTGATTAGTCTGTGTCTGAAGTCTAACTTCAAGACTGGTTATGGCATAGTACTTCACACTGGGTTTTCACTGTTACACAGTGTTACTGTTAGATCCAGATTGTACCTGATGTGGTTATGATGTGTTTACTTTGCAGTGCCTGCCTGGAAGAAAGCTTTGCAGCGCTGGGCCTACTACAAGTCTTATTTTCCAACCATTGGTGAGTCCAGAACTGTATTTCAGTGTTAGCTGGTCACCTCATTATCCATTGCCTACTTACAGAGAGACTTGATTTGATTTGCCCATTGCCTGTAATATATTATGTAATGGACAGGACCACACTATATTAGCCCTTTCCCAGCCAAAGAGTTTGTACTGCAGGTTCTGACTTTTTCAAATAATTGTTGCAAAAAGAAGTTTGGCCAGCCAGAAATGACACCTGCATGTTCAGAGTTGTACGCTTGGCACAAGACCACAGGAAAAGTGAATTCAAGCAGGATGTTGTGTGACCTCCAATAATCAAGAATGGGAAGCACTGGTTCTGTGATGTCCTAGGGCAGGCAGTGAAGTAACCCATCAGTAAGTAATGGATCATTGTTATTAAGGTTAAATGAACTGCATTGGCTGCATGTGAAATTTATCTGTGAGTACAAGATGTTAATTTTTGTATTATTTAAAAAAAAAAAAAAAAAAAAAAAGAGGAAGAAGAAAAATGTA
This sequence comes from Alviniconcha marisindica, assembly GCA_018857735.1. Classification (NCBI taxonomy): domain Eukaryota; kingdom Metazoa; phylum Mollusca; class Gastropoda; family Provannidae; genus Alviniconcha; species Alviniconcha marisindica. The sequence goes on from JABMCL010002784.1 coordinate 716,246, forward strand.
GTTTGGTTGATTATCTCCATTGTTCTTTTGCCCAGGCTTGATGCGAGATGACTGTCTGCATGAAAATGATGATGTGAAAGAGGCCATCCAGCGTCTGCCAGGTGACCTGTATGATGCTCGCCAGTTCCGCATCTCTCGAGCCATGTACCTATCCAACCGCAAGGAGATCCTCCCCAAGGATGAGTGGACAAAGATGGAGGATGTGAGTGGCTGGTCTCCTTTAAAGGAAAAGTCCAAGGTTTTTAAGTATGCAAAATGACCATCGAAATGATTGACAAATGAGTCACTAGTTTGAGATTTAATGCAATAAAAAAAAAAGTTTTTTTTAATGTTGGTTTTTAATCGATTTTATTTTCTGTAGGCTGGCCGAGACTGCTGTCTCGGGTTCTCCATCAGTCACGTGACTTTCTCGGAAGTGACGTCAGTCTGGGGAGTCAGTGCGGTTGCCATCTTGCCAATGTGTATGCGTGTGGTCGACAAAAAGCTCTAACCATGCCAGCCTACTGTGTTGCAGCAAACTGTAACAACTCACAAGCAACCCAAAGCATAACTATGCACGAGTTTCCGCAGAATCGACCTGCTGTGAGGCGAAAATGGGTCAAATTTGTACAATTCAAATGAGCTGACTTTGATGCTGCATCTCAGTCTGGCCCATTTGTGTAGCGAGCACTTCGTTGAGTGCGATTTCTAAACTTTATGGCAGAATACCAAATGGGGTTTGCTTCAAAGCTGAATTTGTAGAGCTGTCCACAGGGTAACCGACTTAGAAAAAATTCCAGTTCGAATCTCCAAGGATGAAGCTGACGAGCAGCAAGCGCACAGCATGGTACCAAAAACTGAGAGATACCCTGATACCCTGAAACAAGGCTAACATTAACAAGGCAGAGACAAAAAGTCTTAACACAAATGCCTACTGCAGAAAAGGCCATGAAAGAGAGAAACTGTACACAAATGCCTGTGGCAAAGAAAGAAAGAACAGACCACAAATGCCTGTGGCAAAGAAAGAAAGAGCAAACCACAAATGCTGGTGGCAAACGAAAAATGGCTGCCCTAATCAGTCAAGCAAACAGCTGACACCAAATGAAAGAAACAAAACAGCTGAAACCACCTCAAAACCCCAAACGGTTGCCTACCTGCAAGCAAAAGGTGGAAAAAACACCACCAAATCACAACAGTCTAATATAGACTACTGTCTGCAACAAAGGAGTCGACGACTACAGTTATAAGAGCACAGAGCAAAAATAACTGTGCCAACGACAAACAGATGGAAAGCCAAACTAACCATAACTAACTCTAACTAACCCCTCGGCCCGGCTTCCATCTAGAAAAACAAAGGCTGCAGACTGATAAAGCAAAACCTAATCAGGACTACCGATGACAAAGCATCAGGATGTAAACAAATGCAGACGACAAGAGAAATGCAAAATGGCTGCCCTAATCAGGCAAGCTAACAAGCGGGTACAAACGGCCAATAAGCCAAAGATAAAAAAGAAAGAACGCATGGTGAAAAAGAAGGGGGAAAAGAGAGAGAAAACCCACAATGCTTTCTGAAAAGAAAGAGGAGGCAAATAATGTCAGCGAGCAACGGGACAAAGGCTGGATACACGTAATCCGTGTACACGATACAACCCACGTAGCAGTGACAACAACACAGCCGGGCAACAGACTCTCACGAACTACCCCACAAAAAGAAAGAATGAGCGGTCTCGTTAAACATCGAGACTACTCCCCTCACTTGTACATCGTAAATAAGCGATATATCTCGAGAAACAAAAGGGTAAGCCAAGAGAAAAAACTGAATGGCAAGAACCTGTAATTAGCCCAACCCCAAACCCTAACCCAGGGAGGCCACGAAATCGCTAGTCTATTGAACTAGAAGAACCAAACTTTTTCATTTTTACATATGATGAAACAAACAAGGATAAATTGGGAAAATAAAATAAAACACCCAATACAAGGCAGGCTCCCTGGTGAGGTCCAGCCTATTGTGAAAGCTAGAGTAAATAGAACGAAAAAGACTGAAACACCACGCACCTAACAAGGCTTGAAAAAGATGAAATAACAAGGAGGAAATAAACAAAGGTCCAACTACTGACAATGGCATCGGAGCCTCATCCTTGGAGATTTGAACTGGAATTGTTTCCAAGTCGGTTACCCTGTGGCTACTAGCCATTTTGCAGCGACTCCCCAGAGTGACGTAGTGCGCATATGTGCACATGATTTTCAGTGTCATGGAGACGCTTTCGGTACGACAGAAAATGTCTGGTTTTTTCCTGCATTTATAACCCTCAAATCACAATTTCACCAACATCATTGTTCTCAGCGAACCTTAATGGAAATCGTGTCAGAAATCACCCCAAACCATGGACTTGTCCTTTAAGCTGGTATGCTAGCTGCTACCAAGGTTGTGGGCCTGGCATTCTTCAGGTGGTGTTTCACCTAGTGTGGTTCCAGGTGCCATCCTGGCTTAGGGCTGTACTTCTAGCTTGACTGGTGTACTGGTGTCTTCAGGTGGTGTTTCACCCAGTGTGGTTCCGGGTTCCATCCTGGCTTAGAGCTGTACTTCTAGCTTGACTGGTGTACTGGTGTCTTCAGTGTGGTTCCAGGCAGTGTGGTTCCAGGTTCCATCCTGGCTTTGTGCTGTACTTTTAGTTTGACTGGTGTGCTTTATGTGGTGTTTCAGCCAGTGTGGTTCTGGGTTCAGTCCTGGCTTAGTGCTGTACTTCTACTTCTAGCTTGACTGGTGTGCTTCATGTGGTGTTTCACCCAGTGTGGTTCTGGGTTCAGTCCTGGCTTAGTCATTTTTTAGTGCTGTACTTTTAGATTGAGCTGGTATTCATCAGGTTTGCAACCGGTCAGGAATCATGTGTAACACAGGCTCAAGAAATGTTTGTATCTTCTAAAGGATGAAACTGCAAACATTCTGTTTACTTTTCTCCTGCCAAACTAGTGGACACAATTCAGCCCCAATCCAGGATTGAACCTGAAAGCACACTGGGTGAGGGGGGACTCCCTGGGCTGTGTTGTACTGGACTGGTACAATTGATGTAACGATCACTGTAGTATTTGCATGACTGGCCAAAGACTGGAAATAGAAATGGTGCAGGCACTGTTAGGACTGGGGGGGCTGCTGTAACCATTTTCTTCTGGGTCAGTCATGCAGGAAGGTAGGACGTCTGCCTGAAGAGATGATTTAGATTCCCTCCTTTCAGTCAGCATACGGGAAGATTGGATGTCTGACTTTATACTGGTCTCAGAAGAGGGGTTCCACTGTAAGATTGGATGTCTGACTTTATACTAGTCTCAGAAGAGGGGTTCCACTGTAAAATTGGATGTCTGACTTTATACTGGTCTCAGAAGAGGGGTTCCACTGTAAAATTGGATGTCTGACTTTATACTGGTCTCAGAAGAGGGGTTCCACTGTAAAATTGGATGTCTGACTTTATACTAGTCTCAGAAGAGGGGTTCCACTGTAAGATTGGCTGTCTGACTTTATACTGGTCTCAGAAGAGGGGTTCCACTGTAAAATTGGATGTCTGACTTTATACTGGTCTTAGAAGAGGGGTTCCACTGTAAAATTGGATGTCTGACTTTATACTGGTCTCAGAAGAGGGGTTCCACTTAAGATTGGATGTCCGACTTTATACAGTTCTCAGAAGAGGGGTTCCACTGTAAGGTTGGATGTCTGACTTTATACAGGACTCAGAAGAGGAGTTCCAATGTACTTATAATAGAACATGTATAATTGTCTCTTTTTAATGCGTGGTGTCTTTGCAGGATGTCCGGTACCTGATGCCGCTGGTGAAGGAAGTGGAGAAAGAACGGCTAGAGAAGCAGGAGTGGCAAAAGAAGTGACCATAGATTGTTTAGACCCCAGATAGTTTGGTTGTAAAACAGTGAACACTCGGTGAAAGAGCTAGTGGACTGCATGAACAAGAAGAGCATGGAAGTGTTAGCCTGTCTCCATGATTAGGCTGCTGACGTGGGTTTGGTCAAGCCATCTTTGCATCTTAAATTTGGACTGCTTGCTGAACTGTAGTCTTCACAGTCTTGTCAACGCTAGTTTACATAAATGTGAATAAATGTATTATGAATTGTTCAACAGTACTGTGGTGTGTGTGTGTGTGTGTGTGTGTGTGTGTGTGTGTGTGTGTGTGTGTGTGTGTGTGATTCATGTCATGTGTGCATCACATGTGTTTCTGTGGGTTGTTGGAGTCATGTCCGTGTGTTGATGTGTCTAGGCTTTGTCCAGAAGATACCTTGTCAGGGACTCATCTTTTGGCAGTGAGCCAACTTTCTGCTTTTGTTCATTGGTAATAAAGAACAAACCGGCGTGGCTATACCCTGAGGAGCTCAAAATCAAATTGGAAGCAAAGAAAGTAAATAGTGTTGCAAAAACATTGACAGAATTAGAACAATTGTATGTAGCATGATCAGCCTGCAAATGGAAATACTTGCCCATTTTCTTTGTTTGTGTGTGTGTACACGTGTGTTTGCAGTGATGAGAAAGACGTCCAATGAAGGGCGGTAGTGTGTTTATGTAATCAGTAGGGTTTCTTTGTGCTTTCGGTTCTGTATAAATTCTATCAACACTATTGTTTTTTACTTGTCCGCTTTGGGCTCATGTTAGCTGTATAAATACGCTATTCTTTTACAAACGTTCATCTACATGCATGCTTTTTTGGGTGGTTCTGTCAATTTTAATACAAAAAAGAAGTACTTTTTTTGGGCTTCAAACTGAACTCCTAAAAGAGCAGCCATGTTGGTTCGCTCTTTGCCAGTGAAGAGCACAAAAGTACATGCTGTCCTTGTTCATGACGTCGCTGATTCACTTGTCTGCTGGGCCCACATTAGAATTATAATACTAAATAAAAAATAAAATAAAAAAGGCATTTCTAATGCGCCTAACCCCTCTATGACTATACATGTGTGAGGCTTAAAGCGTTATATACATCAACGTTAGAACAATGCACGACCTATCTAATAATGCGTTAAATATCTCACTCTATCTCTCCCCTTCCCCCACACACGTGCACACACATACACAATATCTCAGCCCCTCGCTTCCCTCTCTCTCCCAGTCTCTCCACCCCCCATTCCCTCAAATCATCAGTCAGCCAGTGAAGACGTCAGCAGCAAAAAAATTAATCAAGTACAGCATCCAATGCCTGTGAAAGGGTTAGAGCAGCTCAGAGTAGGCGAAGTAAAGAGAATGGTTTTAAGAGAAGTTTTGAGCTGTGAGAGAGAACTGCAGTGGCGGGGATGTGCAAGAAGGTTGGAACAGCCAAGGGGATCTTGAACAGAGAACGAGCGAGATAGCTCAGCGGTCAGAATGCTTGACTCGTGATCGAACGGACCCGTATCGAGCCCCCGCTGGAGCGGCGGGAGAATTTTCTTCTCCAGGGTGAAAAAAATAATCTGAAACAGGAATGACTGCCAGCGTTGTGGGTTTTTTCCCCTAATAAATAGCGTTCTTTTGAACCTTTTATGTGTTTGCATTTTTTCCAGGGGGTACTTTCTGGGCTGACTCTTCTTTTGGTATCCGTTCCACCCCGTGTTACCGCAGTAGCACGTAAAAGTTCCCAGTCATTCTGCCAAAAGTGCAGGAGGCAGGTTACAGCTAAACATACATAGACCCTACCTATGTGACTTTGAATAAAGTGACACGGTCAACTGGTGCATGGTTGTGTGGTGTACACAGAACTTGCGCTGAGATGACAGCTGTTTCACGTGGCATCCAGCCATGCAACAACCAAATAGTGCTGTCAGTACACCACTTCGGCGGATATTACACACACACACACACACACACACACACACACACACACACACACCTTCGTGTGCAAGAAAGAGTTGTTATTTTTCTCTCTCATTTTTTCATATGAACTGGAAGAAGAGTGCGAGAAGGAGTGTATACAAAGAAACATGATTGGACTGACAGGTGTGGTGGCAGGGTACCATCAAAACAATGGCGGCTATCTTGAAAATAATCCTTTCTTTGACTAGCAGCTAGTGAAGCGCCTTGAGCAATGGTCTAACATGCTGATGTCTGTTCTTTCGAGAAAAAACAAACAAACTACCTTCGCTGCGTGGTTTTGAACTTTTTGCAGCCTGTACATCTGACCAGTTGATGTCAATGAGCAAAGAGTTGCAATAGTCCAACGGACTGAGAACAAAAGAACACATCAGCTGAGCAAAGGCTTTGTTCGTCAGGAGGTGGCAGACAGAGCTCAGAGATTCTTCTGATCTCGAGATATGCTGAACGACTGATGTGGTCAATATGCTTCACCACTGACAGAGTCAGTAGCGTCAATGTAGACCCCGAGATTTTCAACATGGCCTTTGAAGGAAATGTCATGATGGCCAACTCTCAAGTGGTTATCAAGCTGTGAACACGCAAGGTTTTGTGTGGAAGTTTTTTTATGCACTATATATAAATTTTCATTCATTCATTCATTCATTATCTTGTGACAAGCTGACCCTTCTACGATATCCAACCAAAAGACCTTCAGTTTTGTCATTGTTCAGCTTTAGCCTATTACCAGTCATCCGCCACTGAACTACCAGCAGAGTCAACACACTGCTAAAAGTCAACAATCTGTGAATGAAAGTCAGATGGAGTTGAAGACTGGCGAACTAGAGTATTATCAGCACATTTGTGATGACCGCACCTACTTTGGAAAATGACTTCAGACGGTGGTTGACTGTACCGACAAAAGAGTATTGGACCCAAGACCGAGCCTTGAGGAACCCATAGTAAACCTTCTTTTGTGAAGAGACCCACCATTAACACTTACAGCCTGGACTCTACTAGACAAGTACGACGAAAACCATTCGAGAGCCTTGCCAGATATGCCTAAGATATCGTGCAACCGTGCGAGGAGAATGCTATGATGCAACGTATCGAACGCAGCTTACAAATCAAGTTCGGTCAAAACGGACACCTGGCCTTCATCAGCATTACCAAGAAGGCAGTTAGTGACATCTATGAAAGCTGTCTCTGTACTGTGGTGCGCACGATAAGCGGACTGGAAGTTATCACAGATTCAGTGTTGGTCAACTAATGGTTGTGAAGCTGCTGCAGCACAACCGTCTCCAGCAGTTTGGAGAGAAATTGCAGGTTTGACACGGGTCTGTTTTTTTTTTTTTAAACTGTTGTTGTTGTGTTTTTTTTTGGGGGGGGGGGGGGAGGGGAGGGGTCGGAAAGGGGGTCACGACTGCCTCCATGAACTACAGAAGAACAGACCCAAACAAAAATGCTTGCTTCACAATTCTGCAAATCAAAGGCACTGAGTCATCTAAGTACGTTTTCAACAAAGTGGTCGGGATTGGATCGAAAACACAGCTTCTGGGGGCAGAATGACGTATCAGTTTGCGAACCGACTCTTGCGATATTGGCTCAAAGCCACAAATTTCACTGCCAACAAAAGAGTGAGGTGTAGGAGTGCTGTCAGCCGGTTGTGAATTAAATTCACTGTGAACAGATACATTCTTTTCCTGAAAGAAACGGCCAGGAAGTTCACATTCACGATTGTCACTGGGAAAAACAGAACTTTTGCTGTTTCCAAGTAACTCGTTGGTCAGTCCATACCATGGACCTGTATGTATAGGCCCATGGTCCATACAGCTGCTTGCTTGAGTTGCACTCTGACGGTTTCTCACTGTACCGTTTTCGCTTAGCCGAGAGACTCAATCGTTTTTCAGGTTTCTTTGCTGAAAAAAGAAGTTGTAAACAGTTAGGCCGCTAGAGCCATGGACCTGTAGATAGCCATGGACCTGCATCTACAGGTCCTTGGCGAGAATAATGAATATACAGGTCCATGTATGGACCTATATCTACATATATGTTCATGGGTCCGTAGCTAGAGCGCCAACGTCTTTCTGCCATACTCAGATTACACGGGGCCGTTTTGATCTCTGTGATTCGTGGACCGGACGGGTAACGAAGGGAGCGTGACGGTCTAGAACGTTCCTCAGTGAGGCATGAAGCTCCCCCAGTCACTCGCTATCTGGACATCGGCAGCTTTCAAAGCTTGACACGACGACGAATCGAGAGTCAAACTGTTTCGGGCACAATTTGTATTCCATCGCTATCTCGAAGGACCATTCCCATGAGAGGAAATTTTAGTGCTCTGCTCCTGCCTAAGGCGGAAGTTTGTTGACTGGGACGTTCCGGTGGCTATGCCAGGCCTACTGGGTGTTGTCTGAGCGAAGATAGTTTCGATCAACCGCAATACTAAAAAAATAACTACCATGGGGAAGGATGCTGTGTGTGCTGTTTGAACTACAAAGGTAAGGAGGTGGAGGGATGTAAATTAAAGTTGCACAGATTAACTGCCAAGAAACTGCGGAAATTAGGTGGTCGCCGCTATGTGAAACTGGTCGAAAAAATCAGTGACAGCATGTTTGCCACTATAATCCGCACAGCTTTGTCCTATACTATTTTATTTACTTTATTTCGGACAGAATTCTGAGTATCCTGGTGCTTTTAAAAACTGGGGTGGGAGAGTATATTTAACCTTCGCCCATACTTTATAAGAGGATCACTTACACCATGTACGCAGTGGGTGAAAATTCACCCATGACATTAACATAATAACACTTGCATGTTGTACTTTGTGGGTGAAAATTCACCCATGACTTTATCATAGTAAGACTTTCACGGCGACATGAGTTTCACAAGGGGAAAATAATAATTGACAAAGTCATGAAATTTCCGTTTTGTAATTTAAATATTTATTGAGTTACGAATTTGAATTTAATTTTTGGGTGAATTTTCACCCGCTGCATACTGCGAAGGTTAAAGAGGACACACAACAAAATCACCAAGCCTATGTGCTATCATTACCGTTTCTACGCTACAGACATGCGGCCTAATTCCTAGCCCTAACCCTATCAGCAGTGTGCCTTTAATTCATTTTGTAATTTTTAATTTGTAAATCCTGACCAAAGTCTCCTGTTGGTGCATGTATGCCAACTGTGTTTGAGTGTGTCTGTGCCTTTATATGGCAGATCATAAATATAAGGTTTGAGTGAGACAGTGGTGTTGATGACATTTGCTTTCCACTGACAAGCACACATTTAATTTTTTATTTTTTCTGTCTAAAAAGCCTGGAGTAGTTCAGAATATAGCTTTTCATATTACACCCACTGCTACTTACTAACTTAATGTAAGGAATGTGGCCTGACTGAGTTTTACCATTTGGCTTCTCACTTAAAAAAATTCCCGAGTCAAATTATCAAAATTTCTTTAAACTTCAAGAGGCCTGAATCATAACAGTGTACATTATAGCAATATACAATTTATATTATACATATGTAACCGAGTGCATCTGCACATTGTGTTTGTGTTGTTGTACTTGTACTCCGCTGTGTGTGTCGCTCTGTCGGTGTTCTTTCGTGTGTGTTCGTCATTCGATCTTTTACGTATGTGTTACGTCTTGTGATTTAGACGTCACTATGAGACGTCACTATAGGTAAGAGCGAGAGAAGGCGAGAGGGAATAACAACGACCTCTCGTATGTACCATCCAAAAGAAAAGAAGAAATAAAATCAGGAACCTCTGGCTGTGGCTCGTTGTTGTTCCTTACTTCCAACCTGCAACTTCCACCACCGACCGTTTACATCTGGCGCTGACTGACGAGCAGGATTGGAAGTAGGGAAGCCGATCCCGGCCAACAACCCACGTTCAGTTGTTAAGAATAAACCAGGCGTCAGACGAAAATTAGGGAACTTTTATGGCAATTTTGATTTTTATCAGTTTTATGTATGCTCTTAAAGAAAAACAAGCATCGTTCGCGATCCAAGTTGGCTATGGCCTTCACCCTCCTCACCTTTGTGGTCATCGTGTCGCTGTTTTCATCATCACGACCTCCTTTGCATCCTCTGGATCCGACACGATGGCCATTTTAGACCTTGACGACGCACTTTGCAAGATGTCAAGGATAGTCAAGCGATTGACGAGGTATAGTTCACATTTTGATTTCTTATCTTCGTGCGAGAGACATTCCGTCATACCGAAGGGAATGCCGCAGCTTCACACAACGATTCTAAAATACCAGGTGACTAAAACTCGATGAATAAAATAAACGACTGAGACCGAACTAAATGTTCACAAAGAGTCCAACTCGGCTTGTGAGTCGTAACCCTCCCCCCCCCCCCCCCCCCCCATGTTTTGCACTGACGCACACACACACCACACACACACACACACACACACACACACACACACACACACACACACACACATGTACAGTAATAGTAATAGTGTGTGCGTGTAATCAATATTTAATGCACTGGACTGCCGCCTGGACTTGCTCCGTTCGCACCTCCACCTCACTGCCTTCGCGCATCCAACGAAGTGCTTCAGCACGCGCCTGTTGGAACGTAGCACCATCACGCTCTCTCACAAATCGTCGAATGTCGCGACGCAAAGACGAGGGGTGTAGTCCATCGACGAAACGGTCCCGGAGCATCTCATCAGACACAGTGCCCGCCTTGGCCTCGTTCACTTAGTGCTCAGCATCACAAGACTCTGAGCGTACTCCAGGACACGTTCGTAAATACCGTGACGCCGGCTCAGTGTGGAAAGCGGTCAAGAGGGCGGACAGGCCCCGCTGGTCGCCGAATGCCTCTTTTAAAATGGCCAAAACTTCTGCGGCCGTGGTCACCCCAGGTCGACTCAACACTTCCCTCCTGGCGCAACCAGCTAGCGCCTGTAGCAGCCACTCGACTGCGGCACCCGGCAACCCAACTTCCATCTAGAGAAATACAAAATGACCGCCCTAATCAGGCAAGCTAACAAGCGGGTACGAAATGGCCAATAAACCAAAGATAAAAAAGAAAGAACGCATGGTGAAAAAGAGAGAAAACAACAAGACTTTCTGAAAAGAAAGAAAAGGCAAGTAATGGCAGCGAGCAGCGGGACAAAGGCTGGATACACGTAATCCGTGTACACGATACAACCCACGTAGCAGTGACAACAACACGGCCGGGCAACAGACTCTCACGAACTACCCCACAAAAAGAAAGAATGAGGGTCTCGTTAAACATCGAGACTACCCCCCTCACTCGTACATCGTAAATGAACGATATAACTCGAGAAACAAAAAGGGCAAGCCAGAGAAAAAACAGTGAATGGCAAGAACCGGTAACTAGCCCAACCCCAAACCCTAACCCAGGGAGGCCACGAAATCGCTAGTCTATTGAACTAGAATGGAACACAAACTTTTTCATTTTTACATATGATGAAACAAACAAGGATAAATTGGGAAAATAAAACACCCAATAAAAGGCAGGCTCCCTGATGAGGTCTAGCCTGTTGTGAAAGCTAGAGTAAACAGAACGAAAAAGACTGAAACGCCACGCACCTAACAAGGTTCGAGAAAGATGAAATAACAAGGAGGAAATAAACAAAGGCCCAACTACTGACAATGGCGTCGGAGCTTCATCCTTGGAGATTCGAACTGGAATTTTTTCCAAGTCGGTTACCCTGTGGCTACTAGCCATTTTGCAGCGACTCCCCAGAGTGACGTAGTGCGCATATGTGCATATGATTTTCAGCGTCATGGCGACGCTTTTGGTACGACAGAAAATGTCTGTTTTCGTGCATTTATAACCCTCAGATCACAATTTTACCTACATCATTGTTCTCAGCGAACTTTAACGGAAATCGTGTCAAAAATCACCCCAAACCTTGGACTTGCCCTTTAAGTTTGGAAAAGACGCTCTCCCGAAGGCAGACTTTCTACACAAAACTGTGGATGACGCCATTGGGTGCGCCGGCCTGGGAATTGTGTCAACTTGCAGGGACACTTACTGCTCCTTGACTAGCCCAGAAAGAGACACGCTGCACGTAACTCTCTACAACCTGCAGCAAAGCACTAACTATGATGAGTTTGAGGCCATCTTGAATCGGTTTCACTTCAAGCTCCGATCGTGCAAAAGCAAACTAAACAAAAAGAAGAAGAAGCTAGAAAAACTGATCCACCAGCGCGAGTTTACACAGCCAGCTTCTAACATCCCGCCAAGGACTAAACGTAAAACTCCTAACATCCCGCCAAGGACTAAACGTAAAACTCCTAACATCCCGCCGAGGACTAAACGTAAAACTCCTAACATCCCGCCGAGGACTAAACGTAAACCTCCTAACATCCCGCCAAGGACTAAACGTAAAACTCCTAACATCCCGCCGAGGACTAAACGTAAACCTCCTAACATCCCGCCAAGGACTAAACGTAAAACTCCTAACATCCCGCCGAGGACTAAACGTAAAACTCCTAACATCCCGCCAAGGACTAAACGTAAAACTCCTAACATCCCGCCAAGGACTAAACGTGAAACTCCTAACATCCCGCCGAGGACTAAACGTAAAACTCCTAACATCCCGCCGAGGACTAAACGTAAAACTCCTAACATCCCGCCAAGGACTAAACGTAAAACTCCTAACATCCCGCCAAGGACTAAACGTAAAACTCCTAACATCCCGCCAAGGACTAAACGTAAAACTCCTAACATCCCGCCGAGGACTAAACGTAAAACTCGCAGATTCAGGAGGAGGTCGAGCTGTGGTCGTTGATGACGCAGTATAGTCACAGTGCTTCTGGTGCGGAACATAGAAAAACCGGGCGAGTGTTTTCCTATCCTTTTAACGCGACTTCTAAATACTCTTAGACAGTGATAGTTCATCATGTCACGCATGAGATATTTAATAACATAGTGACAAGAGCCAAAATGCACCAAGAGACTGCATTGTCCTGTCGTTTTTGAAGAAAGTGCAATTTTGCCTGCAAACGGCCGAAATCAAAAATGAAAATGTTGATTGTGAGATGTACAAGAAACCAAATGTCAAGAAATTTACACCACAGGACGCGGGAAAGCTTCTCCGTTCCAACCATGATGATCAGTTAGAGGTGCAATACGTACATTGACGTAAATCGACGTAGTTTACCTGGTTCGACGTTTTGCTTCTGCCTGCTCCGGCTGGGCCTCGCTGTAAAAGGAAGCTCCGGCTGAAAACTTCGAAACGCGGATACACGGAGGTGAGCAATGGAACCACGACTACGGACCATTCGGGGACGGGGTGAGGCTTGTCACCATAGACGTCATCGGACTCTACACCAACATACCCCACCAGGACCTCCTCACACCAACATACCCCATCAGGACCTCCTCACACCTGCATACCCCAGCAGGACCTCCTCACACAAACATACCCCACCAGGACCTCCTCACACCAACATACCCCACCAGGACCTCCTCACACCAACATACCCCACCAGGACCTCCTCACACCAACATACACCATCAGGACCTCCTCACACCAACATACCCCACCAGGACCTCCTCACACCACAACATACCCCACCAGGACCTCCTCACACCAACATACCCCACCAGGACCTCCTCACACCAACATACCCCACCAGGACCTCCTCACACCAACATACCCCACCAGGACCTCCTCACACCAACATACCCCACCAGGACCTCCTCACACACACATACCCCACCAGGACCTCCTCACACACACATACCCCACCAGGACCTCCTCACACACACATACCCCACCAGGACCTCCTCACGGCACTCCGGTTCCATGTCAGCAGCATGTCCCAGACTAACATCCCACCAACAGAGCGAGTTGCGGACATCGCCAACCATGTGCTCTCCAGTAACGTCTTCAGCTTTCAAGACGACTACTTGCATCAGATCTTCGGCACTGCCATGGGGACACCCATGGCTCCATCAGCCGCCACCTCTTCATGGGCTGGCTGGAGGCCCAGCTCCTGGCCAGCAGCCCGGTCCCCGTCAGCCAGGACACACGGAAACGTTTCATCGATGACATCTTCCTCCTGTGGACGGGGACCCCAGAGGATTTGGATGTGTTCTTCGAACACATTCAAATTCAAATTCAAAATACTTTATTGTCCGTTGCAATCATAACAATTAAACGCAAATTTTTCTTCGCTCACACCAGCTCTGCCACATTAACAATTTAGTTAAATTAAGTTGAACGCATTAAAAACAGAAGCAGATATAACACATACAGAGCAGCTGTCTAAAACATATATATAATTGTATTTCCAATTTTGTACTCAGTGACTACTCATTCCTATAGTAACATTTTTAACACCAAAATAAATAAATGGGTTTGGGGGACATTTAATATCAGCACCTGTATACAATTAAATATCTCACATACATTGGTTACGAACACCAGTGGCAAAAGGGCCCAGCATATATTTATATATCAGTTATCACAGTTCACATGTAATATACCTGTATGTATTCAATTAGCAATAGCTTACAAGATAAAAAGCATCAATCTATAGTTCCATTCTCAAGTATTCATCAACACATTACCCCCCCCCCACCCCCCCACCTCCCCACCCCCAACACCCACACATACTTGCAAGTTGCACATCCACACATACTCCCAACTACAAGGACACATTCAACCCTCCCCCCTCCCCCCCCCCCCCCACACACACACAACTACACTAACACATCATCCTAACAATACTGACACACTTCCAGTAAGATAACAGCACATACACCGATAATCCGATTAACCGTTTAGATCTACCCGTCAACGTTTCGACTGCTCTACATGTACACAGACGCACCTGTTCATCAGTATACCTGTTCAGTTTATTTCTTCATTTTCAGCATAACATGCACAGTTACCTTTCCACTCATCTGCTGAGGTATGTACACACAGATCCTCATGCTTCTCCTTTGCCTAAGAACAAAGACCTACCTGTCACCACAACTACTTGCGTACCTGCCCTTAAATGTACCCGATCATGACCCTGCCTGTTCACTTTCATACTTTAAATATTCTATATGATTAACCGCTAAGATCTACCCGTCAACGTTTCTGCTGCTCTACCTGTCCACAGATATATCCGTTCATGAGTATACCTGTTCAGTATTTCTCCCTTTTCGGCATAACATACACAGTTAAATGCCCGCTCATCTGCTAGGGTACGTACACACAGATCCAACCGGAAATAAATTTACCTGTTTATCTTCATACTTCTCCATTGTCTAACAACAAAGACTTACCTGTCACCACAAATACTTGTGTACCTGCCCATAGATGTACCATTTCATGACCCTACCTGTTCATTTTCATACTTTATTTCAGATTAAACGCTAAGATCTACCCGTCAACGTTTCTACTGCGCTGCATGACTCTGTTTATCTGTTTCTCTTCATGTTTCTCTTTCGTCTAACCACAAAGACCTACCTGTTACCATATGTACTCGTGTACCTACCCATATATATACCCGTTCATGCGCTACCTGTTCATTTTCATACTTAAAATCACATTAACTGCTAAGATCTACACGTCAACGTTTCTACTGCGCTGCATGTCCACATTTGTACCCGTTCATCAGTATACCTGTTCAGTTTATTTCTTCTTTTTCGGCATAACCTGCAAATGACCTTTCAACTTATCTACTGGGGTACCACACACAGATCTACCCGTAAGTAAATTTACCTGTTTATCTTCATGCTTCTCTTTCGTCTAACCACAAAGACCTACCTGTCAACACAACTATTTCTATACCTGCCCGTAGATGTACCCGTTCATAACTCTACCTGTTAATTACACTTTTATTCCGATTAACCGCTAAGATCTACCCGTCAACATTTCTATTGCTCTACATGTCCCACAGATTTGTTCCTTTTCGGTATAACATCCACATATACCTGTTCAGTTTATTTGTTCCTTTTCGGTATAACATCCACAATTACCTTTCAACTCATCTACTGGGGTACGTACACACAGATCTATCCGAAAATAAAGTTACCTGTTTATCTTCATGCTTCTCTTTTGTCTAACCACAAAGACCTAACATGTCACCACAACTACCTGTGTACATGCCCATAGATCTACCCGTTCATTACCCTATCTGTTCATTTTGATTATTTCATTCCGACAAACCCATTTGTACTTACCTGTCCTCTCACCTATTGTTATAAATATTCGCAGATTTACCTTTTCGTCAATTAACCGGTTCAATTTGTGTGTGTTTTTCACCTGGCTTTACATGCACACTTATCTGTCAAATCATCTGCTGGTCTGCGTACCGACAGCCCTCACCCGAAAATGAATGTACCTGTTAATTTTGATGCTTCTGGCTATAACCACGAAGATCTCCCTTGCCGATTCAACTGTTTTCATGTCCATAGATGCACCCGTTCAAAAACTCTCCCCGTTCAGTGTTATGCATCCATTCCGATTTACCTTCGCGATCTACCCGTCCACCCAACTACTGCTCTACATATAAAACAGATCTACCCGGAAATAAATCTACCTCTTTATCATGATGCTTTCCTTCCGGCTAACCACGAAGACCTACCTGTAGACTAAACTACTCCTTCACGTGGCCATAGATGCACCCGCTGTTCAGTTTACCCGTTCATTTTGATACTTTAATTTTGACTAACCGCTAATATTTACCTGCCCACTCAACTCTTGCTCTACATATCCACGGATTTATGCATTTATTAACCCACCTGTTCAGTACATTATTTTCCTTCCGGCTTAACATGCACACTTATCTGTCAACTCATCTACTGGTCTACGTACCCACAGACCCACCCGAAAATTACCTATTCATCTTGGTGCTATTTCCTTCCGGCTAACCACGAAGGTAGTTTTTTTTACGCCCAGTCAGTGAGGACGGTTATATCAAGGTCAATGACCAGGAAGACTCAGCTCACAGATGTACCTGTTCATCAACCTACCTGTTCTTTTTGATGCTTTCATTCCAGATAACCGCAAAGATCTACCTATCCACTCACCTAATGTTTTACATATAATTTACCTTATTATGTCCATGCTTACTTTACAGCTAACAGCGTAAGCCAACCTGATGTTCACTCACCTACTTGTCGACGTACACATGTCTATCCGTTCATAAAGCTTCATAATTATTCAGTTCATGATTTTCGTCCAACTTGATTTTTGTAAACTTACCTGTTCACTTACAGACCCGTCTATATACCCACCGATCAGGTTCATCTTGATCCTTTCTTTCCGGTTAACCACGAAGATTTACCTCTACACTCACCTTTCCCAATCCAAAGATACTATTACCTTAGTGGAAATGTATGTGGACAGATGAGAAGATTCCACAGGTGTATTATATCATCTAAACTATTTGTGGGTAGGGAGAGTCATAACTGTGCCGACATGTTTGCAGTGAGCCGTGAAGAATAGCAAGAAAATGCTTGTGTGGATAAACGGGTAGTTTTGTGACTATCACCTGAGTGTACAGGCATGCGGCTAGCTCGTTATATATTTTTCACACATTAACTGACGGGTAGGTCTGTGGTTTAGGAGACAATAGCCTGAATGGGCATGTATGTGGTGCACAGTTGTATTTAATGAACGGACAACTTTGTCAGTCTGGAAACCATACAGGTAGACGCGTCGAAAGACTGTTACATGTTATTGAACAGTTTGGTTTCTGAGCAGGTGCGATATAGCCATCTGAGCAGGTGCGATATGGCCATCTGAGCAGGTGTGATATGGCCATCTGAGCAGGTGCGCCACTGCCAATCACAGGGATTTGTAGGTAGGTAGTCCAATAGCTTTGTGGTTTCCTATCCAATCATTTGGAAAGAATAATCATTTATTTGAATTTTTTCATCGACAAGAAAGGTAGATCAATTATCATTCATATGTGTGGATAAGGTAGGTGCTCATACATAACCATGGTGGTAGAATAAACACATTAATTACTAGTATGTAGATGTATAACAGTAGCGGGTAGATCTGTAGTTAGGCAATCAATGTTTACTACGTTCAATTTTGAATTAGATCTAGCCATTAGATCTATACATTTTCTTCTGTATGATTACAGACTCGACTAAGAATTTGAGCAGACTCGATGTGCTGTCTTGACAATGAAAAATATTTATATTCTGCCAATGTAGGCGCAGGTACGTTTACGAATTTTTATTTCTGATGCAGCTGTGACCAGCAATAAACGAATAAACAAATCAAACAGGCTGCATAGACAACAGAACTATCACAAAAATGTGATCAACTGAATAATATTGGCTAGTTAGATTTGGTGTCCAGATCGAAGCTTTAGCTTTAATCAGGGTTCCAGCGAGATCAAAAGATCAAGAGATCTTAAAGGAGGGAGGTGGAGCTGGACCTCAAGTTAGCCCCGAAGAGATCATGAGCAGGGAGGTGGAGCTGGGTTGAGAAAGTTGGACTTCCTTTGCTTTGAGTTCTCCAAGTCGTTCGTCAACAGCAGTGCAACGGACATTGTCTTTGACTAGGCACAACAGTTGAAACAGCAATTGCGCAGTGCACAACGCCGTCACGCCGGTATGCATCACAGCTTTCTTTTTTCTTTCTTTCTTGTGTGTGTGTGTGTGTGTGTGTGTGTGTGTGTGTGTGTGTGTGTGTGTGTGTGTGTGTGTGTGTGTGTGTGTGTGTGTGCGTGCATGTGTGTGTGAAATTTATATATATATTGCCTGGATTTAATGTTGCCTCATAAATACTGTTTATATATTATATGTTGCGGTCGATTTTTAGTGTTTTGTATGTTTACTTAAGGAATGATTGTTTTATTATAATATTTATTGAACGTTTTCAGTTATTGGTGAGCCAGAAGAATAATGTGTGTGTGTGTGTGTGTGTGTGTGTGTGTGTGTGTGTGTGTGTGTGTGTTGTGTGTGTGTGTGTGTGTGTGTGTGTGTGTGTGTGTGTGTGTGTGTGTGTG